>JAUPMG010000003.1:2331730-2347465 GCA_031762675.1 Pachysandra terminalis
ATCGCAGGTATGGATTTTATGAAGGACCGCAGACCACGCGAAAGCTTTTACACGAGGAGGAATGAACAAACGCCACGGATGAATATGCAAATGTTGCAGTAGGGGTGTCTAGTAGTGGCATGTTGGACTTTCAGGACGTTGCAGAGGTCGAGGGGGTACAAGGGAAAATGGAGCCTAATGGGATGGAGGGGGGTACCATCATTTCCAAATGGAAAATTGGTTAGGGAAGGGGAGGAAGAAGGTGAAATCGCTGGTGAAGGCACGAGTATAGGATGAAAAAAAGTAGCAGTGAGTGAAGAGGTAGCCAATTAGAATCAACTGTCGGAAGTCTATGCTGACGGACTTAAATTGGGTGCAACATGGTGGAATGCAACTTAGGGGAGAAATGTAGGGAAGAGAAGAAGAGTGCAATAGGGAAGATATATCAGATATGGGTATTAAGCAAAATCATGGAGTTTAATGGTTTTTGGGAGGTTCATATACTGGTTTTGAAAAGGAAGTAATGGTACAGTTCACTGCAATAGAGAATCAACATAAACAGGTGGGGAGTTGTGCAAAAGAAGGAACAGAGATCTCCTTAAGTTAACATGGAACTGAATGATGTCGGGCAGAGTTCAGGTGGGAGAAGCAATTAGAGGAGAGGAAAAGGGGCTGGTATAAGTGATAACTGAAGCGGAAGACTATTTCTTGGAATGCGAGGGAAATAATGATAAGTAAAAGAGAAATACAATTAAAGCAGCACTTCATCTTTGCAAACCAAAAATGATTATGCTGCAAGAGATGAAGATGGAGGATTTAAACGGGAAAGTTCTGTTGGATATTTGAGGGATGAGGAAAGTGGGTTGGGTTTTCATCCTGGTGGAAGAGCTGCTAGAGAGGTTTCACTTGCTTGGAGGAAGGATGCATTTCAATTTTGAATTGACTGACAGTGTAAATGAGAGATTTGTAGTTTCAGCAGTGTCAAAAGCTAAAGAAGGAAGAGGGAATGGATGCTGTCAACAGTATATGATCCAAACTGATGGTCAACGTCTCAGTATGATGGGCAGAACTGGAAAGAGTGAGGAGCAGATGGGAGTTACCTTGGTGTTTGGGGGTGATTTTAAATGTCACAATATTTAGGTGAGAGCTCTAGGAGGAAAATAGTATCAGGTTATAAATTTTAACAAACTCATTAATAGAAACCAACTGATTGGTATTCTCTTAGTTGGTGCTTATTTTACTTGATTGAATAACCACAAACCAGGAAAGGCCAACTCTCTATCATAACTGGACAGATTACTTGTCTCAACAGAATGGGAAGGTAGATATGTATCAATACTGCACTGATCACTCCCAAGGCCTGTATTAGACCATGCTCCCATACTCTTGAAATGAGAGAATAAGCTCAAAAGGGCATCCCTTGTCAGGTTCGAGATTATGTAACTTGAAGACATAAGCCTTTCGCAGGGAGGGTGTTTGAGTGGTGGTCTGGATTTCAATTTAAGGGAACTCCAAATTTGTATTTTGTAAAAAATTAAAGGTACTGAAAGAGAAAATTAAGAGGTGGTATAGGGATGAGTTTGGGAAGGTGGAGGAGAAAAAGGAGGTGATAGAAAAAATTAAGGCGTATGACAAAGAGGAGGAAAGTGGTACCCTACAGGACGCTAATAGGATGGGAAGGGAAAATACTAAGGCTGAATTAAAAAAGACTAGCAAGAATGGAAAAGATAAGCTGGAGAGAGAAGTCAAGGGCATTGCGGCTGAAGTTGGGTGATAAAAACACTAAGCTTTTCCACCAAATGGCGAATGAACGGAATAGACTGAACAACATTAGGAGGATAGTAGTGGGGAATTGGGTGTTTGAAAAACAGGGGGATATCAAGAAAGCAGTGGAAAGTTACTACATAAGACATTTTCAAGAGCAAGCTGTGTCAGACCAAAATTAGACGGAATTGAGCTTGAGAAGAAATCTAATGAGGGGATATACTAGAGGGATCCATTGAAGAGGAGGAATTTTGGGAATCAATTAAAGAATGTAACGGTGATAAGGCATCGGGTCTGGATGGGTTCACATTAGCATTCTAAAATAAGGATATTAAAGGTGTTAAGAGTAATTCCGGTTGGCTATCTTTGAAAGAAGTGCTAATACTACTTTTATCTCTTTGCTTTCTACGAGGGAAGGGGCGAGGAAAGAGGCATAGAACATTTAGGAATTCTGGCCAATTAGTTTGGTGAATAACGATAGCAAAGCTACTAGCTAATAGAATGAGATAGATTTAACCCAATATTTCACAAAGTGCATTTGTATGGGTAGACAATCTTGGAAGGAGTGCTAATAGCGAATGACTAATAGGTTGAAAAAAATTTCACTCAATATTATTTCCCATTCACAAAGTGCATTTATAGGGGGTAGAGAAATCTTGGATGGAGTGCTAGTGGTGAATGAGTGCATAGACTATGGTTAGAAGGGAAGACCCTTGTGTGGTTTAGACATGCAGCAAGAGTATGACCATGTGTGTCGGGAATTTTTGCTATATCTCTTGGAAAGGATGGGATTTTGAGCTGAAGTGGAAAAGATGGATGAACGAATGCATCTCTAAAATATCCTTTCAGTTTTAGTAAATGGAGTTTCTACTCATTTCAATTGGAGCCTCCGGGCCATTAGGCAAAAGGACTCAGTTCCCTCATTTCTATTTATTATTATGGCAGAAAGTGCTAAGGTGTACTCTCTTGTGCTTTGAGGCAATCTCGGGCTCGAAGATTAACCCTCTCAAAAAAGTGAGTTATTTAGGGTTGGAGAAGTGGTAAAGTCGCTGAACTGAGTGTATTTTGGGGTGCAAAGTAGGGGTGTTACCTACCACTTATTTGGGTATTATACCATTAGGAGCTCATAACAAGGCTGCCTATTTTTGTGGATAGCATTACAGAAAGAACTGAGAAGAAGTTGGCAGTGCGAAAAACCAAGTATTTATCAAAAGGGGGCAAGGTGATTCTTATTAGAAGCTCTCTGATGAACCTTCCTATTTATTTCATGTAGTTGTTAAAGATTCCCACACCGGTAGCAAAAAAGATATAAAAGCTGCAAAAAGGGTTTCTTTTTTTCTTTTTCTTTAATTGAAGGGAGGGGGGTGCCTAAGTATAACCTGGTAAGATGGCAAGAGGCATGCAAAGCAAGGGAGCCGGATGTTTGGGATTGAGAGACGTTACCACTTCTAATAAGGCACTTTTAGGTAGGTGGTAGCGATTCGAGAGGAAAGGAAAGATTGTGTAGGCTTATTATTGCAACAAAGTATGGGTGTAGATTGGGTGATTGGGAGGACAAAAACTAAAGTGGTTCATATGGACTGGTTATACAAGGCCATATCTAGTGGGATTGAGTCTTTTCAGAAGGGGTTGATATTTAGACTACGGGGTGGTAATAGGGTGAGATGGAATGACATATGGTGAGGTGATTCACCCTCACGACTCCGTTTCCCTGATCTGTATATAGTATCTTCACGGAAGGAAGCATGGATGAGTGATCTCTTGGTGGAGAGGCATGGGGAGAGAAGCTAGAATCTGGGGTTCAGAAGGAACCTTTTTGATAGGGAGATGGAGACAATATCATCTCTTTTAAATCTTCTTCATCGGACACATTAGGGGCTGGGCTTCATTCAAGGATTTGGATTGGGAGAGGGAGGTGAAGGTAAGTTCACAGTTAGCTCATTTTTCTCTTCCTTAACATTTGAAGGTTGGTGGTATGGAAATCCTCTACTCCATTGAAAGTAGCATTTTCCATATGAGGGTTGGACAAAATTCTCACTAAGGATCACTTAATTAGCAAGAATTGGATGATTCTGAACAGATATTCTATTTGTAACGAAGTTGGGGAATCAGTGGCACTCTTTTCGGTTGACTGTAGCATTGCTAAACAGATTTAGGACTTTTTTTGGAGGAAGTTTAGTATTTGCTGGTTTATACCAAAGGAGTTTTAAGATGAGCTAAACTACCAGGGACGGTGTAGGGTTAGAGAGAAGAGAGTATTCTATGGAATCTTTGCCCTTCAGAATTTGGGTACAGTGTTCTAAATGACAGTGACATGTTGCCATCAAAAGGGTGGGCTAAGACAAACTATGGGAGAAATTGCTTAATGTCAATTTTTCCCCATGTCGTTGATATTTCGACGAAATGTTGCAACATTTCGAGACGTGTTTCAGCGACATAATATAAGTTATAAAAAGGGCAACAGACTCGAAATGTTGCCTATTTTCTGCGATATATCGAAGAGTTTTCTCCTTCTCCCCATGGATTTGTGTATTTACACAAATGTAAGCTACTGTGGTGGAGACGATTGAAGATTGAGGCTCTGGTAGGAGTTTTTAAGGTAATTTACATTTTTTTCCTCCCTTAGAACTGAAGCAGACTGCTTCAAATTAATATGCTATATAATGACACCCGATCTATCAATGGTTGTCATTACTTTTCGTAAAATATATTTATTTTTAAATCAAAAAATCAATTAAAAATATTTTTTTCTAGAAAAACTAATGTATGTATATTTATAATATAATTACTTGCATAAATTGGTAGAATGAAAAGTTATTTAATGCAGCCAATTATAGATTGTTCAGATTGATAATGATGATTTTGCACCTCCCTGACAATCCTTGTGGATTTAATGTACTGTACATTATGAGTTATGACATGAATTATAAACTTTAGGTTCATTTGCACTCTGATATGACACTACACTATATTTTATATTGGCAATTAACACTTGACAGTATGCATACAGACCGACTCCTTTAGGAATCTTTATTATCCATACCTTCTTAACTATATTCTCGTATATTTTGATATACTTGTCACTTATTTAAACATGAAAATTCAGCCTTCAATTCAAGCAATTGGGGATAATTTCCCCAATTTTCCCTTAAATTGGGGTAAATTTCCCCCATGTCGTAACATGGCTGGCAACATAAGACATTAAAAACCTTGGTTGGGTATTATGGAGGGAAAGAAATCATCGTATATTCGAAGGAGTGGAACTGAACCTTGAAGCACTACTTTTTAAAGCAATAAACTTGGTATTTTAGGGGAGTCACTTTCTGGAATTTTTTGAGATATTGGGATCTTGGATGAATTAATACAAGGGAGTAAATATTTTTTACAGTCGGTTAGTTTTCTCATTATTCTTGGGGTACACTTTGTGTACTTAGGAGAAGACAGTTATTGTTTGTTTATCCACTATACTTGTGTGATGTATTACTGTAGATTGCTATAGATTAATACAATGCACTTTTACTGATTCAAAAAAAAAAAGCAAGCATTCATGCACACAATGATAACAATGATTACGTATTATGCCAACAGATCTATAATGTAATTGCAAACAATCCTAACCTGCAACATAACTCCCTGATTGCTAATGTTGTTCACTGACATAGGAGTATTCTTCTGGTAGATGCCTGCAAAGATAAGTTTTAAATGCTGCAATGTAAGATACCATCTATCTTAGAAATGAAGAAGATAAATAACATTTGAGCAAAAACAAAAAATAATAGGCCATTACCAGATGCATCACCATAATTCTGCACACCATCTCCAACAGTGAGCACGTCTACCAGATGCATCGGAAGAGATGTGATACGCCTCTGGTCTGCAGGTATTCGTAATCCTGTACATACATCACAGTTCAATACTTCAATCTAAATACCAAATCGATAGGCACATCTTATCAACGCATATGTATCAAAATGATTCATATCATGTGGCAAGGATTAGACAACATATGCCTTCAACTGGACCTAACCTTGGACAAAAAGGTAAAAAGTTTAATTTTTAACAGAAAGGTTTTTATTAGAAGAGATTACGGAAGGACCATATAGACAGAATCAATCCAAAATAGGACATAAAGCAGGAAAAATAGGGGGAAGAAACAAGAAAGCACCAACTGAAAGGCGGATCTAAATTACAAACGTAAGTCATCACCAATATGAAAATCCTTTCTAGCAATGCCACCCTTGACAGGAACTGACAAGTTTGTTTGCAGAACTTGTCCCCCTAGGATATTTAAGCAGATGGTACCTCAAATATTTCTATGATATTGAAAAACAGCATTATCATCAATAGTTTCTTTTCCAAACTATTATTAAGTCAATAGCATGAAATGTGTTTTTCCATTTCATCCTATTAAGAGCCATAACTTCAGTGAGCTTGTGTTTCAACTTTTTTTTTGGTAACCAATCCAAGCCATTTTCAGCATTTCCTTTACTCTTCCTCTAATCTTATCTTTTCTATTGTTTCTGAGATGAGGATGTTGAGATGGATCATGGATGTGTGCCAAGACTAGGAAGAGTGTCTAGGTGCAGCCCAAATAGGAGATAAGATAAAGGAAAGTGGTTAAGGTGGTTTGGGCATGTATGTTTAAAGGAAATGGTAAATCCCTAAACATTGTAGTATGCTGGCAAAGCCAAGATCAGTAGCTTACCTTTGAGTTAATTGTGAGGTGGTTTCTCGCCTTTATTCTTTATTCTTGAAGAAGCTCCAGGTGTGTTGAGTTATGCCTAATGATATGAGACAATCTCTTCATGTTGAGGGTGCAGAAAGGATCATAGGAGGTGTAATTTTCTATGGAATATCTGCCTTATTGTATTTTTTGGGTTTACGTGGAAGGAAAGGAACCTGTGTATTTCTGAGCTCGGTACTGAATCTATTCCAAATAGAGAACTCACCTCACTATTTCATTAGCTGGTGATCCTTTTGTAGTTTATGCTCATTTGCTTTTTAGATTTTGTAAATGACTGAGATGTTGTTGGTGTCTTTGGGGCTAGTCCTCATTGACTCTGTTGATATTGCTAGCCCATTGTATACCTTCGCCACTATTCTCATATATATATATATATATATATATATATATATATGAATATATATCATACATGGCTACTTTACTTGACTATTGAAAAAAGAAAGGAAAAAAAAAAAGATATTTAATTTGTGCATGTAAAGTGGAGACCTAAGGAGGCATCTTGATAGAAGATATGGCTCTTGATAGATTGAGATGGCAAAATAGGATTTGTGCTGCTAACCCCAACTAGTTGGGATAAGGCATTTTGTTGTTGTTGTTGTTGATGATGATGATAGAAATACACCAGTTACCACTCTAGAATCATATCTCTACTTTAGCTACCCACCTCCATTTTCTATGCAACACTCTCTTCAATCTCTACCATGTGAATAATTGATCCAAGATAATGGAAATGATCACTTTAGAAATATCCTGGACATTCATCCTTATTGTAGCCTCATTATAATCTGTATTCTTACAAAATTTTCACTCCATACATTTGGTCTTGAATCAATTAATTTTACAGCCCTTAAATTCCATGGTAAAACTTCCTTTTAAATATGAGCAATCAACTCATCAATATACAAAACCAAGATATATAACACTAGATGTAACCTTTATCACTAGAAAATCATATGTCTGACACCAATTGTACTCATATTATAAATTAATCTTGCACGTCCTTAGAGATATCATTATATTTGCTTAGAATTTCTTCCTTTTCTATACATACTAGATCAACTATTTGGGTGCTTTATCATATGTCTTCTTAAACCTAACAAGATAATATTTAGGCTTTTCCTCCACTTCATTCTCTCAAGCACGAAGTCAGAATTGATTTTATAATACACCACCACTTCTCTTTCTCTTTGTTCCACAATTCTCACACAATTTCAGGATGACTCATGCTTTATCCTAATTGGTACAGCTTTATGCATCTTTGCTCTTGTACATAGGTACCGTAATGCATCTCTTCCAAACGTTTAAATTTTACCTAGTCTTAAATTTAAATTTTAGCTACCACACCAATAGTTTGATACATTGCCACACTTCAATTGGAATCCCATTTTTGTTTTTTTTTGATGAATAACTAAAAATATGTAATACATGATGAAAGAAATAGTTACAAAACATATAACTGCCTAAGACAACAAAAGCAACACAAAAAGAAGAGGAACTACAAAAGATAAGATATCACAATGTCCAGTGTGGGATCAGTCCTCCTCCCTATACATCTCAGTATGGGAATACCAATGAATAAAGATGTTCTTTTCACCCCTTCTCTGGCCAACCTGTCAGCAGCCGAATTGACTGATCTAGGCACATGGGTAAATGAGATATACCGAGCCAAATGTATCAAATGATTGGAATCCCATGTACAATGCATGCCCGAGCTTCATCTAAGCCTAAGCTCCATTCATTTTGTTTACTCAATCTTACATAGTAATGCTCTCTTTTCTCCCTAATTAATGTCTCCACGACTCCATCTTATTCAAAACTCCTCGTGCACTCATCATATAAAAATAATGACTTTTTTCTTCATTGTCCCTTCATTTTTTTTTAATCTTTTATCTAGACAAATTGAATGAACAGAGGCCAACAAATAGGAACCATCTACACAGTGTTGTTAAAGGCAATCGCCTAGGCACCCCAGGCGCCCGCCTAGATGACTGAGTGTTTTTTTTAGGACTTAGACGATTCTCGCCAAGGCCAGCAATGCCTAGGTGTCTCTTAGGAATCCAAGCGACTGCTTTTGTATGATTTTCGGCAAGGTAATCGCCAAGGCTAATTAATTATGTAATTTTGAATTTTGTATCTTAGTTACTAAATTTATAGCTTATGATATAAAATAATACATATTAAGTTATTAGTATGATATTATTGCATAATTATACCTTATTTCCAACTAATAACCATAAATTTGATCATTTTTTGTATGTTTAAAGCCCATTAAAGTTTCATTCGATTATAAGAGGAAGGAGTAGGTACCTGGTCATCTAGGTAAGATCCTTGATCTCTCTCTATGTTCTAAACGTTGATAACCATTGCATTGACAATTTTTATATTTTTATTTTTACAATAAGACTCCTCCCGCCTTCTTCTCTTTTCTTCATAATCAACCATATACCAATTGAATAATTTTTCCTTTTTTTACTAATACTTCCTAACCTCCTCTCTCTCTATTTCTCTTGTTCATACTCCACATAATATTGTTGACTTTATTTTTTTATTTGTTTCTTAAAAGCACCTTAACCTCCTATCTTCCTTTTCATGTTTTCAATCTCTATTTTTTATTTTTATTTTGTTACTGCGGCAATAGGTTTTGTATTTTTTAATTTTGTTGTTTAATTAGTTTATTCATGTTTCTTTTTAATATGATGAACTGTGATTAACTGATATGTTCCTTTGACTTGTAACCACCAAAATCATATGCATTCTCATAAAGGCAAGCAAGAAACCTTACTTGCTAGCTGTTCCATGATTAATTCATCAAATTAGGTTTCTATAATTCCTTCACTTTATTGGTATTCATAATTCATCTCATTTAAGTTCCTCATATTTAATGTGTTTGCTGATTACCGCATTAGGATATGCTGGTACGAAACGTGTCACATTGATCATTTTTATAAGAAACTGTTGCATATGTTATTAAACTTACTGTAGAGTACTTAGGAATCGAGTAAAACGAATTGCTCCAAAACTTGTCACCTAGGCGACCGTCTAATAGCGTAGGTATAGGAAGGTCTATCGCCTAGCTTTACCCAAGCGTTTTAACAACCTTGTATCTACAAGTTCTTAGGAGCTCCATTTCTCTTCTAATTTTGTGAAACTATTACTCTACTGAAGGCAATCATGAAGAGCCACAAAAAGCCTCATCAATCATATGATTACTGATTAGGATCATGCATTCAGTAAATAGAAAGTGAAATGCCCATCTAAGCATAGAGCTAAGGTAGGGCACACTCTCTTAATTTTGCTTGCATCTAAGTAACAAAGAGTGCAGAGTTAGAGCAAGAAGGAGAACGTGATAGTGTCAATATTAATATAGTCTGAATTCTATAGTGCCTCCAAAGCATGTATATGTACACTAAGTATTCTACAAATCAAATTCTTTCTAATGTTAACGTATTCAACTAATATATATATAGTTTTCAATTTAAAATAAATGTTCATTTTATAATTAATTATTTGTCATTTTATGAAAATAGATTAATGAAATAAAGAAGAGACAATCAATCTAAGAGATCTTGGTATGTTAATGTCATACAAAGAATTTTACTTTTTTTATATAAACTAGGGGTATTATTTTTAATTAAATGGACAATGAAGAAGGAATCATGTAAGGCAGTACGAGAGAGTCCAATGAGAGAAAACCAATCATTTAATCAAGATAAAGATGTCAAGTACTTAATACAAGGTTTAAAGTTGTAGTTTTGTCTCATGTTTCATCCCCTTCAAAGCCAAAAAAAAAAAACATTTCAGCAATAGCAAAACATGTTGGCCAAAACTAGTCGAACCCCACCAATACCCATGGTGGAGGCCAATTAAAAATCTGTAAGAACACGGATAGAAATCCAAAAAGTATAAAATGTTTTGTTGACAAAATGGATAATATGAACATTAAAATAAAGTTAAGTCATAAGTAATATGCAACATCATTGCAAAAAAACATTACATACATAGTTCAATGAGAAAGAAGCTAAGAATGATCACAAGTTCATAATAGCATAGCCTAGAAAATCTATATAGTTTCTTCATCTATGATGAAGAAACTAAGAATGATGCATTAGCTCTTCTTTACATCATAACTCCATTAGAAAGTAGAAAACATATATCCAAAACATATATCCAAAAGTCAAATCCACATTAATCTTCGACATAGCTCACGGTCATTATTTCCATGGCAACACGGGTGATAGTAAGGGTAAGGATTAAAGAAGAAACACTCAAGTAACCTCCCAAACATGCAAATCTATTGAAAAAAAATAAAATGCACCCATGAAGAAAACTAATCTTGGTTTTAAAATTCCAAAAATAAGAGATTCCAATTCAATCCACTTGAATTCCCACAAATCTTTGAAGTTTCGGAGATCTTATAAGGGATTTGGTCTTAAGGATCAAAGCGACCCTCTGACAAGTTTAGGGAAGCTTGGAGCTCAAATGAGCTCAATATCCCCAAAAGATATACATAAAAACAAACAGAAAATAGGTGACTCAACCTGTTATATATGGCCAATACTTAACCAAACCTTTCTTATTTGAATACTTACAAAGAAACCTGAATGAAACTGGCCAAAATTTAAACCACCTTTAATTTTACGTACATATTGGTGTATTGTTTTGTTTCGTCCACCCCAGAAACCGATATGCTTTGATTGGAATATTAGTTTTGGATGAAACTTTAAACCATGATTTAATAAGCATTCATTGAAATGAGAGAAGAACAAGTATTTAATAATCTAATATTGGATGCAACAACAATGAAAGGAAGAAATACACGTAAATACATAATCGGCTACTTTTTTTTGACACTCGAGTATTTATTAATACGCGCTTTCATGATACATTCACTTTCACTCTGTACAACAGCGTATTAAGCATGTGTGTGCCACCCTAGCAGCTGATTTGGTTATTAAGGTCTGCACATAAGCAATGGTCCAGTGGCAAGTATAACCCTGCACCTAGTCCAACACTCAAGTCTAGAACAAAGTGCACACCTCTAGGGTCTCCATGAAGTTGCAGCACCTTTCTTTTTCTGTCCTTTCAGGTTGGGATGGGGGATTGGAGGGCTTATATAGTTTGTTTGATATAGCTTATTAGATTTAATAGCTCTTGCAAATGCTACGAGGGGAAGAAGATGAAGGTACTAAAGCTCTCTTCGTTATGGCATTTCTTCACATCAATGGATTTTAAGCAATGTTCACATTTTTTAGGGGGGGAGAGGAGAGAGAGAGAGAGAGAGAGAGAGAGAGAGAGAGAGAGAGAGAGAGGAAAGAAAAAGAAATGCATAATGTAATGCATTTCATGGTTAAAACGAGAGAGAGAGGGAGAGAGAGAGAGAGAGAGAGAGAGATGCATAATGTAATGCATTTCATGGTTATAACAAAAGTAAGATGATGCAATAAAAAGAACTAGCTAGAGATCACAAGTACAACAGTTGCCGCTAATATTTTGCGTATTGATGTAGCTTCTGTTATGCAGCTTTGCAACTTTTCTCAATGGTGTGGCAGTGAAACTTATAGAAACTAAAGGTAAGCATCTGTGCAATCCTTCTTTCAAATGTTCACATTGTTTTAATTTTATATATAGTCGTATAGTTGTGTATTCCATCAAAGGAAGCTGTGCCTTCCAGGTGCAACTCAAGTTGGATAAACCCAATTAAACCCAACAGAAGTGAGGACCAGAGTTAGAATCTTTTGAGATCAGGATTGGGTTGAAAAATCCCAACCTGTAGGGTTGGAGTCAGGTTGAGACTCAGGCAATTCAGCCCAACCAAAGCCCCGAAACAATAGCTCATTCCCCTAAATGAACATTCAGTGAAAAAGGAGCTACGGATGCAGATACAGCCATAAGGTTTCCAAGAAGCAGCCACCCTTGAAAAAGTATGTGATAGCATATTGACCAAGTGCTTGTGCTGAAGATAAATGGGGTTAAGCAATTTTCCAAATCAATGGAATGTAAAAATGTATCAGTAGAGAGTGTTCAACCTTATATAGACGCACCTCACAAACAAGTATGGATGGAGTGGAAGCGAGAATGTGAGCTTGACTAATGCAAACACTGGTCTGATCCAACACCCCTAAAACCTAAGGGCTTCCTTCTGTGTATATGTGCTGTATGTGTAAAGGATTTACTTTCCCATACAATTGATGGTTGAAGATCCAGAAGTAGTTTCCTTATAGTAATCTTATATGTAGTAGTTTAAATATGCAGTAGTTTATATGGAGAATATAAAATCCATACTATATACAGGTTTGTAGTGGATCTTGTTTATAAAAAATTAAATTACAACTCAAAGCCACAAGGTGAAGGTGGAATTCGATCCCAAGACCTGGGGACATCCCCTCCAAGCTCTTGCACCCAAGTTACCACAAAAATGCAAAGTTTACAGTAAATGATGCGAAAGAATTTAGTTACACTAACCTAACCAGAACCAGATTGTCTTGATCAGAAATAACCTGCATCAACTCTAGCTGAGCACAGGGTTGAAATATTGGCCATCAGGTTATGGTTGAAGGTAGGCTTGGCCTAGGCCACAGGATGATGCTTTACTATTAGGTTGGGGCTGGTTGTGCCCTAACCCAGCTGAGTTTCAGTACAAATGCCTTGCCAAAAAATGACATGCAGATAGGCACTCCTCATGCCTCGGGTGCTGGAAAGCCCCTAGCACATCATGTTTACTATCACCTTGTAGCACATTAAGTTTTCAAGTCGTGAAAGTTAAAGGTCATTCTCCATCCAGAAGGCATTTGATTGGATCACCCTCATCAATGGCATTTGTAGCTATGTCACAACAAATAGCTGCACAATACTTAAATACCATTTACTGCACAAGATTCAAAGAGTTTTCCAGTTTTGATAATAACAAGAAAGCAAATTAGGAGGCAGACCTGAAGTAGAAATATGAAACATATCGTTTCAAAAATAATAATAATAATAAAAATAATAACTTGATGCAGAATAGCAATACCTTCACCAAAATTTACAGCAGCACGAAGTAGATTCTCTTGTTCTTGAATTTTTGCCACTTGAACCTTGTCCAAAGTTGGAACAATTGTGGGCCCTTGACGAGCACCTAAACCATGGGTTTTACGTGCATCAGCTATAACTTTTTCAGCACTTTCACAGGCTGCTCCAATCATGTCAATCCTATTCTGGAAAAATAAAGAGTGTAAGTTTGATTGCAAGAAAACCGCGACAGAGGATGTTCCATTGAACTTAGAGCACCTTTAACTTCTCAATTTGAGAAGATATTGGCAGGTTTTGCATCCCATGTAGTAACTGTTCTCTCTTTGAGTTATCCTCCATTTCCATCTCAGGCAGTAGCTTTGATGACAACATCACAGGTAAAACTGTAAACATAAGACCCCATTAGAAAGCATTAAGAAAATGGGAATACTGATTCAAAACTAGATAAAAAAACACATTCATGTGTGTGTGTGGGTGGGCGGGTGGGTGGGTGTGTGTGGGTGTGAGTGTGTGTGTGGGTGTGAGGGTGTGTGTGTGTGTGTGCGCGGGTGTGTGTATGTGTGTGTGTGTGTGTTTATACACACATAAAGTGGATTTCGAAGTTTGAAAATTAAGTGTTCCATGGGATTACAGATCAGGGCCTAAAATTTGGAGTATTGATGTAGGATTATGGATTTTTGACATGAAAGGATTGGGTTTTCATTTGTAGCAGAAATTGGGGTCTTTCATACGGGGTTATGATGTGAGTTTTGGGGCTTTGATTTATGGTTATTATTCGAATTTAAGGTTCCTTGGGGATGGAGTTATTAATTGATGCGTCTTCGACTTCTTACTTTTTGATTTAAATTTGGCTCTCTTTTTATTTTTAGGCTTTGTTTTACTTTTGCATTTAATTGGATATTGGTCTCCAACACTAGACTTCAATTGGTGGGATAAGGAGTAAATTCGTTGTAGCTACTACCATATGGACAAGCATGGGGGTGTAATAAATTTGAAAGAAAACCTTGATTGCTTGTAGGTTAGAGAAATCATAGTTAGAGACATCATATTCCACATCTACCGACAAGAAGTTAGTAAAAGGGCACTGGAGAGAAAGGGGGAGAAATTCTGTTCAAGTAAGCAAATATGACATGGTTATAGGAATCTATTCCAACTACCTTTATATAAATAATACAATATTGGAGAGTTGAAGGGAAACATCCAAATACAATGAGGCAGCTTTTTGCATCCCAGCATTCATAAGATGTTGAAGGCTGGCATGGTCCCAATCTTAAGGCTACAATGCAGGCTAGTTAGTGAGCTTATAGAGAGAAAGAAGCTGAGTGCTATTCAGTACAGCGCCCACTTAGATCCAGTGTTACAACACAGTATGATCTTCTTTTGCTGCACCTAGGAGTGGTGGAACATTTAGCAATTGCAGGGTCCGAGATCCCATTGAACAGCCTACAGAGTAATGAAAAGTTAAGGCTACCAATCCTAGAAGGCTGGATCCGTGTCTGTCAAAAGCTAAATTCACAGAACAAAAAAGGTTGAAAATGTGTAGAATGATTCAAAATGTTTGCAAAAGGTTGGAGAACCTGCAACAAGTTCTTCTTGTTCCACTCTTCCCACCAAATGTTGATACGGTTGATACATTATCAGAGTACAGCAAGGAGTACAAGCACCCACCCCATCCCAGTTGACTAATAAATGTTTAATGGAGGAACTGAAAATGTGCATTGAAAAGTTAAACAAGAAATGGATTTTATATGAATGCACCATCGTGTGAAACAGGTGACCTCGTGGACAAGGAAATTATTTATTAAATTCAATGTGATTTGTGATAAAGATATGATATTCCTTAAATCTAGTAGATGCCCATATGGGAGGGAGAAGAAATATCTATTCAAGTTTATTGAAGATGCAGTTGAAGAAGCTGGAAGAAAAATGTTGTACAAATTGTGACAGATAATGGAACAAATCTCAAAGTCATTGAAGGAACTGATGAAGAAGGACATCGATACTATACTGGGTCCCTTGCGTAGCCCATGGCACAAAAACGCGTCCTATTAAGACATTGGGAAGACGGACCTTAGCGGTAAATATACTTAAGAAAGGTAGAAAGATATCTATAATAGCACAAAAGCAGTGAATTTGCTGAAGTTCAATGATAACAAGAACTTTTTTTTTTGATCGATAACGAAGCATTTTATAAAAGATAAGAATGTACAAAAACAAGTAAGGATAAGCAGTTCCCCAAG
>JAUPMG010000003.1:2347565-2387872 GCA_031762675.1 Pachysandra terminalis
GATATACCGAGACATTTTAAATCATACTAGCTCCATATATATACAGAGAGAGAGAGAGAGAGAGAGAGTAATTGATGGTCCATCTCCTTCCAGCCACAGCTCTATTGTGGGAGTTGAGAAAATAAACAGAAGTTATAGAACTGCAATGGAGGTGGATTACCAAAAGATAAAACCAAACTGGAACCCAACCTCAACTTCGACTCAATGTTTGGTTTGGGTTTTATAACTACAGTATCAAGAAAAAAGAATTTTGAAACTAGATCTTGATTACTGAACTTGGGAAACTGTACATGTGTTTATGATCAGGCGGGTAATAAATGCTTGATGCATAGAGACTGTTTTTATGGGGACAAGTAATATATGCAATAATGCATGATGCATAGGGAGTATTCGCGATGCATGATGGCATTCGGCACCAAATTTACAGCTTTGGGTTCCACTGGTAGTGTGATCCCATCAAGGATGGCCCACCCATGTACAAAACCTAATATCAAATATCAGCTAGAACAGTAAATCTTGGACATTACATGTGAAGACATCTTAATCTTAGCTTTTATGGAAAGGCTCACAAGGCCCATGGTTACAAAATATTGGCTTTGGGCTAAGAAGAATCAATCATGCTAACTTTTAAAATGAAGGGCCACCAAAGAGTGGGCTAATTATTCGTGTAATCAATTGGCCCCAAGGCAATGTTTTTCTTTTTGATCAGTAAGGTTTAGTGTTTCTACTCATTTAAAAACCTAGGCCTCCCCCAACATATAAAACGATTACATCATTGTTTTGCACCAACAAAACTAACCACAAACAGAAAATATATATGTGCCCTAAAGGGCCTTCTAATCATTTACAAAATGTGAGAAGGAAAATCTATAAATTCTGGTAGAGAGCTTGCCAAATGGAGGAGAAGGAACAAGGCTTGATTCTTGATGACTGCCTCACCTCTCTCCTTCCCACCAAATATTCTCCCTACTCCTCCACATAGTTCAATGAACCACATGAGAACACATATTCCATAAGATAGCCCATCACCCACTTCCTTTCTTCCATCCCCAAGCTGCCAATAAGCTAAATAATCCCTCACGAATTGCTTAACTGACCTCAAGCTTCACAAGGAAAAAGGACCACAAACCATATGTTAAATCACATAGCAGCAAGAGATGAGTCACCATCTCTATATTATCCTTTCAAATAGAACAACGATTCAGAATAGTCCACTTTCTAGAGAACAGATGATTTATCATTAAGATTTTATCTTGAGATGATGACAACAAAAAGAAAGCCACCTTCGAGGCACTGGGACTCGCCATTTCAGGGAAAAGGGGAGAGAACTTTGAGAAAGATGAAGGAATGAATGAGAGAAAAATCTCACCAAATAAATCTCAGTATTTACCCCAAAACCATCGTCTCCTAAGTCCTATCCCACAAACAAAACCTCTTCTTCAGTAGCTGATCCAATTCATCACTTTCCTACATGAAGATACTATCAAATTGAACCCCGTCAGCAGAGGGTTTATACTCTTCTTCCTCTTTAAAGAAATTCCTACAAAAGCAAATGATAGCTGATTTAATCTATGCCTCTTCCTTCAAAACCATTCCATTTACTTCCAACTTCAACATCAGGATTTAAAGCCTCAGCATCAGTAGTTGTATCAGTTAGCTTCGATACTGATATGGATCGGCCTATCCGGATCAATACTGGGCTGGATCCCCCTGAGACATTGGATGAAATCAAGGTTTCATTTAAGTATTCACCAATACATACCATTGTATGTCTCGGATCGGTCAGTCCGATACTGATATGTATCAGACTATCCATATCAATATCGAACGACACTTTAAACCATGTTCCTAATAGCATTTTCTTTGTACCTCGCTTTAGCCATCTGATGAAAGAATAATAATTTTTATCTCCCAACTTCAACCACAAGAATCTAAATTTCTGATGCCAACAGATCTCAAGTCTAGCAATTTTATTAAACTCCCACTTCATTTTCTCCACCTTCTTATTTCCTCTTTCAAGGCTTTTAACTTTTTGCCGAAAACAAAACTTGGAGTACTTTTTATCTTAAAGCTTGATCACCATTCCATCACTTTTTAGATGAAGGCTGCATATTCTAACCACATATTCTCAAATCTGAAGGGGGCAGCCCCTTCTGTAATCAACCCTACACTCCAAAACAATGGGAATATGATCTGAAACAGATCGAAAGAGAGAGGGTGCTTGAATTAGAAAAATTCATTCCTCCCAACAATCTGTTACAATATGGAAAAGTTGGGCTGTATTATCTGTTTGACCACAGTATAATTTGATCCCAATAATGGCACATCCACTAAGTCATTTGAGTTAATAAAGTCTGAAAAAACTCTCATTTGGGCTGAAATAACAATGCATGCAATTCTCTTAGAGCAGAATCTTATAACATTAAAATCGCCCCCGATGCACCATGGGAAAGGCCATAAAAATCTCACACTCTCCAGCTCTGTTCATAGGAATGAAAGCTATGTCCGCTCATAAACTTTAGAGATCAGCCAATAGGCTTCAGAATCCAAGTCTCTAATTAGACTGAGATTGAGAATTCTCCAATCGTTTTATGCAGCAGTTAAACAATCCCCTTCCTCCTACCCACTACTGTACCACCTGCAGCCCCTTCTGCCAGTTTCACAGCCCAGTCAACTCTCTTTCAAACCAAGGCATGCAACATTACAGGGAACACTTGCTATACCTATTATATATACAATGCTCAGAAGTTTATGTAAGTCTGTACTTGGCACTTTTAATCACTCAATTGTTTTTGCATAAAATACTTAGAATTCTTATTGCACATAATTCAAATTATGTAATAATGCATCCTTTTAGCATTTTGATGATTTCTCACCAGTCGGAGGTGCATCAGAGTCAAATTTATCTTTCAGGTTTTGGGCGCAGGCACTTTGCTTTTCATGAATTCCTGGTTCTGTTAGCTAGGCTAGTTAAGCTAGTAAGTTTCGGCAAGCAGTTACCTTGACTACTCTACCCCAACCGGCTTCCTCCTACAGGCCTACATCGATGCGACAACTTCCTCGGCTTCACATTCTTCCGTCTCAACGTCAAAATATCAGAGAAAACTTCCTTGTTTCCAATTTCCCCCATTTTTATTAGAAACTGCAAAATCTAACATCAAAACAACAAATTTTCACCATAGAGAACTGCCCCAAAGTATTCTGTGCATTTACATTTTTTGGATGCACTACAAATGCCTTGGAGACCTTCTTAATATCTTCCATGATGTTGAAAAGCTCAAGATTTACCATAGAGAACTGCCCCAAAGTATCTTGCCTGGTGCACCAAGCAAGCATATGTTAACAAAGTTTACCTTCTGAAATACAAGATAATAAAAATCCTCACACTGATTCGATCATGTTTAACTAGTACCCAGTAAAATCATTTATTCCTTTCTTCCGGGGGGTCTATATTTATTAAATTACATGAATTCCATTATGTTGAGTATATCCTCTTACATTATTCTAATTCTCTTCCAATCTTCCCTACTAACAGAACTGGTTATCAGGGTTTAAGAATGCTTGAATTCTTTCTCTTCGATGAGCAGTTTTAGGCACTTCTATTTTTCCTTGTATTATTAGCAACTCAGAATTGAAGCAGAATATAGGCCAAAATTATATGGCTTTCTGTTTTTTTTTTTGATTCGTGATTAACATGTTGTACTATAATATATAACTTGGTGCAAACCTACAAAAAGAAAAGCTAGCTAGTTAGGACAGTACTGCATCAAAAAAGACCAAATAGAGATCACACCACAGAACATAGAAAATTCACCCCCTAAAACTCCTTTGGCACAGAGGAGGACCAAACAAGCATTCTAAGAACCTGACTTAAACAACATCACTCCCCCTCCTGGTCCTCAAAGACACTTATTTCTGTCCCACCAAAAAACACAATTGATAGAAAAAGAGCTTAAATCCTGAATAAGAGGTAATATCCCTTTCTTTCTCCAGCACTTCCAACAGCTCAATGACTACAAGAGATCCGGGATTCATCCAAGCATAACCTAGACTTCCCAACAAATGAGACCACTAGCAAGGAAGCAAATGGGCAATGCAAGAGCAAATGACTCACCAACTCCATGTCTGCCTAGCACATAGCACACCCGTTTGGTAATGTCCACTTCCTGGCAATCAAACGGTTAAGCTCAGGATCTTATTGTCTCTGCTACAGGAAAAAGGCCACTTTGAAGAGGCTGGAGACTTCCAAATTAAACCAGCAGGAGAAAAAGATCAGTCTATCAGGGATTAGTAATGGGGAAAAAAATCATACAGAGAATAATGCTCTTTTGATCCAAACCCAACATCTCTAATCACCCTCAGAAGAAAACCGAGTAGCCAAGTGAATTATACGAGTGAAGCCTGCAACTGTTTCCAACTCCCAAATCAACCAAAAAAAGAGGAAGCTCTCTAAAGCACAAGTTCAAGTTGTGGACCACCCCTCTCTGACCTTCATAGCCTAATCAATGCATTACCACTCTTAGAGATCTTGAAAAAACTGTGAACGCTTCAGTGAGGGACATTTCACCACACCATCTATCCTACCAAAAACGAATCTTGCTACCATCTCCCAAAGAAATCTGATGCTCAATGTAAGCATTCATAGATGCTTGATATCGCTTTCTAGAGGGAATTTCTGTAGGAACCACCAACTCAAGAGCTCTTCCAATCACCCAACCCGCTACCATATTAGAAGCATTGGAATGTCATAAGGAATGATTTTTTTTACCATAATGTCATAATGAATGATTCATGAAGGCAATGTAGGAATTTTCACAGTTTTTGGGAACATTATAAATCACACATTCATCTCCCTCATCCCAGAAAAGGAGGTGCTGTGGACGTCAAAAAATTTTGGCGCACTAGTTTTGTTGGAAACATCTACAAGATTTTCTCCAAGTTTTCGGCAACAGACATAAGAAGGTGCTTGATTAGGTAATTGGTTCATCCCAAAGTGCCTATGTGAAAGAGAGGCATATCCTAAATGGTGCATTGATAGGAAATGAATGCATTGATTCTAGAGTTAATATCTCAGGTATCATTTGCAAATTGGAATGGGCATATGACCATGTTAGTTGAGATTTTTTCATCTATACGCTTAAAAGGATGGGTTTTGATTCTAGAGTTACTATCTCAGGTATAATTTGCAACTTGGACATGGGCATATGACCATGTTAGTTGAGATTTCTTCATCAATATGCTTAAAAGGATGTGTTTTGGGCTAAGGTGAGGGACTGAACTACTGCTTGTATTTTGATCCAACCTCTTTTTTTAAATTAATGGCACAATGGTGTTTTCATAGGATTCGTCCACAGTTCTGGAGAGACCAAACATTATGATCCCCTTTTTCCTTTTCCTTTCATTTCATGGTTTTAAGTTTTGGCTGAAACCAATATGGTTTGGCCCAAATGTACCAGTTTTAAGGGTGGCTGATATGAATATATTGGTAAAGATATGGAGCAACAATTTATAAATTACCTCTATTTTTCAAACCAGATCAAAATCCAAAAATCTGTTTCATCAGGATTATTTATAAGGAATAGCCTCCTGATCTCATAGTATGATTTTCGGTGTAGCATGACTGATGACACACTCCTTTCTAGTGACAACAACTATAGCCAAGGTCCATTCTACTTATTTTGATATGCTTTGAAGTAGCGTATGGGCTTAGGGATAGCTTGGGTAAAATTGGATCATTTGACATCAGGGAGATTGGTAACATTGATCACCTTAAAGAGATCATCGGACATATGGTCACGCATGTACTTACTTATTACCTAGGCTTGTCTTTGGATGAAGGTGTCTTCTTGCATTTAATATCAGGGAGGTTGGTAACATTGATCACCTTAAAGAGATCATCGGAAGTAAGGTCAAGCATGTACTTACTTATTACCTAGGCTCTTTTTTTTATAATTAACAACATTTTATTAATCAACTTATTACCTAGGCTTGTCTTTGGATGAAGGTGTCTTCTTTTTGTGACCCAAATGTGGGAAGGACAAACAGAAAGTTGACCTTCTGAAGGAAAGCTACTACCCAGAGGGAATAAGCTTGCTTATGTTACCAAAAGCTATCTATCGAACTTACCAACTACTTCTCTCCTTCATACACCTAACTTTTGTGGCAAAAAGATCAGATAAATTCCGAAGATAAATTGTGGTTAAGCAGCAAAGGTGAGGAATTCAAGTATCATTTAGTGAATTGGAAGCAAGTTTGTAAACCTGAAAAGATAGGAGGTAGCAAGGCTTAAAATATTGGTTTATTATCGGGTATCGGCCATTCCAAAACCGATATGTATCAGTCTGTATCAGCTGACAGATATCGGGTATCGGCTGATACCATTAAAAAAATGAGGCACTTTACATGTATCAACTGATACCTTTACCATTAGGTTCGTATCGACCACCCTCAAAACCAATACGACTCAGCCAATCCATAATGGTATCGGCTGATACTTAGAACCTTGGGAGGTTGGGGATTAGGCTGTTGGGTTCATTCAACAGAGCATTGCTGGGAAATTGGTTATGCAGATTGGTGCGGAAAGGAATATCCTTCGAACAAAGGAATATCCTTAGAACATCATTACTAAAACCAAATGTTGAAGCTGTAAATATCAGTAGGATAACAACACTGTTTTGAGGAATTATGGAGTTAGTCTATAAAAGGAAATTTGTAGCACATTTGATGAATTTCAGAAAGGTGTCATTTTCAAAGTGAGAGGTGGCTGCTTTGTCCATTTTTGGCTTGACATATGATGTAGCTAATCATCTGTAAGGTGTAGTTTTATATATATATATATAGATATATAGATAAATGACGAGATATATATAATATATTGGAAAAGGAAGTACAGGGAAAAGCTGTCCGAGATGGACAGCCAAAAAAAAGTAAGCAAACTTACAGTAGATACAGCCTATATAAGCTATAAGAGCTGTAAACAAAAACCAAACTGAAAACTGAAACTGACATCACAACTAGTGTACAGGTTTACCCTCCTTCCATATCTCTAAGCATTTCCTCCGTAGGTAAACCAACAAAGAGAACCTCCCTTATAGCTCCTCCTTTAGCTACGCAATCTGCCAAAGAGTTTCCAGAACGCAAAATGTAAGAGGAAGACTTGACCAGTGTTCTAAATGTCGGCGACATGTCGCCATTTTGACCCTAGGCAACACAAGACATCAAGGGAAATGGCTGGAAGTCGATTTTCCCTAATGTCGCCGACATGTCGCAAAATGTCGCCACTTGAAAGGGGATTTAGGGGAAATGTCGATCATTTCGATCGACATTTCCACACAGCTCATTCTCCCCCATTTCTTTTCACACAAAAGCCAACCAAATTTGTTTTTTTTTTTTCAATTTTCATCTAGATTTGTACATAAAAACACAAATCTAGCGTGCTTTGGAGTAGAAGATTGAAGATTCAACGAGTGACTCAAACACATTGAAGGTAAAACAAGTAGTTTTTTATTTTGTAGAATGAATGTTAACCCTTTACTTTACAATTTATGTTTTATGTGTTGTTTTCAACATATTCTGATGTATTTTAGTGTATTTAGTTATTATTTAGACATAATCTAAGATTTAATTAAGAAAATGTATTTGGGGTGAATTTCTCCGCTTTTTCCCTAATTTGGGGGAAATTTCCCCCATGTCGGCGACATGCTGGCCAGACTCAGCGACATGGTCAGCGACATCGACATTTAAAACCTTGGACTTGACTACAACTTTTGCCCAAAATCTGATTTTCTTCAAGAAGTGCCAATATTTTCAGGGACAACGACTATTATCCACCACCCAAGAAATGATAACCACCGAGTCCCCTTCAATTAGTAGATCCGTAAAGCCCAACCTCCTAGCCTCCGATAAACCAACTAAGATGGCCAAGATCTCTACTCTTGTGGAACCCCCCCTCCCCAATCGGACCTGAATATACGTGAATAATCTCACCAAACTCATTTCTAAAAACTCCACCAACCCCCGAAAGACCCGGATTATGGAGTTACACTTTCTTGCAGAACGTCGTTTTCAGACATCCTAGCATAAGATAGGCTGAGAATTTAGAGAATGAAGCTCTAAGAACACTGGTCACGAACACTGTTCACGAACCTAGGGTTTTATGAATAGTAAACAGTTAAAGTGAAAGAGAATTTTAGAGAAAGAAGCTCTGAAAAATTAGGTTTTGGGGCTGCTTGCTTTCATGGCTGCTGCTGTTGCAGCCATGCCTGATCAATCGGCAGTGCAAGATCGGGCACCGGAATCTGGTCGAAGTTATGCATCTTCCGTCATGGGAAAATTGGCTTGCATTCCTTTTGCTGCAGATTCCCGTGTTAAACAGAAAGATGGAGGAATCGCGATTTCTTTTTCGCCACAAGATGTGGCTCAATCAAAACTGCAATGAAGCATACTTTGGTTTTGAAATTCCTCAACGGTCAAACTCCAATGGAAGACATCCAATCCAGTCTGCTTGGGGAATTAAAGAATCATATGTTGTAGGACTAATCGACTACAGACATGTCATGCTGAAGCTCTCGTCAGAGAATGAACTGGTTACGGCTTGGACAAGAGTCTTCTCTTATCAAGGGATTTCCGTTTAGGGTTTTCAGGTGGTTTGCAGGCTTTGATCCTAAAAGGATCCTTCGTTGGTTCCTGTTTGGGTCCAATTGCCGCATCTTCCTTTGAACTATTTTGATCCATTGTTGCTGAAACCTATTGTTTCTTCATTGGGACATTTTCTTCGATGTGATTAGGCAACGTTAACCCTAATCCGGCCAAGTATGGCTAGGGCATGTATTGAAATGGATATAGCAAAGCCTCCCCAAAAAGTTTGGATCTCTTCAGGTCACGCATCAGGCTTTTGGCAAAGGCTTGTGTATGATAAAGCCTCAAAATACTGTTGCCATTGTAGTTTGCTGGGGCATGTGATTATGGAGTGCAAGAAGATGAATCCGGAATTGGCCAAAAATTTAGGGATTGCTGATCATGATATGAGAAGAAATAAGAAAGTGGTTTCCATTGTAGAGAATGACGTAAGTGTAGGAGCCGTTTGTGATGGTAATTCCTCTGAGAATGGTGGCATTATGCTAGCAGGGAGTACATCTGCTGTTGAAGAGAAATTATTAGATCAATCTAATGTGGTCGTTACAGAAAATAATTTGCAATCAAATTCATCAGTTGAGGAAGCCCCATCTGCTTGTGACCAAGTTGTTGAAGAGCCAGGTGTGAATTTGACTAATGAATTGGGGGAAGGTCTTCAATGCCCTTCTGTGCGTGAACATATCAGTCAGGATCAAGGAAATGCAAGTACTGATTTCGCTGCTCTATTGGTAGACATCAATGCTAGTGCTACTGCAATTGTTGGGGATGAAGAGGAAGTGAGTTCTGACTCGAAGAAGGAGGGGGTTGGGATTCTCACATCATACAAAGTCTTGCTTCAGATTCTGAAGTTCTTGAAGCTCCATGGAATGTGGTTTATCTCAGGAAAAAAAATTTTGAAGAAAACGTGATTACAGAAATTTGCCTTGCGGGATGCAAACCCGTGGGTGCAAGATAGCCTAACCAGGTTTTAGATGATTAGCTCGATGATATGGAATGCCAGGGGTGTGGGGAATCAAGCGCTCACTTAAAGTTTCTGTTACGAGATCATAAACCAACTGTTCTTGATATTCTTGAGCCCATGATTGGTTCTGGGCGTCTTGAAGCTTTTAGTAGGAGGATTAATTTTCATGGTGTCTGTTCTAATGCTGAAGGAGGTGGGAAGATTTGGTTACTATGGAAGGGGGAGATACATCTTCAGGTTTTGTTAAAAACTCAACAAAGCATTTCATTCTTTGTTAAGGAAAATGCTAATAACGGTTCTTTTGCTGGCACAATTATGTATGCGAAATGTTTTCCTGTTGATTGTAGGAGTCTTCGTGCTTTCGTGCTTTCTCTGTTTTTATGAATATCCCGTGGCTGGAGGGAGGAGATTTTAATACTATTTTCAGTCAAGATGAAAAACTTGGTAGCAGGCTATCATGTCGTCGTGCGATTGCTGATTTCAATGACATGATTCGTGATTGTAACTTAATAGATGCTAGTTTTTGCGGGTCTAAATTTACGTGGTGCAATGAATAGCAGGGAGCTAGAAGAATTTGGGCAAGATTGGATCGTGTTTTAGTGAATGCTACTTGGTCTTCTTGTGCTCCTCCTATTCAAGTTCAGCATTTACCTCGGGTCTGTTCTGATCATTCTCCATTATGGATTTCAAAATCCTTTGTTCAGTCATCTGGTATCAGGCCATTTAGTTTTCAACATATGCGGACTGTGCATGCTAACTATAGACAGTTTGTGGAGTCTATTTGGAATAATCAGGTTGGAGGTTCTCTCGTGTAAGTTGAGAAATTTATGTATTGCCTTGAGGAACTGGAATAAACCAGGTTTTTGGAAATGTAACTCAAAGAATACATGACATGAATGATAAAATACTATCTCTAGAGCAGGCCATGGAAGTTAGCTGGTCGGATATTACATATACATAGTTGTTAGACTAAACTAGAGCAGAATAATAGTCTTTTACAAGAAGAAATTTTCTGGAAACAGAAGGCTTTTAGCCTAAACCCACACCATTCTGCGAACCTATAGATCTGACGGATACTTGGCACCATTGTCACAATAGAGCAGATTAAGATGATTTGGCCATCTTAAACGGAGACCTAGGGAAGCACCAATCAAAAGGTACAAGAGAGTGCATACTAAAGGATCAAAAAGGCGAGAAGACAAAAAACGAGAACGGGCACATTGACTGACTGAACATACGCTTTTGACAATTGGGATGGCAGAACAGGATTCATGTTGCTGACTGACCCAATTAGTTGGAATAAGGCATTTGCTGGTGTAGCAAAGTACAGGATTCGTGTTGCTGATCCAATTAGCAGATCGAAGAATACCGATAAACATGCTAAACCCAAACGGAAAAAAAAATTATATATATACTAATAAGAGATCCAAATATTAGTAGCAAATTATGTTATTAAAATCTAACAAAAGCGAAAGAAAAAAAAGCAAATAAGAAACATAAGTACTACGAGAAACATAGAAATTTCTATGAATTTGAACTTCAAAAGGAACAAAATAGTGATTCAGCGATTCAACGTCGAACCATTGACCAATGTGAATCAAAAGCTAAAGAAGAAAGGGGAAAAGAAGAGAAAGGATATAACCATTTGGGGACGGAATTGGTGCGAGCAATGGCGTCGAAGTCTTCGAGGATGCGAGAGATGGCTTTGAAGAGTCCAATGGCTCGAGTCTTCACGGATTCGAGGTTGAGCTGCTGCTGCACTGCCTGGTTCAGCTTATCCGCCTTGGGCTGCTGAGCCTGAGGTTGATCTGAACCTCCTACTACTCCCTCCATGGCTGCCATGGACGAGAGAGAGAGAGAGTCCGCTCTGTAGTTTGGATTGCAGAAGCTAGAGAAAAGGAAAGGCCCCGAGGAAACCCGGAAATGTGCCGTTTATCAACTCTTTTATTCGACGCACTTGAAGGCGTGCTCAATTAGTCAAATTGTGTTTAGGTTCGGTGTCAGTAAAAGGTTCAAACTTCAAAGCAATGTTTAAAAATCCGAACCGAGAATCAAACTGAAATATTTTATAAAAACGATTGAACCATGACTGATAGTATTGGTTGGACCCGTTCATTTATCATAAATATTTTACAGATACTAGTAATGGTTAGATCAAATTAGTGATGAATCGGCAAAGATCATTTCCAAGATCTGGTTATGTATGTTATTATTTTGTCACAAACACGTCATCTGAAGAAAATAGGATCCTCCAATCAACTTGATCGGCAATAACCTGATTATGTGGTTAATCTCCGAATCAATAAAATCCTGAATATTCCAAATGATCAGGACTTTATAATATTGTCAATGTCAATAAAAGAAAACAAATGTTAAGTTTTTTTTTTTTTTTTTTTTTTTTTTATTTTTTTTGTTCTATGTATAAACACGAGATGAGTTAATCATAGTGGGCTAATTTATGAATTGAAGAAAATGGGCACTTTTAACTCAACGGTAGAGTAACGTCATGGTAAGGGATAAGTCATTGGTTCAAATCCAACTATCCCACAAGCAACATGTGGAGAAAAGACATTCGAAATTTTTTGCAGTTAGTGTCTCATGAAGCAATAGGTCTGGGATTTGATTATACAAGGGGACTGTTTCACTTGGGACCACTAGAGGCTTACCCAGTCGTTAACTTCAGGGTCCCGAGGATTAGTCGTGGTGCGCGCAAGCTGGCTCGGACACCCCGGTTCCCCAAAAAAAAAAACGACATTCCTCACACCCGAAAAGATCTCACAGGTAAGCTACTCATAATGAGTCCCACCTGTCACATCTACATGTGCACTGTGTTGATGACAAATAATAGTTTATAGTCATTTAGGCCTTACATCACTGAAAAATAGTTTTATATCCAGATGAGGTATTTGGTATGTACCTTGACACCGCTTAAATCAGGAAATATTTGTTTTGTGGCTGTAGGTCCCACCTGTTATACATACATGTAATTAAAATGTCCAATAATGAATGATGTGCTAGTACATAATTGTAAATCCTATGAATTTTTGCATGGTAAATATAATTAGTGAAAGATAATTTTTTCCTAAAAATAATTGAATTTTTAATATTTTAAATATAACTTTGAAGATAGAGTCAAAATAGTAAAAATTAACATGCTCTACTAATATTGTTTATCGGGTGCATTTATCTAGAATGTTAGGGGTGTAAGTGGTACTAATCCTTAACCCTAATATCTAATATATAAGTGTAATATCAAACAACATATATGGTGTTTCTACATTTATCTAGAATGTTAGGGGTGTAAGTAGTATTTATCCTAATATCTAATACATAAAAAATTTGTAAGGGTATAATCGGGAATGAATTATACAAAAGCAAGCGCTTAGAGACGAAAGTGTATTTTATTAAGAATACATAAAAAATTTGTCAAATGCACACAGCTTAGAGACAAAAATGTTTCGACACGTGTGATTACTTTTCTAAAAGTAGAAATTGGACGAATATAGATTTTTCATTAAGTTAAAGGTTAAAGTTGTCTACCATTATCAGAAAATAGTGATAGAAACGAGAAATTAGGTAAACTATAAGTCACTTTTATATAAGGATATAGATTGTGCGTTGTTTAACATACACGCATCTAATGAAATGGTATTAAGGAATTTTGGATAATGTAAAGAGTGATATGGCCTAACAATATCAGCACATAGAGATAAAAAAGGAATAAATTAGAGACGGAAGTGTCTCTTTTATATAAGGGTATAGATTATATAACTTTGTTATATTTTTTGCTTTTTTAGAATTCAATTAGGATTTGTTAATTTTTATTTGTTTTTTATTTTTTGTCTTTTTGCCTTTCTATTATTATTATTTTTTTTCGTTTTAGGATAATATTGGACAGGGAAATGGAGGTTACGTGTGCCGCATTTTTTTGGCTCTCTGATTAAATGTATAGGCTGTGGGTGTTGTATTTTCTGTTGAAAATCTGTTCTTATTTTACGTATTTTAATTAATACGTTAGAAGCTTGGGAAATGATCTCTAGTGTTTGTGTGTATATATATACTAGGCTGACTGTGTCGAAAGCCGCTAAGGAAGCTGTGGATTTGATAATCCCATTGGTTTTTGGATTCGCGATGGCTCAGCACCAGGATGACGCGAAGAACAAGGACGGGTAGCTCTTGAGGTTAGCTCGACAAACGTCATGAAGCAGCGGAGACGCTTGGTGGACACTTACACTAGGCTCTGGGAGGACTATCTCGAGAGTTGTGATCAGAAAGCAGTAGTTCATTTCATTATGTCTCGTCCTCTGTAAGAGCGTCCTAGTAGGTAATTTCATTAGGTATCTAACCTTATTACCATCTTTGCCTCTAGGATTTAGGTTTGTAGGTTAGGTATAGGAAGTCTAGTTTCATTCCGCAGGTCTTTGATGGGCATATAATAATAATAATAATAATAATAATAATAATAATAATAATAAAAAGAGAATAAGCTAGTATAATAACTCTTATATAGATTCTAGAAGTACCGGTCTTCCACCCAAGCTCAACTATAAGGTGCTTCAAGCCCAAATCAAGCACCAGCTCCCCTGAGAAACAAAAGCCTTCTCTTTTCAAAGCATCTTCACTAGATATAAAGAAGGGATCATTCAACTCCAAGAGAACCAAGAGGTTTGTAACCGGACCCATCTAACACCTCCAAATTATCCAAATTAGGGGTGGCAACGGACTGGGCTAGGCCGAGCTAGGTCCAGCCCGTGCTTTGGGCTTAACAATGTTTGTCCAAACCCGTCCATGATATCATTTGTCAAGCCAGAATCTGCCGATATTCACCCAAATGGGACAAAAGTATTACTACTTTGTTACAAGTAGAATTCAAGCCCAAGTCTCTACGAGCATAAAGTGGAATTCTCACCACTACACTAAAACCATAGGATGATGATGAGCTTAAGTGACACTTCTATATTACTAAGTAATCTTGTTATCAGTTTTCACATCCTCGGGCCAGGTCAGGTTAATCTAATATAAACTGAGCCCAACCCAAAAAATTAATCGGACCTTAATTTTCAACCCAGCTCGGGCCATCGGCTATTAACCCTTTTCCAAGCCCGCCCAAACATAGGGCCAAACCCGGGTCACCCGGCCCAATGGCACCCCTACTTCAAATGGGTCAGGTCCAAAACAATCTTTTCTTCAAACCAAACATCTTTTTCCATTCTTCAATCTCCAAACTTCTCGACAGAGAACTCGTTATGGGTATCACATAAACTCTATTCCAATCAGGTTGGATCCCAATGAAGGAACCCACAATTAAGGTCCTAACAGTCGATCACACAGCAGAAGTCCTTGACAAATATGAGGAGTACAGGAAGCAAGTGAAATCCATGGCTGCACATACCTGTGTTGGCAAAAGGAATGAGAGATGGATGGCTGATGTTTGAGCATCTGGGGCCAGCATTCCTGTGAGGTCTGCAGTATGATTGGGTTTGGCTTTTCATCGATACTGGACTCGATATCATTCTGTAAGAACAGTTGGAATGCATATAAGAATATGGTTAAATGTGATGTCAATGGGGGATCGGCAAGAAGAGCCATGCTTATTCGTATCGTGATAGCAGGCCGGGTTGCTCAAGGTCATGGTCAGGGGCTTGTTGATGGGGAAGAGGGTGGCTTTGATTCTGTGGCAAGCTCAGCTGGTGCAGAAGAGCTCATTGTTTTAGATCCAAGCGCTGTCCATCCCTGCTTTGCGATTGTATATAACAACATCCATTAACTGCAATGCAAAGAAAGCAAATCAGTATTAGTAAATCATCAGATTCTCAATTCCGGACACCTCTTGTAATGAATAGCTCTTCATTATACTGATCAATGGCGGAATTCCATAAATGAATTCAACAATATACCTTGAACCAACACGGGGTAGTAGACACATACACAATCCAAGGTTTTAAATTTCGACATCGCCAGACATTTGGCCAGATTTTTTCTGGCAAAATTTTGCCGACTTGGTGGAATATTTTGCCAGGTTAGAGAAATATTTTGCTATATTTCACCAAAATTTCGCTATATTTCAATGAAATTTCAACAAAATGGGGAAAAGGGGGAATTCAGCGAATTCCCGCTATATTTCGTTTTGTCGGGGGCCATTTTGGTGAAATTTTGTTGACATGCCGGCGAAATTTAAAACCTTGACACAATCTCCAATTTAGATCTCACTATAGCTGAAAAGAAGAAGAGGACCTTTGTTAAATCATTTAAATTGCAGAAAAGAACTGGATGCATAAAAAAAATGAAAATAGAATGTATTTCAGTTCTTACTCCACTTGAAATTGCATTGCTCTCGATTTCATCTTGTGATTATATATTTTGAACCTCTTCAAACATGAGAGGGAAGCCGCGCTTTGAACATTCTTGATGCTAAGAACAAACAATTTCATTATGACAGCATGCTACAACAGATATGTGCACTGAAATCAAGCAGCACCCACAATCTGTTGAGAAAGAAAGATAAACGAGATGAAGAAGAAATCAAGCACACACAAGATACAGATTTATGTGGTTCGGCAAAGTGCCTACGTCCACGGATGTACACTAGATTCTACTAGCCAAACATGATAGAAAGTGAAATTACTATTATACCCCTAGACCCCCAAAACATTCGAAGGAGTTGATGGCTGGATCATCAGTACTTCCCGAATGCCTCAGTAGCATCAGTCTCCACATCACAACACAATCTACCAATAGCATCACCATGTCCATCTGAAAATTACTGCAATTCAAAATGAACCAGAACCTCATGGGAACAAATTACATACCATATGGACATCCTCAATGCATTTCCATAGCTCTTCATCATTCTGGAGGAAACCTGTTCTTCCCCTGATACAATCTACAAACATTTAAGACAATGTGATAGGAAATAAAATTCCTCTAAATCCAGCGTAAACACACACTACATCGCAAGAGCAATACATTTCCTGTACTTCCCATCCATAACCTGTCCTGTATTAGAGGTTCCTGCTATTTGATTGGTTGGCTAATTAAAATTCTACCAGTTAAAAATTACATAAAAGAAAAGACAATCAATTGTGTTCCTTTGCCAAGACCGATTGATTGCGTGGTTTTATCCCTGCATGTACATCAGATATAGACTGATAATTACAACGTCCATCATCTAAATCTCTCATTCAAACAACTGAAGATTACAACAGTAGAAGATCCAGATATATGGCATGAACAACAGTTCAGTTAATGAACTCAAATAAAAAATCTCACAATCAGTACTTCTCAGAAAACAAAATTTAATGCTCGTCAAGAAGTAACTCTACAAGGGAATTGCACCATTGTCTTAAACTTTAAAAGTTAAATAGATAGTTTTGAATTGTGTATACATTGTATATAATCTTCTCCAACATTTCAAAAATTACATCTTTCCTAAAAACCAAAAAAGAATAATGATTTTTCAATATACTGATCAAATGACTACTGGGATGTTAAAGTGACCCACTTCAATTCTCATTTTTCTTTTTGGGTCGTAAATTAATTTTCATCCTCCTCTCTTAATCACATTTGCAACTCCGGAGGTTCACAATTTGTGTAGCTATATAACAATAATGCTGATTTCAGTTCTGTTAGGACTTCATAATGTAGATGACTATAGCCTGTTTGATAGGTCACTGGTCTTCTTCCCTGTCATTTGCGCCCCTCCTCCCAAGCTCTTCCTCAGTAGCCATTGAAACTGCCTTGCCAAGTTTCTGCTTCAGTCATGCAAGAGTTACAACCCATAAAATGCAAATTCTACCATAATGTACAAGTTTCAGTATAAGATATTGAATAATTTCTATAACATGCTAATTCCACCATAACATGCAAGAGCCAATATAAAATAATATAATAAATACTAATAAAATGGAATATGTATCAACTTTGGAGATCAGGATATCCTTCTGGAAGATCAGATCGAGGGTCCCACAATGTGGTCATACACATCGGGCAGGTGGCTAAAAACCTGGCATTTGGTGAGTTCAAGAAGAGATCTGGGTAAAAAAAAATGTTTTGACCCAATGTTTTGAGCAAATATGGTTGACATGGGACCCGCCTGTCCCTTACCAAATGAATCAAACTGTAGGTACTGAAAGCTGAAACATAGCTGACTCAGATGGACCCCATTAATCAGACCATCTTGGTCATTGCAATATGTTACAAAAATGAAAAGAACGGAAAATCGATAGTAGCAGTATTATCAGTGTTGCCAATTGAACAACAGGCATCAATGATAGTATTGTTATCAGTGTTGTCAAATGCATTCATGTATTTGCTTATGCAACTGCATATGTAATTTATCTTGACTTGGTTACATATGCAGTTACAACATATGTGGTCATGAAAATATGCCACTAAACATAAAAATATGTGACCAAATATGCCATCCAATGAGCACATATGCGATCCTATCCCTAATACAAGAGCCCTTTTTCCTGGGCTGTCATTCTTTTTTCTCTTTTTTTTAGACTTTTTGTACAGTTTTAATTATTTAATATTTACATGAAAATACTTAAGTTGCAGTAAGTTCACGTAACGACCACTTCAAAATTTTATAGCACATCACTATCAAATTTCTCATGTTTTAAATTTTCCAATTTTATTAAGATTTACCCTATTTTTCTGATTTCCAAAAGAAAATGTACTATTTTTTTCTCTAATTAAGTACAACTTTGTTCTGTTTTTCCTCTCATTATGTGCGACAACACATATCACATGTGATCATATACGCGTACAGAACCTTGGATCATATATGCAATCTTATGCAATATGGCAACTATTGAGTATTATCTACCATTATGACTGTAAAAAGGGAGGGGGGGCAGTTAAGGGAGTGCGGAACAATGTGTCGAAGCAGGAGGTGAGATGCTAGAAAGCATATTGTAATCTGACCCATCGGGTAAAATGGGAGAGCAGGGGTGAAATCTAGCACAAGGATTTTACCGCATGCCTCAATCTAATAACTTGATTTTTTCTCGTTACTTTTTGTTTTAAGACAAAATTTTTCCTGCGCCTCCCTCCTCGTTGAGTGGCTTTTGGTTTCAGTGCACTGCCACAATTAGTAGAATTTATTTATCTTAATATGTGTTAATCCTCTGCTACCAATTCACAATAGACAGTCATGTAAAAAAATCGATGTGATGAAACAGACAATTTGTCTAAATTTCACCAGCAGTGCAAAGTCCAAAAATCTGATTTTCAGCTTTATCCATATAAGAGTAGAAGCAACTACTGAATAATTTTTATACTTGGAAACTAAGCCCTTTCAAAATCAAAATAGTAGGATCTGCTAGGAAATTCAGCCTAAATACAATTAATTTTCAGCAACCAACATTTCCTATTAGTGACATGATTGATAATATGCCTCTCGATTACCTAGTATGACATGCGTGCACATACGGTTTCTCAATAAAAAAAAGGGCACACAACCAACAGAACCACTATGTTTAATCAAAGCATACTGGATAGTATGAATTAATTTGAGCATAAAAAAGGACAAGAAGAGTAGTGACAAATACGAAATTGAAACAAGAAATAATTTCAAGAAAGTAATTTAGAAACTTCAAACCGTGGGATCCTTTTGTACCCAGAGAGGGCACTTGCACCAGGGAAAAAATAAATAAATAACATGCAACCAACTGTTTCATCATTTTGTATCAGAAATGCTACATTGTATTGAATATATAAAAGTCCAAAAAAGTTAACATATGCATTCTTATATTGAAATCACCAATCCAAGATATGAAGCATTAGTAATTTCAATTTTAAATGTCTTTTGAAAAGTAATAACCTCACCTCATTTAATGATAGATCACTTTCTTGTTCAAGCTCACGTATTTGTTCCACTGACATCCCAAACCATTCATCTATCCAAGCAAAACAATTCCTATGGCTTTCCAGGAAAAGTGCCCTCTCACCCTATGAAGAAAAAAATGACATCAAGAAATTTCCAAAGAAACATAGTTATTAGTTCCTACTGAAAACTAATGAAGCGTAAGCACAACCAATACCCAAACATGGTTACTGTATTATGGACCAGAACCTCGCAGTTGCAAACTTCATAAAAAAAAGTTAATGATTGTTGTAAGGACATTCTTGCAAATACAAGTACTCAAAATGACTCGCTCCTTTTGCTCTCTCTCTCAACAAAAAACAAAAAAGGAGCTAAAAACTATAAAATGTCAGATTCTGGCAATGATAGGAAAACAAATATTTGAGTGTAAAGGAGAAAAAGTTAAGGTTTTGTAAAACTTGAAGCCAGGGTGCATAGACTTCAAGGGGTGTCCCCTTAGGAAGCCAGGTTTGTCACGGAGACTATGAAAATGACCAAGAACATGATTAAACTCTACTCTAGTCGTATCATAAGAAAGGTTCCTAATGAGGTTGAGAAAAGGGCTCTTGATGAACATTTACTTCAATGATGTTGAAAAATTGTTTTAACAGCCTATCAGGGTGTTGTGTTAATGAGCATGCCGACTCATTAGCAAGTGACGCTCATGATGTTTTCTTTACATATTAGAAAATGAAGGTGAAAGAGAGAATAACTGTGGTAGCAAGCTCAAAACCAGAAAGAAATTTGTTCTTCATCAAATCATTAAACCAAAAACAATATAAAAGCTACAAGGCAAAAAATAGTAAAAATAAAATGTCATTCAAATAAATAAAAAATAGGCATATTTGCTTTGAGTTTGGGACTCATAGTCTCATATACATGAAGTGTTGTTACCAGCAGCAGCTTATGCATCTAAAATCACAAGCATCCTATCTTGTTTGAATAGGTCCTGTTAAGCTAGACACCAACAACAGTCTCCAGGAGTGTGCCTAGGCCCTATATATGTTTGGCATCTGATAGAGTTGAAGGATTCTCATGATTACATCATAAGAAATGGAAAATCTCAGTTAAATTCGTACTGGCAACCAAATGTCCCTATAATTATCTATCAGAAAGAACTTTCAGGATAACCAACTAGCATCGCGTGAAATTAAAGTTGAGAGCTGTTGGATAATAATCTCTTTGAGGATGTCATAACTTATTAAAAACTTGAAGAAAAAAAAGGGTTAAAGTTTCTACAGTGTCTTGATTGATTTTTATAGAATAAAATACTGAAACAATTATATTAATATATTACAAGGCTACACCAGAATCTCCATAAAGTAGCTTATTCTAAAAACAAGCATGCTACTGCTAAGTGCTGTTTCAAATTATTCTGGTATAAAACCAACAATCATTCAAACTTCAAAGATTGCCTGTCTGTACCTATGAAACAGCAGGAATTTCTTCCTATACACAATATATTCTATGGAAGTTGGAACATGTTGTCTGTCGACTGAAATCTCCATTAAGTAAGAGATAATATTGCATATTTGTATGCCATGCGTGACTAGTCTCTGCTTTAATCATTTTCAGCTGAGCAGTACAAAAAGGAGATGTTAATGTACTCGCTGATTTTTTTTTTTAATCATAGAAAAAATCTTTTAGATACATACCGCAAGCAAACCTTGTTCCACCCGATAGCCAAAGCCCCAGTATGGAGCATCTACAGTCACCAATTTGTATGCTGTCATAACTGGATCACACCTGTCCTACACATAACAACATGAATATATAGTTTATAAACTTTAGCTAAATTAGTACATGGATTGAAGTGATAATTCTTGTAAGAAAAGAGAGGGCTAAACTCTTGCTACCAAAAACATTTTCCGTATTCATGATACAACCTCACCTAGATTATTCTTTTTTTTTTTATCAATCACCTACATTATTCTTTTGGTGCCTTATTTTTTGGAGTACTTTAATCTCGCAGAACTTCTCTATTTACAAACAAGTCCTATGCCATCCATACTTGTATAAGTCAAGATGTCTACACTTTTCATTTATTTCTGTGAGGGAACCGCTACGTCATTTATGTTGAAAATTCATTGCATGGAAGCATTCATAAACAATTGCTTACATATTTTTTTTGACCTTATCACAGAATCCCAAAGAACGAGGAATGCTATCTTGGTTTACCATAACTTGATTAAAAATTAGGTTCCACATAAAGGTTCATTCTAATGATATAGTATTTGCTTTCTTGTTTGTTCTTTTTTTCGCCTTGACATGATATATCTAGGAGCCAATAATATAAGTCTAGATTTATAAATTTCTCATGACTGGTGAACATTATTTACCAAAACAAAATCAACAGCTAAACAAACAACTTTGCACTGCCTTCTTTAACATTCACAGATGTTATGAGAAAACCATTTCTTAACACAAATAGACAAATGGAATTCAGCTGCCTTGTTTGGTTTTCAAGAAGTGGTGAAGCACTGAGTGTGAAAGTAATTATCCTAGTAACTCTAGATGCCAAAAAGGAAAACAAGAGTTTTTCCAATTCCTTTCAATCAAGGATGAGATCTATGTGTCTCTATCTTTTGAAAGAAGAACTCAAACTAAATACAGGAAAACCTAATGAAAAGCTTATTTCTGGTTCGCAGCATACTTGCCATTGTGGTAAACGGATTAATCAGTATAAAGTCAAAGTTATGAGGTCAATTTTCTTTCCATGAAAATAATTTTCATCCCACGGTATATCATACAAGATGAAACCCAGAAAAAAATAATACATTTTTTTTATCAGTAAAAAAAAAAAAGTTTTAAGTTGGGGGTGGCTTCTAGGTCGCTCTCCCGGTATTCATTCTGTAAGGCAGCGAAACATCAAATTGGTGGGTTGTCTTCTAGGGTACCTTCCCTTTTTGGATGCAGAAACTTATAAATGTAAGGAAAAGGGGGGAACACAATAGGAATGATAAATTTTAAAGCAGCAAGATGTTCCCTTCATCCTACGAATTTTATTGTCAAAACCATCAATAGATATTTCTCATTTCTTTTTTAAGAATGTTACTGTATTGTAACACCTATTCAACATTCTGCAAGGCTTTAAATTCAGTTTCAGGTCAGGTTTTTGTACCGAAATAAGGTACCTGCCGGTCAAGGTCCAGTACCAGCAGTGATGAAGCAGCCCCTTTTTTTCTTTTTTAAACTCAAGTTTACCCTGCTGGACCAGTACACACGGGTTGGTACCAGGCGTTACGGACTGGTACCAGCTGATATTTTTTTAAAATTTTTTTAGTTTCCGTTGGACTATTGCCCTATACCAGACCGATCCCTACACGTAACGGCCGGTCTGTAAACCATGGTTCCGAGACCATCCATAGACCTAATTAGATCTTAAAACTCCAAATTTTTGTCAAAGTACTGCATTTGTGCAAGACTTGGTGAGAGTTGGTCTGGATCTTCCTTAAAATCAAGACAAAATCCTAACGTCTCAAAGTTTTCAAAACTCTGAAAACTTGATGTTTTATTCCCCAAGAATGTTTCGGTATCTAACATATTAACTAGCAGATGACTTTACCAGGACATGCTTGCCTTGAAATGTGGGGCAAGTAGAATCAATTAAGTTCCCAGAAGAAGAAGAGATTATCCATCTATACATAAACATATATATTCCTTGTGTACATGAATCTGGAGATGTGTTTCCCTAAAACCAACAACAATCATTTATTCAAAACTTCAAAACTATAGGAAGAAAGGCAAACAGCAGGATGTTGCAAATATTAGATTGGAAAATGTTTCCAAGAAAACTAAAGTAAACCAACTAGATTTAAGGATTTATATAAGAAATGTTTTGGTAGGATTAGATCATATTTACCTTGTTCCATACTAAGTGGCTTAAGTCAGGAGTTCAAAATCACAACTTCTAAATAAACTGGTTTATTAGGTATCAAGACTCAAGGGATGGGACTAGGAATTAGGACAGGTTTATCATCTCTATCTTGATTAGCTTTTGTGCTTATTACAATCTCTCACACTTAGATATTGAGAGGTCTTTGGAGAAGCGATTCAAGTCCTTGATTCGACTGATTGAGGGAAGAATCCCTTGATTTAATACGAATATGTCCCTAATTTTGTCCTTTTAAAAGCATAGTTCTTCTCAACAAGGTCCATGTCACCAACTTAGGAACCACAACTGCTTGGTAATATCCACCTGGTAATGCCCTCAGGGTAAGGGGTTCACCCAAGCGGTGGACCCTTGTTGAACCAACCACAGGGGTCTTGTGTCCCACTTGGTTCTTTTCTGGAGGCGTGGAGTCCATTTTTAAGGCTTTACCTATCTTTTAATCTTGAGGAAGCATTGAAACAATTTGGGGTTATGGGTCACTTTTTGGCGTTCATTCCATCTTTGGGCTGCAAGTTCATTAGTCAGCCTATGTCCTCTCCAAGGCTGCTGTCTAGTTTAACAAGCCATGAGCATTATCTTAGATGGCGGGCCTCAATGGCCCTCGCATAGAGGCGTTGAGGCATTCTCCCTTAATTAGAGGCCAAGCAAAGCTCGAGGCCAATCATTTTATAGTGGTGAAAACTCAATGAACTTTGTGATTGTTGAACTGGATATTTCTTGAGATTTATGAATTAGGCAAACTTAAAAGCTTGATTGAAGACTCAACAGGGACAATTCGAATTGAAAAGCTTTCAAGTACTTGTTAGAGTTACAGATCGCAACTAGACACTAACACAGCATGGAAAACACAAAATAACAAGAGTACCTGTCATAATACACACACACTCATAACAATTTTCATCTATTCTTGTTGAAGCTTATCTTCGGCCAAGGGAAAGTCAAACTCCACCTTAAGGTCCTTGACATAGACAAGTTTATTATTGTAATTTGTATCTTAATGCTTCGAGAAATATGTTAAATGAAATAGAAATATATGACCAATACTTGAACATTCAATCATGAAAATATTCTTCCCATATACATTCCATCATCACCCTTTATTTCTCTTTATAAGTTTCATCATGAAAACGTTGCATGATTTGCCTGGATCAGTTAACCATAGTTTTAAATAAAGAAGTAAAATTTTCTTTAAATAAACTAATCTCAGAAATATTCACAGCTACCTAGAGCTGAAACTTCACCTCACATTCATATTTAAAGAAGTTCATGAACTCATTATTCATGCATTGGTCATACTTCATCGACTGATATAGATATATGCAGGAGGCCCACTATCATGGAAGACACAACATGATATATAAATATTCTTCTAAATTAGAGTTCCAAAAAAAATTTCACAAATCTGGTCAAAAGATCTAAAAAGTGATCCAGAAGTATTGAGTTGACTGGTGAAGAAGGTTCAAACCTGCCATCCCTCCAAAAGTGGACCACGACCAGACCTCATAGATCTGAATTTAGATAAGTCTATGCTGCTGGTACCAACTACGTAACTCCAACAATCTCTTGCAGCTGAAGCTATATCAATAGTTTCCACCTGTTTTGCTGCTAGGAGTTCTTTGCTTAATCCATACACCTAATTTGTTAAATTTCAGTTCTAGTGATGAAAGGATAAAGTTTTGCAATTGGTGTGACCATTTAATTCCATGCAAATACCATTGTGTGTAAGACAAGACTACAAAGTCATATGGATCAAGGTACTGGAAAAATATTTTGAGTAACTTACATTTTCTGAATGTCCGTTATCAGCCTTGTGGACTGTTTCAATGGTTAGAGAGAACCTTTGGAAGTATGGACACTACATCAATCAAATTAATTGGAGTTATATTCTTAAAGAAAATCTTAGGAGCAATAAGATTTCAAAAAAACTACTACAATCAAGGACTTTAATATGAGAAAGTGTAAAATGATTACCTTAATTACTGAGTAAAGCAGATCCAGTTTCAAGAAAGTAAAAACCAATTTATTAGTACAGATTTCAGGAAGGAAATAAATTATGTTATAATTGGGATGACAAAGTGCAACGCAAACCTGTCTTGCATCTTGGGTACGCATTCCAAGCTTCCTCATGCATAAGAAGAGCGTCTGCTGGTGCGAAGGTGGTAAGCCAAGCAGGTACTTTGCTGCAGATAGTAGTATTGAGAAGAAGAGATTAAAATCTTGATCTTAATGTAAGAATTCCAAGATAAAAGGAGCACTGAACATGTTTCTATTCCGAATCTAACTAAGAAAAGAATAACTTTATCAATGCCAGAATAGCTATCACTATATCGAGGAACTTTTAGAGTGCATGGAATTCGCTGTGAGCCTGAGACTAAGAGGAGTTATACTACGATTACTTTAAACTTAGCATCCTTAACTCAATCAACAGAACAACACCGACACTAAGGAATTGAACAAAGTTACAAGCAAGCTGATTAGAAAGCAAATAACCATACCAATGAAATGGACCCACAAATTCAAGAAAGTAACTTATAGTTGATATGGTAGATCCAGATGCTTCAGAGCAAATCTCCTAAGCCAACAACACTATTCCTTGTGTTCTTTTCTCTTTATCATTCTCTCATTTCTTCTATCCAAACTCTCGTCATAAGATGTTCAAGTAAATATCTTATCACTCGTGATCCCGATAAGCTAACACTGTTATTGATAAAGTAGCTTATCACTAATCAATCAGAAAACCCAATACCTTCACATTGATCCTAAGACTGTTAAAAGCTATATCTCTCAGTCAGGTTACCATGTATAGTATTTCCATCCCAAAAAGGAAACAAGACACGAAAATTAAATGGAAACAGAAAACAAGGTAACATGCAATACTATAAATATGTGCTTTTCCACAATCCCAAATGGACATGCTCTCTTAAAACAAAACAGAAGTTAAATATAGCCATAGTACATAAATAATTATAACAACCAGGATTCTGATCAAACATGAGTTTTAGAAACTCGGGGGTTGAGTTAAACTTCAAATGTGGCCGACCTCCCGTAAGTCAGAACTTAAACATTTACAAATAAATTGACCTGGATAAATTCAAATTAAACTGTAAAACATCACATATGCCATTGTGTCCCACCAATGTTATTCAGATTAGACTATTGTATATTAGTTATAAAGGATGTGAAAACTGGTGAGACACACCAGAGTAACACTATGATATAACATAATTTGTCCACACGACAGCTGAAATGGCAAGACCCTACTTGTCCATATGATCTTTCTTATGCTCCCTTTGAACATTATCAAGTTCAACCCTATATACATTTTCCATCTGGATAAATTCAAATTAGACTGTAAAACATCACATATGCCATTGTGTCCCACCAATGTTATTCAGATTAGACTATTGTATATTATTTATAAAGGATGTGAAAACTGGTGAGACACATCAGAGTAACAATATGATATAACATAATTTGTCCACACGACAGCTGAAATGGCAAGACCCTACTTGTCTATATGATCTTTCATATGCTCCCTTTGCACATTACCAAGTTCGACCCTATATACATTTTCCATGTGGTAAAAAGCAACTCCTTATTCTAATGTTATTTTTGCTGAAAAAAGCTAAAAAAAAAATTAGAGAATTCCACAGCTGTTCTTACATATGACATTAGTCCAATAAATCAGTAGGTATTTGCACGGATTCATGGACGGTCCGGTACATTGCTATAGGACGAAAAATAAAATAAAAACAGTAAAAGAACAAAAAAAACAGAAACCAAAATACCGGCTGGTATCAATATGTATCAGTCTAGATCGACTGGTCCAAGGCGGTGCACCAATATATACTGGCTGGTCATTTTAAATATATAATAAAAGCAAAATCTAAAGAGAGTTTAGGAGGGGGGAAAAAACACTAATCTAGAGAAATCAAGGAAGAGGTAGAGAGGTAGAGGAGAGAGAGAGAGAGAGGTATGTACCTCTCCCCCCCCAACACACACACACACACACACACACACAAAAAAAAAAAAACTAAGTCCCCAAACTTGAGAACTGTACCAGTACAGTTCGATCTGATTGTACAGGACCCAGACCGGTTATGTCTGGTCAGGTCCGGTTTTCCAATACCTAACACCTTGAGTATTCCAGTTTTATGGGTGAATCCATGTGGCCTAACCAAAGGGGGCCCAGTTAAGTGAATTGTCTAGATTACCCACACCATCCCTCCACATGGTAGAAAAACCCATGACTCTCTAGGAAACCAGATCAGACCACAAATCCTTTTGACTTATGTATATAACTACTAGTATTGTGTGTATAAGAATATTTCCAAATTCTCTATTAATCCTGTTACAACGAGAACATTCATGAGATTGGTACCCAACTTGAGTTTTCTCTTCATTACTTCCATTAGGGGGCTAATGATACCACCGCAAATAATCTGACTAAGAAGTGAGCAGGTAATAATTGATCATACATTGTAGTCAAATAATACGATATAATCCACACCTTTTTTTTGCAATACACATTTTAAAAGCACAACTTAAAGCAATTATCAACATCACAAATGTTTCACATATTTACAATACAATTACAGGTTGATCCCCAATACTCTACATCATTGTAATAATAAATTTGACCAATCTAAGAGTTCAAGCACGGGTGTAAAACAAAAGTTTTTAATATTACACAACTTAGCAGAGCTAGATTTAACGAAAATCTCATCGTTCATCACTAATCTATTTCAATGGCACAGTTACACTAAAATACACCCAATCCCACATATACACTAGAGATAAATTCATAACAGATGCATAATGGATAATGCTACTGCAGTATCTATTGGAAGTACCTCTTCAAGTGATAAACTTTTGATGTGTATTGACCCTTTCCAATCACGCTATCTTCAAAAGGTCTATTCTCCAAGACTTCCACTCCTTCACTAGTCGTTGTAGTCTGCTGCTGCATTTTCATGACCATGTATATCTGAGCTTTCTGATACTGCAAAGAAAGTCTAGTCAGCTCAATAAACCATTCGAAAATTCAAAATTCGGAGAAAAATAATAGAACAATAAATAAATGAATTTGATCGGATAAATTGAAAACTTATTGATTTCCTTACTTCTTCCAAAGACATGGGCATGACTATCCGGCTTTACGGAAATCTCGGTGAAGGAAAACCAAATCTTCATTGTTCTCAATTACCATAACAACACTTCGGCAAGATAAATATTTTCCAGAGTCACGAAAAAAAAAAACAAATACCAATTAACTGAAATAACTCCATAATTCATCAGCAATATCCAATATGTAGCACCGATTCTCTTCGGATTCGTACTATTTAACGGATTCAAAGCAAGTTCAAATTTTCAATCGAGATGAACAGAGAACAATCCTAATTATCAAACAACTTCGAATTCTGATATTATCAGAGATTGAACAAAAAAAAAACAGAAAAGGATACAATTCTCTGATCTGAACCATTCCCGAGCTCGATTCGTCAAACAGAAACCAGTTTTCTCAATCTGAAGTTCAGATATTTTGCTCAAGAAGGAAAATCGAGGACTGGAGTTAGGGTTTTTAAGTTTCAACAATATCGAAGGAACAAAAGAACTCGGTAGAAAGAAAGAGATTCTTTCAGATAAAGCAGAGTTGGTATTAGTCTCAGAGGCGTTGGAAGAGATAATAAAAGTAAAATTATCTTCCAGGCTTGTAATCACGATCTTCCAGCGCATTTTAGCTTTTCAATGTCCGTTGAAGTTTAGACTTGTTTCTCTACGGCTAGGACACGCAACCGGCGCAAGTTAGAGGTCTTGCCGGCTCCGTTGGTTTGTTGGACTTTTTGGAGTCTTCCTCTGATACTTCTAGACGAGGCGGTGCCGCCGGCAACTATGTTTTGTTCAAAAAACGCGCGACGAAAAGTACCAGGGAACGTGTCAGAGAGTTTTCCAAGAAGCCTTACAATTGAGATGATCGTGTGTGTCGCGGTATTGCCTATTACATGATTACGCGGGTTTCTCACCTTTGATAACTTGCAATCAACCGAGCAGATAACAATTATGGTCCAGATCCTCTCAAGTTTCAATCACCTGTTATTAGTTGATTTGAAACCAATCAAGAGATGACACGTGGGAAAAACTTGATTAAAAAATATTTAAAATTTTCAAACACAAAAATGGAGAAAAAATCACTTTATCATTAATAATGATATAATATTTTCATCCCACATGTCGTTAACAGGTGATTGTAACTTGTGAGGATCTAGTTCCAAAAATTATTCATTATTTGCTAATGGATCTTATTAAAGAGATGATGTGTGCTTTAATTTTTACCATATCCTTTTTTTTTCTTCTTTTTCTTTTCCTCGTGAGAAAATTATTACATATTTTTCAACAAAATATGATAACCAAAAAGGTTTGAAAAAGTCATCCAGTTTTTCTAATTTTTTGCTAAGAGAGCTCTCTCAAGTCACTCAAGCTTATTCAATGGTGTGTCTTACACTTATCATAGGATGAAGATCTTTAATGAACATGGGTTGTGTGAACCTCACATGAAGTAGACACTTGCTCCAAGCGGACCCACAAAAAAAGGTGGCCATCACTGATTATAATAGAAGCCGATTAAGGTAGAAGTCGGTTTAGAGTTTATAGGTCTCTTAAGGTTTTAGGAATGACAGTCACCCCTTTTTTGGAGTCTACTTGGGGATAGGTGTCAACCTTGTGTAAGTTTCACACGAGGTTCACATAGCCTAGGTTAACAGAAAATCATCATCCCTTACCATATGCCAATCCCAAATCTTAGAAGTTAGCACCAACGTATTCTCAATTGTCAATAAACAAAAGACTCACAATCCTGATAGCCTCACAATAGACAAACGTGATTGAAAAAAAAAATTAATTAATGTTGACAGTCATGTTAAACTTATGTCTTATTTTTATTAGTTATTGTTCCTCCCCCTCTACAGAAAGGACCTTAGATGATTTCATCCCCCACTAGTACACCGAGTTTCAAATTAAATCACTTAGATACAATCTTTTTGAGTAGGAAGGGTACATGATGATGTGGCAAGGTCCACCATGATATCATTTGCCATGCCCTAGCTCAGATTGCTCGGCCATAACTTGGCCTATTTCTAGTATAAAACTACTATATTACATGCTTTCATAAGTAGCATGATTAGTACTGGAGATTTGGCTTCAACTTCATAATCTTCTCATCGAGTTTATCAACAAATATACTGTAGAGGAGTTGGAAAAAGGGGAAGGACTGGTCATCAAAAGTGAACCTCAGAAACGATGGTAAGCGTGGGGAAAGTACTATCGAGTTCGCGTTGAAATCGATCTCCGTAAACCCTTGGTGCAAGGTATTTTTCTACCCCGTCGAGACAAAGAACCGATCTAGGTGCAATTCCACTGTAAACGGCTCCCAGAATAATGTTGCAGATGTGGGTTGATAGGGCATGATGAAGTGGATTGCACTACGCATATTATAGATGAAGATTTCAATGGATGGGATCAATATGCCCAGACAACCATTCAGAAGATCATGGAGAAAGATCATAAGGTGTTGAAGTATGGTGACTTTCTTCGAGCAGAGAAACCTATAAGACAAAAAGAGGGCAACCAACAAGCAAATGTTGGGGAGCACGGTAAAGAAAAGGAGAAAACACATGGTGATGGCCTTGATTCTACTCCCCAGGACAAAAGCTCAACAGGTATGGAAACACAAAACCAGAATCTACAATTGGTTAATCCTGATATTCAACTGATGCAGGTGGATAAGGAACCATTGAAATCACAGAGAATGGTTCTCTTAGAACAACAGCCGGAAGGGATGATCTACAGTGACTCTGACAACTCCTGTGTCAGCCCACGTAAGAGGCCACGTGTTGAGGCAGGTCCTTCTGAAGAGTTATACTTTAATAAAGAAATTTCATCTGAGCTGGACTTTCTCAATAAAGAAATTGTGCCTATGAGCTTTATCTTTAACGAGGAAACTCAGACTCTATCCCCTTCCAGTCTTTTTGTCAGCTATAGTCAGAATCTTACTGTGGGACCCCCCTAGTACTCAATTTTCTAACCAACTGACTTCTCTTCTCCCACGTACTCTACTCAAGAACACATCTCCCTTACAGACCATTGAGACTGACAAATCACAGTACTTTATTCCCAAGTCTGTATCCTGGCTTCCATACTAGAAGCCTACTCTATCCAACTCAGTAGCTAATTCAAAGTTTTGGCCTGGGTCAATGACAGAAACATATGTTTAATCCAGATGGATCGGTGGATGTATTCTTCCCACTCAGCGAATCAACAGCAATGATAGTTCATGATCCTGCCTCACCTCCACCTGACGTGCTGGAAGCTGATCCTAAGATGAAGGCCACAAAAACTGACAAGCTGATGGCAGGGGCCATGAAGCAGAAAAAAAAGACACATCACTCGAGTTGAGAAACAACAACCTTCAACAAACTTGCAAGGAGGAATCCCACCAACACAGGTCCGTTTAAGATTTCATTTCGCTAATATTATCATTCCAATCACATGTAATATTCACGGGGTTGTGGAGGTGAACCCAAAATCGCCCCACCAATCGCCATGAAAATTATAAGCTAGAACTGTAGAGGATGTGGGCACCCCTCTACAGTTCGGGAACTGTTTGGCCTAATAAAAGAACATAACCCAGACTTTATTTTCCTCATGGAAACTAAAGTCTACGGAAAAAACAAACAAAATCTCAAAAAAATATGGATACCTTAATAAATTGTGTGTTGATACAGTTGTTAATGGTGGAGGCATTTGTCTATTGTGGAAAGATGATATTAATGTTGATATATTGGAAGCCAATCAAAGAAGAATACATACTCGAATTAACTCGGAGCCTCCTAATTGCAAATGGTTTTGTTCAATTGTCTATGGACCACCAAAAAGTTCACTTAGATAAGATTTCTGGAGTAACTGGGGATCTCAAGTGAAGCAGCTCTCTGATCCATGGCTCTTATTTGGTGATTGGAACCAAGTAATTGAGGTTGAAGATAAATGGGGGAGAAAATTTTCCAGAGATAAATCTTGGATGGCTTTGGAACAGATTATTGATGATTTAGGTATTTCCCAAATTGAGCATTCTGGTCCAAAATACACATGGTCTAATAAAAAATTTGGTGGGAATCTTATCAAGGAAGTTCTTGACAGTGTATATGCAAACAATGAATGAAGAATTCTATTCCCTGATACTCAAGTCTTTGCCCGGCCAGTCATTACCTCGGACCATACTCCCCTCATCTTAGATATAAGCGGAAACAAAGAAAAACTCATGCGACAATTTCATTTCATGTCCATGTGGCTGACTGATTTGCAATGCATGAATCTGATTAAGGAGAGCTGGAATATGGATGATAATGGAAGAGGTAAATTGGTGATGCAAATATTTCAGAAACTAAAAATACGCCTAAAAGATTGGAATAAGAAGAATTTTGGGAATATTCTTGAACAAGTAAAGGAAGTAATGCAAAATGTGGGTGAGAAAATTTGAGGACAATCTGACAATGTTAGCACCAATACAATCCAACAATCAAGAGCTCACTGGGAAATGTTGCAGAGAAGATTAGAGATGTTTTGGCGGGACAAATCCAGAGAATTATGGCTAAAGGATGGTGATCGAAATACGAGGTTCTTCATATGGCCACGTTAGTTAGAAGAAGGAAAAATAAAATTGAATGGCTGAAGCTCGCCGACGGCACGTGAACAAAAGATAGAAACACTATTGGCCAATCTTTCATTGACCATCTCCAGTCGATCAATACATCAACGAGCAATCAAGATTAGAGTGATTTGTAGATTCTGTTCCAACCAATCATCTCAGAGATGGAAAACATATCCCTAACGGCTATATCAAGTGAAGATGAAATCAAATTGGCTGTGTTCCATATTGGTGCTCACAAGGCTCTAGGATCAGATGGTTTCGCAGGTATGTTCTTTCATAAATGTTGGGATATCATTAAGCATGACATAGTATCATATGTGGTCAATTTTTTCCAGTCTCAATTTCTTCCCTCGGGAGTAAATCATACCAATATCGTCCTAATCCCAAAAACTCGAAATGCTGAAAAAGTTGAGCACTTTCGTCCTATTAGCCTATGTAAAGTCTTGTATAAAATTATCTCCAAGATTTTGGCTAATTGGCTTAGGCCCCTTCCCCATAAGATCATTTCTCCCTTACAAGGGGCCTTTGTTCCCAAGCGACAAATCATAGACAATATTTTACTTGCTTAAGAAATATTTCATATCTTCAAGAGGAAAAAAACCAAATCGAAGATGATGATAGCAAAACTAGATATGTCTAAAGCATATGATCGCATGGAATGAGAATTTATCATTAAAATCTTGAAATGTCTAGGGTTCTCTAAGATTTGGTGTCGATTAATATACAACTGTATCTCATCAGTGTCTTACTCACTAGCGCTCAATGGATCTTCCTTTGGCTTATATTGACCAACTAGAGGACTCAGACAAAGGGATCCTTTATCCCCTTATCTTTTCATTCTAGGTATGGAATCTTTATCTAGAATGTTGACTCAAGCCAGAAGTGAAAATCGCATTCATGGGATTCTTGTGGCTAGAGGTTGTCCAGATATATCTCATCTCCTCTTTGCTGACGATTGTCTAGTTACTTGCAAAGCCAATGTGGATGAAATTCTTGAACTCAAAGCAATTCTTCAGAAGTTTTCTGTCATGTTTGGACAAGAAATTAATTTTCAGAAATCAGGAATATTGTTTACCAAGAATATTCATCATCGGCACCAAAAAATGATCCAGAGAATGCTGCATATTGGAAAGGTGGGATTAAATGATAAATATCTCGGTGCTCCGGTTTACTTGATGGAGAGCAAAAAATCCAGCTTCAATGATATTATTAATCGGATGAAATCTAGAGTTAAAGGATGGATGTGTAACTCTCCAATCCATCCCGATTTTCCAAATGTCGCTTTTGTATGCCTAAAAATTGGTGCAAGGAGGTTGATAGAATATAAAGGGATTTTTGGTGGAGACACAATGAAGATAGAAATCCAATCTATATGAAAGCATGGGATAAGCTTTGTATGCCTAAAAATTGTGGGGGATTAGGATTCAGGAAAACTGAAGATATGAATCAAGCTTTATTGGCAAAACAATTCTGGAGACTTATTAAAGCGAGTGATCAAATGTGGGCAAACACCATTATGAAAAATATGATGATAAGAATGATATTTGGAACGTTAAAGCCAAGCAAGCATCAACATGGGCATGGCAGAGCCTTCTTTGGGGTAGAGACTTGATAAAGGATAAGATTATATGGCAAGTGGAGAAAAACTCATCAGTAAAGATATGGACTGATCCATGGCTATCATCTTGTGAGTCTCCTTATTTAGGCTCGGGACCTTATAAGGTGTTGGATGTTTCTAAAGAGATGTAATGACAGACAATGGTACTAATTGGAACACCAATACTATCTAGGAAACTTTTGGAAGCAACTGAGCTGATAGAATTGTAAGAATTAGGATTCACAATGAGGAGAAAAATATTATAAGATGGACAGATTCAACATCTGGAGATGCTACAGTGAAAGCATCATATAGAAAGAAGATATATGGTCATGGGAATAACTATCATCAAAAGGAGATATACGCAAATTTTATATAATTGGTCCCAATGGAATAATGTCTTTGGTGGTATGGGAAAATCAAAAACATTTAAAGTCTATGAGCCTGCACCTTCTGTTCTAGAAGATTGCGTTTTAATATTTTTTGATGGTGCAAAGGATACATCATCTACTGCTGGTGCATATAGCTGTTTATGTTTTAACACTAAATCTCAGTGTTTGGCTGCAAAATGTGAATGTGGAGACTTTTACTCAGCAGGAGAAGTAAAAAAGTACCGCAGTAGAAGAAGGATTGAAGCTAGCAATCCAGATTGGATGGACAAAGATAATGCTTTTTGGTGATGGAAAGAACATTTTGGAAGGATTACAAGGGAACTCGTCTATGGTTGAATGGCAGATTTTGAATGTTATTAATAGATGCAAAGTTCTTCTTTCTAAATTTTAATATGTTAATGTAAACTTTTGTGGTAAAGCAAGAAATATTCTTGCTCACAGTCTAGCAGCTTTTTGTAAAAACAATATGGGTGGAGTCTTTTGTGTAAATAGGTTACCTAGATGTGTTGATCAGGTTTCTAAGTCTTATGTACTGGATATATATGTACCATTTTGCTCATCAATGAAATCTGATATTTCCTACAAAAAAAAAGTAGCATGATTAGTAATTACGTAATAACATAGTATCTTCTTATAAAAAATAAATAAATGCACTAGGGAGGGAATGCTCGGACCGGGTCAATCTAACATCAACTCGAGCCTCGCCCTAAAAATCGATTGGACCTTAAATTCCAGTCCGGCCCGGCCCTACAGGCTAATTATCCTTGCCCAAGCCTGTCCAAACATAGGCGGGCTAGTCGGTCCGGGCAGGTTACCCGGACCATTACCACCCCTAATCTAAACCTCTTATGGTGGATGATTTGGAGATTCAAGTTGATGTGGAAATTGTGAATGCATTGAGGGATTTTGCTCAATTCATAGACCAGGACATGAGCATAAGTTTAACTCTTGTAATGTGAAGAGTCCAAAGATCAAAGAATTGGATGCTCAGTGGATTAAGAGGCAGTTTGATGAAGAGGAAATCAAGGTGGCAATCTAGGAAATGGATAGGGGAGAAGACCTCATGGCCCCCCATTGCATTTTTTTTTAATATGGATTGTTGGGATATGATAAAAAAAATGACCTCATTCTAGTGGGTGGTGATAAAATCTCCCATGCATGAAACTATTTTGGTACCCATCCTAAAGAGAAATGGGGCAAAGGAGAGTAAGAACTTTGGTTGATTGGTTTGGTTACTATCATGTATGAAATTATTGCTAGAGTCCTAGCTACGAGACTAAAAGAGGTGTTGAGCAGGTTAGTTTCCCAAATATTAGAGCGCTTTTATAGAAGGCCAACATATATTTGACAGTGCTTTGATTGCCAACGAATATAGTGAGGGGGAGTTGGGGCTTGTGTAAATTGGACCTAGATAGAGTGGAATGGAATTTTTAGACTCAATCTTGGTATGTAAAGAAAGGTTTAATGTATTGATTTTGCATCGGGTATCAGACCCCTCTAGAACCGATACTAGTCGGTATGTATCGGGGGATACCATTAAATAGTAGAGGCTATAAGTAAAGGTATCTGCCAATACGTTTACTAATAGGTTTGTATAGGCTGCCTTTAGGACTTAGCTGAGTTGTATCGGTTTCAACTGAAACTTGAAAAATCTTGATGGAAAGGTTTAGGGAATAGGTGATGTAGGTGGATAGAGGTTATGTTAGTAATGTATCATTCTCCTTTATCCTTAACAGGACAGTCAAGGGGATGGGTTGCATCTTCAAAAGACCTTGGGCAAGTGATCTTTTGTCTCCTCTGTTGTTTACCATTGTCCCTTGTTGAGTAGAATGTTACTTAGGGTAGAGGAACTGGATTTAATTAAAGGGTTCTTAGTGGGGAATGATGGGTATCCATTTCTCACTTGCCGTTTGTTGATGACAACATACTCATTATTGACGTGTTTGTGGGGTATATGTTTTGGTCTAAACGCATAGAAAAATGTTCTGAACGGTGTCACTGAATCAGGACTCAGTGAGTTGGTGTATAAGTTTTCTAAGGTGTATTTTGATTCTTAGCCATGTAACTACCCTTGGTTTGCCTCTCCGGGAAAACACCTTTATTGTGTGCATGTGGGATCGTGTGATTGAGAAAATTTATGGGAAGTTGGTTTCTGGGAGAAAGAATTCTCTCTTCTTAGAGAAGGATAATCCTTATTTAGGCTTCGTTTACTAATCTTATGAAAAACTTTAATTTTCTTTGGGAGGTTGGGGGGAGCAACAGGACCACTTGGTTAGATTGAAGTTTTGTGTAGGGATGAAGTGCAAGGACGGGCTTAATTTGGGGAAAATGCTGTCATGGAATTCCACTCTTTTAGGAAAGTGACTGGAGCTTTGTTTTAGAGGAGAGGTTATGATAGAGGCTATCCCCAGTAATGTAGTTATAACAATGGTTGGAACATTAACCCTTGCAAAGATTATTGGTTCTATCATTTCAAAGGCTATTTCGGCCACTGTTCCCAGCTTTTATCCTTGCACCAGATTTAGTGTAGGGTATGGTATGCAGATTAGTTTTTGGCCAGATCTGTGGTGGGGGGACTCGTTCTTTCTTTCAAATAACTATATTTTTTTAGTGAATCCTAAGTCCAAGGCAGTGGATTTCTTTTCATGGTCAGATGATGGGTTGGAATGGAAGTTACCCTTGAGACAAAACATAGACCAACTGATCTTCTTCTAGAATTAGCCTCTTTGTCGAATCTCCTAAAAGATGTGTTTATTGGCCCCACTTGCTTAGTTACTAGAGTTTGGAGTCCTGAATCGGCAGGTACTTTATTTACCAAGTTCATTCTTGCATGTCCTTTGGAGTGATGAGAAACTGCTTTGGGTAACATTTCCTCCTTCCTTCCTTTGAAAACTACCCATTTCGATGAGGATCATAGCTTTTGCTTAGGTTGCTTTACTACATAAGATTAATACCTGTGACATGCTTCAGAAGAGAAGGAAATTCCTAGCGATGTCCCTTCAGGTTTATATCATGTGCTTGGCACAGGGCGACACAGTAGGTAATCTATTCATTAATTGTTTGGAAGCTAAAGTGCTTGTTTTTTAGACAATGGGATGTATTGGGCGATGCCTTCTACCATTCATCATTTAGCATCCTAATGGAGGTTTATGGGGTTGGGGCAGAGAGGCAGATTGATGTATGGAGTTGTTTTCTTTGCGTTACTTTTGGACCATTTGGGGGGAGAGAAATAGAAGAATCGTTAATGAGGAGAGGACCTGGAGTGAACCTATGGCTTATATGGTGATTGGTCATATTCTGTTTTGGATGAATACTTATTTGGAGTTCAAAGATCTCATCATTGCATTCTGGTCTCCGCTAGTCATCAGATGCAATTTTTCTTGGAATCCCAAGGGTTTCACCAATCTATATTTTGATTGGTGCTTTCTTGTTAACCGCCTTTTCGGCTTTTTTTTAGACTGTTTGGGTACGAGTATTCACACCTTCTAAAGTCTAATTGAGGACAGTAATGCTAATGCAGTATGGGCAGAGATTCATTCTGTGTTAACAAGACTATGGGAGGCATAACTTTGGGTATTAGAGACTAGAAGATTGAAGGAGACTCATCTTTTGTTTTTTCATTGCTTTCTACTGCACGTTTGTGCTCTTGGTGACTTAGAAGTTTGGTCAACATGAACATCTTGGAGATGGGATGAACATCTCATTCAACATATCCCTCTAGACAGCCAATTACTTGGTAGATAGGTTGGCTAAGAGAGGTGCATATTTGTGGGAGTCTCTTCGGAGAATATGCTCATTCACCATATCCCTCTAGACAACCAATTACTGGGTAGATAGCTTGGCTAAGAGAGGTACATATTTGTGGGAGTCTCTTCAGAGAAGATGGTATAGGAGATTGGGGAGTGTGAGCCTCTTCCAGAGTTGTGTGTGTGTGTTTTTTTCCTCCCCCCTGCCTAGTTGTTTTTTTGTGCATTGTTTCATTTTGTACTAGCATTTCGAGGCAGCTCATCCATGGTCTTACCCTTCAGAGAAGATGGTATAGGAGATTGGAGAGTGTGAGCCTCTTCAAGAGTTGTGTTGTAAGTTTTTTTTTCCTCCCTCTGGTTGTCTTTTTTGCATTGTTTCATTTTTTACTAGCATTTTGGGGCAGCTCATCCATCATCTTGCTCTTTACTTTCATATAGATCTCTTACCCCCCCCCCCCAAAAAAAAAGGGGGTTACAGTTTTCTGTGCAAATTCTGTATCCGACGATATTTGAGAAAGTTTTTTTTCCCTGTATTAAAAACAAGACTTGTTTTGAAAGGTCTGCACTAGATTCAACAAGGTGCTAAAATGTTTGAACATGGAATGGTTCACAACCAATATTTTAGGTTTGGGGACTGTCTAAGAGATGTGTGAAACTTGAGTCTACATGCTGAGTCAAGATAATCCATTAATGTGAACTGTTGTAGCTCAGTTATGGATATTTTAGATATTTTTTTTGCAGGTTTGATAAATATGAAATAGGTTGTGTAGACCTCTTGAAAGGGTCCAAGCCTGTTAGAGGTTCACAACCAAGATAATCCATGGTTACCAATGCTTTTAATTTTTTTTTTTTTTTTTTGAATGAGATCTTCATCCCTAAATAAGCAGGGTCAATTTTATCTGGTCTTGGAGGATATACAAACTAGTATGTCCAAACTGGAATTATCATCTAAGCAATTTTAAGTTGGTGAAAGTTCACGTGTTACAAAATGTTGATGCTAGAGAGGGAACCTTCTATGATAAAGCTTGGAACTCCTGATAGAATTATGTTTGGTCATGGAATAATTCTTGTAAAATACCTTCTTTGGAGGAATCTTTGTAGGGTGAGCAACACACTTCAAAAGAACTGCATCTCGTTCTAGGCCTTCCTTCTGTACCGCCTATCATCATCTATAGATGTATACGATGTGCTTGTGTTCTTAATGTTCAGAGAAAAAAAATGCCTGAACCAGTTGGTGATTCAGTGATGCTGGTTAGCCATTAGGTCTCATATAGGGTCATTATTTATAATCTCCATCTTTTATATTGTCTATTAAATTTCTTTTATGAGGGGTTTGTGATATCCCATTATGTTTCTTAGCCATTTATCTTGTGGCAGAATGTCACGAACTGATCCAAAAATTTAGAACTTTTGGATCTAGTTGTGACCTTCACTCCGTATCGCTATGGAGGTGGATCAACATGGTCAAACATAGCGGAAGTTCCAATAATGTTCTAGTAAGATTTAAGTAACTA
>JAUPMG010000003.1:2387972-2405400 GCA_031762675.1 Pachysandra terminalis
TACTCGACCCTAGACCCCACTTGATCCCATCAATAAGTACCAGATAAGCCCAAACCAAAAGACATCCAAACCCTCACATAGTCCACACTAGGTATTCTGTCTCTATGTAATTGCGCTCGATCGCACTGAGATTGATCGCACTCTGCGCTCGATCAAGTTACAATTGATCGCACTTATGGGCTTGATCGACTGTCTGCAGACAATGACACAGAGGTTTCTTCTGCTCTGTGTTTTTACTGTGTTCTCATTACCAGGGTTTCTAACAGAGTCTTAGTCTAATTTTCTGGGTAAATCCCTATCTAAACCATTTACATTAATTATATGGAATCACATAAGAATCAATCATCAATCTAATACGATTGCCAATACGGTTCAGCAACTTCATGAGATAGGATTTAACTGAGATACATAAAACATGATTCATGTCATTCGACAAATCAAGGCATGTATATAAATGGCAATGGTCAGCACATGATTGTTCTAACACTAGTAGAATAATTCTCAGAAATTCAAATCATAATCTCATGTCAAAACCAGTGATACAATCATTCAAGAATGGGGAAACTATCTATCATATACGATCACACAAAAGGTAATCGGATAAGCTACTTACATGTAAATTGATTCGAGTAAGGCTAAGCAAATGGGAAACTTCACTGGTACTGTGCTCCTCCCCTCCTTCCAATCTAAAACAGAACCGGTTTCAGATCACAATCTCTCTCTCTCTCTCTCCCTCTCTCTCTCGTATGAATTCTTCTCAAACACAATTCTCAGATCTAATTTGAATGAATGAGAACAACAAATTGAGAAGGAGAAGGTATGGGGATTGTCTCCCTAGTCTCCCTCCCTCAAAGGCTCCAATAGGGGACACGTTCAACTCTTCCCCATGACCTGTTGCATGCACCCTTCGTGCGTTCAAAACAGTTGGGGAGAAAGCTTCATTACAAAGCTACCCCAAAGCGAAAATGTATTAACCGAAGGGCCACTAACTAAAGCGTTTTAGGTCATTACAAAGCCACTAACAGTTGGGGAGAAAGCTTCATTACAAAACACAATACCTTATGCATAATTAAATAATTAAAATATCCAAAATTGCAATAAATAAGGAGAAATAAATCTTAAGGGTTTTAGGTCATTACAAAGCTTGTAGTAATCATTAGCCGCGACTTCCCCACACTGGACGATAAAGCGTTCGATGTGCTCAATGGTAGACTGACCGTCTTCGCCCGAAAATAGGGAAAATTCTGGTGTTTTGAACCCTCTAGGGAATTCGAGGCGACGGTCGATCCACTCAGGATACAACCTTCTGTATAATGGCCTGATCATCCTCTTATCTGGTAAGTGGCCTAAGGCTCTTTAACCATCTGGTAGACCTAATTTCGGTCGAGACCTCTAACCGTTGGATCGGTCATGTCATTGATCTCTTGGTACAACTCTTTATCGGTCATAAAGGGCAAACCTGCCCCCTAATCGGTATCTAAATTTCCCAATTGGGGTTGTCCCCTAAACTTTCTGCCACTTAACCTTGGTTCCCCTTGACCGATTGTTGTACCAGGTGTGGCAATGTTTTCATTATGGATGTTTCTTTTGACGGCCGTGGATGTATTCTCCACTGGAGGAGTGGTATCCCCTCGATTACCGTTAGGGGGAGCCACTACCTAGATGATGTTTTCATTGAGCAATGTAAAAGACCTATTAGTTTCGGTCATCCATCTGGTAAACATATTAGTCCAGGTCTAGAGCAAGACCTGTATTGACCCATCTGGATCTCCCCGCTTATGAGTTAACTCAGACCCAAATCCAAACACATTAACAGTTTCTATTCTAGGAGGATCACGTAGCTGTTGTTCTTCACCTCCTAAAGGAAGATGTTCGTCTGTGTCCTCTCTTGAAAGCCGGGCGCTCCTTCTTGGCAACATTTTACACCTTGTGTCCCACCGGCCATGCCAAAAAAGGGAATGATCCCTCTCGGGTCCCCTCTCAGTCATGTGCGGCCGACGACGCGCACGCCTGGCGGTGTACGTCGGTAGATTGCTGTGTGTATCTCGCGTTGGCATGCTAGGATTTATACTACCCCACAATTTGGGGTTTCGGGTTTTGACCCTTGGTGCTAGTTAACACTGACTAAACCAAGTTGGCGGAACAATCAGTCGTGCAATCGGCCACCAATCTTGTGTCTGTTAGGCTATTGGGCAATTGTTCAAAGGTTGGGGTTCTTCCTTTGGTTGAGTCCATCTGATTCCTTCAGATAGGTGAAATGATTGCCAAATTAGAGATAATGCATCACAATCTTGCTTTCAATCAAGTTTTTATCTGTAACTAAATAACATAATTGTTGACGATATAAACAAATAAACAAACGTGATAGAAAGAAGATTGGTAAACCCAGCGGTGGTTATCACAGCGTCAGTGGTCACGGTCTGATTGGATAGACTACTAGTAATCAGCTTCACAAGGTAGATGATAAAACTGTAAAAGATAGAAAGAAAACTGGTGAATCGCGGTGGTCATTGCAGTGGTTGTGGCCCACATACAAGTTGGATAAGCAACCGTTAGGCTGAGAGTAGCTTCCCGAGGCAGTGGTGATCAGTCTGAGGCTGAGAGCAACAAACCCAAATCGGATTAATTGGTGAACAGGGGATTTGCGTTCCAGTGGCTGTGACCCACATGTAGACTGGAAGGGCTTACCAATGTTGAAAACAATACTTTTGAGTGAGTGGCTGGTGAGCAGCAGAGGAACCCAACATTGTTGTTGCGGTGGAGGCAACAATGGAAGAGATAGGTGACCCAGAGGTCAACTTGCAGCATTGCGCTGACTTTGTTGATTGATGTGCGAGGGGTTTGGAAGAGCAGGTCCTCTGTATATTTATAGAGCATTCTGAGTGGTTATCTAATCATTCAATTTGGTTATAGTAACTGCTCGCACCTTATTTTGAAATCTTATTTAGAATGTGGGTTGATCATTCTCGCACCCTTTCTTTCTGAACAGTTGGATCGGGCACGTGAGCTCAATTTCCCTTGATCTTTCTCGCCATGCGTTGCGCATCTGTAGCTTTCTTCACGTGCCTTGCGCAACGCTTCTGTTTATTCTTGTGCGTGCCATGTGGCGCGCTTCTACTAGTCTCCACTATGCGCCATGTGGCGTACTTTTATTGGCTTGTGTGCTGTGCGTGGCACTTCTATTGGCCCCTTTAGGTCCATGGAATGCTAAAAATATTGACAAACGCAGCCTTTGGATGCCCAACTAGGTTTTTGTTGGTATGAATTATGTATTTGCTGAAGTTAATTTGTTGCCCAACTTCTAAACAATATAAGGAAATAATGTCGTGAAATTTCCTTCCCTCCCTACAACAAGTTCTTCCAAAAATAAGTACATCATTTGCGTACATTAGGTGAGTAACAGCCGAGCTAGCTCTGCTCATCTTAATACCATGAATGTACCCAGACACCTCGGCTTGATCCAGAGCAAGAGATAAGATTTGTTGACAGAGAATAAATAAATAAGGGATAAAGGATCCCCTTGTCTGAACCCACACCAAGGATTAATGAAGCCCATACGAATACCATTGATGAGAATGTTGTATGTAATAGTAGTAACACAATACATGATAAAATTAACCCTCTTGTGATCAAATCCAAAAGCCTTCAGAGTTCGGTCAAGGAAAGCCCAGCTAATCCTATCATAGGCTTTGTTGAAATCGAGTTTTAAGGCAAATAAATCTGAATTGCCGCATTTTTTCTGGGCAATGGTATGGAAGATTTCTTGGAAAACAACAATATTATCAGGGATAGAGCGTAATAGGCCCGCATCCTATTGACAATGATGCGGAAAATGATTTTATAAATGAAGTTACAGAGACTAATAGGCCTGAACTCAGAAACATGCCTAAAGTTCTCAAACTTGGGTATCAGAGTAATAAAGGTGTGATTAAGGTCTTTTGGGAAAATCTAGTCCTAACGAGTTCTTTCACTGTGGAGCAAACGTCCGGGCCGACTATTTCCCAGAAACTCTTATAAAAGATTCCTTGGAAACCTTTAGGCCCAGGGATCTTGAGGGCACCTAACTGGTTGACAACAAGCCAAATCTCCTGATCCGTAATAGGAGATAACAATGAAGAATTGTCCTAGTCCGAGACAAGGACCAAAAGAGTCTAGTAAGTTATAATTGTCACATGTAGATCTATCCGAAAAGAGTTCATTGAGGAATTTGAGAAAGACCTTTTCGATGCCTTCAATGTCATCAAAAGCTTCATTTTGGCTGTTCCTAATAGTCACGATAAGGTTCCTTTTCCTCCTAATGATAGTAGATTGGTAGAAAAACTTAGTGTTCAAGTCTCTGTCCTTAAGCTAGTGGATTCTGGATTTTTGAGCCCAAAATTGCACTTGTTGCTTAAGGACATGAAGGTATTCACACTTCAGTTTGTTCTCCAAAATTTTCTTTTCAATATCTCCGCCTTTACTAAGTTCCTCTTGAAGGTTAGAAATGAAATGAAGAAAATAAGATTTATGATTAATGTATCCTATGGTTTCCTTGTTCCGTTTTCCTATTGTCTCCTTGTTCCATATTCACAATTCTTTAGCAAGGAATTCAAGTCTAGCACTAAAATATGGGTAGGAATTACGGGTGGCAACGGGCCAAGCTTGGGCGGGATTGGGCCGGGCTTACACTCCATTATAATATAATTTATGGTGGCCCGAGCCCGGCCCGAGCCGACCTTCGGGCTCAAAGGTGTAAGCTCGAGTCCGATATATTTGAAATAGATCAAGCCGGAGCCCGGTCCTGCCCTACCCTATAAATTCTAATCAATTATTTTTAAACTTAAAAGCTTCAAAAGTCTTACACTTTTGTTATTGCAAAGAATCGACACATGGGTCTCCTTAACGAGACTTTGAGCTTGTCACAACGAAGCCAAAGCCACAAGTTGATGTCTGTTCTAAGTAAAAATTATATATATCTAATTAATATCGGGCCGGGCCGAACTAATCTAGCATGAACCCGAGCCCGGCCCGAAAGTTTAATCAGGCCTTAAATTTGAGCCGGGACCGATGCCACCCCTAGTAGGAATGGTTGTGATTGTATTTTTCCAAATACCTTTAATCACCTCTTTACAAGTAATTTTTGAAACCCATAAGTGTTCGATCCTGAAAGGCCTGCTTCTTCTACATCTATGTGGGTTAAGTTGGAGGTGTAGAGGGCAGTGATCTGAACCTACAATTGGGTTATGATTGTATTTAGGCCATATTTCACAAATAGTCACCAAGGGGTCATATTTTGCCATGTGGCTGTTTAGGCCATATTTCACAAATAGTCACCAATGGATCAGATTTTTCCATGTGGTTGTTTAGGCCATATTTTCACAAATAGTCACAAATTGACCAGATTTTGCCATGTGACACATCATGAAGATGACACATGGCATGCACAAATGAAGGGTTCAATGTAGTTATGATAACTGCCCATCATTACACATCCCACAGAAGAGACCCCAAAGAAGAGACATGGAGGTGGTAGTTATCATAACCACCCTTACACGGCATATCATGAAGATGACACATGGCAGTGTCTTTTCAAGCTTCAAGAGTAGTTGTCACAACTGCCCATATGTGGCGGGAGAATGGAATTTCAAGTCAAAAAATGCAACTAGTTAGCTTCAGAAGCTATAAATATAAGTGCCCAGCAACGAAGAAACGTCTATACAGCAAATCAACTAAAACTACACATAGCTTCATCCCTGATCCCCAGTGATCATTAGTCTAGCATTCTGTAAGGATCCTACTACACCTACTTCATCATCCGAACCAGTCGGCCACGGATAAATCTCAGTCGGGTGTTCTTCAGAACCCCTCTTGATTGTCCCTTGCATGCCGAGTTGTGCACCCGCGAAGTAGCTTAGTCGCATCCCACAGCCGGAGCCCAAGGAACCATTGGAGGTTTTCTCGATAGTCTCTTGCATACCGAATTGTGCACCCATGAAGTAGATTAGTCACGTCCCACAATCGGAGCCCAAGGAACTTCTGGAGTATTTTGTATTTTTCTTGTTTATCTTACAACTTAGAAGGTTTACCTTCTAGTTGTATGTTAACTTTGTTCTGGTTTATATATAAGGTGTTATTGATTGTGTAAAATCAATTTCTCTGGATCGGCCACTGATCCTTCGAGATTGGAAGCCACGTAATCGTCTGATTCACAATCAGTCGTACATCGGCCGATTTACTTTGATAGTCAACTTACGCAGTTAACTTACACAACCTGTCTTTCAGGTGAGCACTTAAGAGTTCTGGCACGCCTGCACCCACTTCGGCCACACGAGCGAAAGTGAAACCACCCACGAACCAACCGGGAAGAGAGTCAAAATTGGTTTTTTGGACCAACAGATAGATAATAGCGTTAGGGTATTTTTGAGCCCAATCGAGGTTGCAAAGACCCCTATCCAACCTTTCTAAAATTCTATTGAAACGTGATTGGCAGTTAGTCCAAGTGAAGCTAGGGCCTTTATATTGTATTTCCATTAATCCACATGAATTTAAGAAACGAAAGTAGCGTTCAAATTCTTTTACCTTCTTAATAGGTCTTCCTCTACATTTTTCTTGAGGGTGAGTTGCGATATTAAAATCCCCAATGACGACCGAGGGCAGAAGCACCACCTCAGCAAACACTTCATGCTACTCCATTGGTGACTTTGGACAGAGTTTATGAACTATTATGTACAAAAGATAATAAACAAGTTTCACCATTACATTTTACATATTTCGTGTGAACAACCCATTTTTTTTACATCAAGAATATCTATATGCACTTCATTCTTTCGTAGGGTCCAATATCCTTCCAAATGACCCTGCGAGTCACCAACAAAAGAGTTCTCAACACCAAAAGCCTTGTGTTCCTCTCAGAAACCTTGGCCGAGGCCATAGTTTCTGACAGGAGCACAAGGTTGGGCCTTATAGTTTTTATCATTTTTTCAGATGTGATTTTATCAAGGATCGGCCAATTCCTTGACAATTCCAAGTGAGGACATTCATATTTCAGAGTCTGATTGAAGAAAAGCAACTAAACAAACTTTAACTGAGACTTTTTTGTTCTAGTGGTAAGCAGAATTTGATAAAACAGAAGCTTTTCTTTTCTTAAACTCCTTATTAACCCCAACGAAATCGGTTTGCATCTCTATAGGTCTATTAGAGTTTAGAGTTTTGTCTTATGGGCCCACCAGGTCGGGTTAAAGGCATACAAGTCTTGGATCTGGATCCAGGAAGGGTCCTAGATCGAGGAACCGACTTGAAAGACCCAGGTTGGTTCAAAGAGAGGCTAGGTCCAGTCAGAGAGAGTCCGAGTATGGTCATTGCTGGGTTGGAACCAGAATGGGATGAAGGAAAAAAGTTAGTAGGAAGTCAAGACCCCATGATAAATTTAACGGAAGTACAGCAAAACCGATTACCAATCAATCTAAAACTTTAAGGCTGTGTTTGGTTAGCTAGAATCTATAGGAAAGGAAATGGAAATGAATTTTCCAATGCATTTTGTGTGTTTGGTTCATTAGAAAATATGTGCCCATTGGAAACTACTTTTCCAAATGAACCCCATTTTCAATAAAAAAAAGTCCCCTCAAACTTTTTCCTTTAAAATGAAGGGGAAACAATGGCTCTATTTTTCTTTCTATTGCTTTCTAACTTACCAAACGCAACCTAAGGATCCGAGATGGGCAATTCATCATTAAAATTGTGATCCTGACTTGACTTCAACGTCAAGGTTACATCATACTCTTATTATATCAGAAACCTTAACATACTAAAGGGTTATCCGAGAAGCAATGACACTGTTCTAGTCACAAAGTAGCATAGACTTTCTCTTACACTTTGGGTTAAGGGAACCGTTAGGGGTTGGAGACAGCTCATGTGTGAGAGTACCCGAGATCGCAAATGAAGTCGTGCTACAACATCGAGTAGTGTTCTAACTCAATGTTGTGAAGTGTTACACTTGCAATTATGTTGTAATTACTTAGCTCAGGGAGTTATCCCCTAGGGAACCATACTCAGGAGCAACGTAGCGAGTTTCTCGTATCATTTGAATAATAGAACAAAAGGGGAGGGGGGGGGGGGAATATCGAGATGCCTAAAGGAATGGTGGCCCAAAAAGACGTCCCGTCAAGCCCATGGCGGTTGTTATCAATTGATCAGACCTACGTGGGAAATGTCACATCAAAAGGACTGAGCACAAGTAGATGTTGCTTACACATTTGTATAAAGTGACTATCAACGTATGGGCAAGGACACGTCGAATCATCCTATCATGTCTAGCCCTCGATGATCGACACTTGTCACTCGAGCCTCCTCCAAGAGTTTTGGCTGTAAAAGCCCTCACTCCCATTAGACAAGGGATGACTTTTGAGACATTTTAAGATACACATAACACTTGAAATTTCTAACTCAAAAGTTGCCTCTGTACTTGTGCTCTTTCTCTCTGAAGCCATTCCTTGGGATCTTCGATTCCTTCTCTTTGTTCTCTTTGACTTGTCTTTTGGGTGCATACAAAAACCTCGTAGTGGAATGGCCATCAAGGTTTAGGCCATCACGAGAAAGGCATTCGAACCCACTGTACTCTTATTGGTTAACCACTCAGGTATTGGCATCTTTCATTTTGGTTTAGCCTAACTAATCATATTTGTTAACTAAAAGTGGAATAAACAGTACCGGTCTGGATTGGGCCAGTACAACCGATCCGGTGACCTGTGCAACCGGTCCTGTATTATTTTTATTTTTTATATTTGTTTAGTGGTCGGTCTAGACTGGTTTCGAAGGAGCCTAGACGCTTCATTTTATTGTTCCAACCAATCCAACCATAAATTCTTATAATTGATAATATTAATATTGATCCTCCAAAATGGATCTAATTGCTCTTCACGCTCCAAATGATGGATTTATGATTCAATCAATCTTTCTTGGGCGTCTGGACCAATGACGAGTCTCGTCGGTTCCGTCTGGTACCTTCGGTCTGATTACTGGTCCCGCTACATTAAACCTTGTTGCCATCCCTATTTGTAAAAGAATTCATCGCTCGAGTTAAATAAAAAGTAGTAAAGAAAAAATATATACTAGTTATAAAAATTAGATAAACTAGACTAATAAATAACATGTCAACCAAACAACAGAATTTCAATACATATGAATTTGAAATCATAAGATTTACAATTCATATGCATTCTACTTCTCGTGTATCTTTGAGTTCATCGCCACACCTCTGTTTACTTCTACCTTGTGTACTTTCCTTCCACAACTTGATTAATCTTCCTTTAGAAGTTGAATGCATTAAGATTGAAGGTTGTAGACGACCCGAATCACTTACCTCGATGCACACAAACCCGAATTTGCAACGGAAGATTTCTATCGAATTGGAAAACATCTAACATTCCCTCACTCAAAGGACCAGATCTCTGTATGTGATTACTAGAACCACATACAACATTCCCTCACTCAAAGGACCAGATACAACATTCCCTCACTCAAAGGACCAGATCTCTGTATGGGAATCTAAGCAAACTATATCTCAAAAAGAAGAAAAGAAGATGAGAGAAGAAAGATTCTCTACGGCTGGATTCTCACCAAAACGTGTAGAACTTATTTGGCTAAGGAGTAGTCTTCTATATATAAAAGACTCAACTCAACTCAACCTAGGACTCTTATCTCCTAATCCTATTAGGAGATGGAATCCAAGTCACGCTTGATCCCATGCTAAGCACGGACATCCAATCTAAAGTGGAGACCCAAGTCGGCCCAACCAAACGGGGCAACTGGGTCAGTCCAACCAAGTGGGCCAACCAGGTCGACCCAACATTAAAATCTAACAAAGATAAATAAATACCCTATCTGCAGCCATATGATAGCAAATGATTGAAAGAATACACCCAATTATCCGAAAATAATGGTCATTGTTTCCTCAGTACAAAGATAAGAAAATTACATTCGAATCGCCGAGGAATAAAAGAACTAGCTCACTCATAAACTTTACAAGAAACAAAATGATCTCCCCTCATCCCCATTAACCCAAAGAATAAAAAGAATATAATGCAGAAAAGGAACAAAAAAAAAAGTTTATTAGAACTAGATTAAACTATGATTTCCCTGTGATGGCATTGTATTCTGTGGGAAGCTGACAAATGGATCTCCGAACGGGTTGACACTACCCATATGTTGGATCTGCTGCTGCGGGTATTGAGGTAGATATTGGTGAGGAACCATCGTCATCATGTTTTGTTGCTGTTGTTGTTGCAGCATCATCTGCTGCTGTTGCTGTTGTTGCTGCTGCTCCATTAAGGCCATCTGCACATTAGTCGGGGGAGCGATGTTGTTGGACATGGAAAATGGATCTGGCTGCTCGAATGCGTTATTTACAGGAGCCATCCCGACCCCATATCCTGCATTCTGCATTTGGAACTGTCTCCTGGATACATCATCCTCGTATAAACTATCAAGCAACAGCTTGTCAAATCCACCAGCCTGGTCCAAAACAGTCCCCATCCATGATTAAACACAGAAGGGAAAGGAAATATAATATTTCCATTTTTCAATTTGTACACCAAAAAAAAAAAAAAAATAGTAAACAAGAGACTTCCATCTAGGCAGATAACACAAACCAATTTGCTTTCTGCTACGTGGCCGGCATTGCTGCTAGGCGTGGTAACCAGTGCTAGCTCCCAACCTGAAGCATTGGTCTGGCTAATCGCTGACAACCCATGATGTGTAGAAGATAATGGATCAAAACCTGCAAAAGATTTTCAAATAACAAGGTGACATTAAAAGCATATTCCAGGATAATACAGACTATCAATGAAATAGACACGAGGTGCTGCAGAACTGGAACAAGCCATGCATAGAAGCAATGGATGATTCTACAGGGTCTCACCTTGGGAAATCTTTTGCTAAGCTGGTCCAATTGGATAATCATAATTATGTTTTCTTTAGATTTTCTTTCTACACCATCACACTTACATAGATGCATAAAATGGACAGTTAAAAGCATCCAATTAGGTTGAACTAAGGCATGGATGGTCCTTCCAGCTTTGGACCATGGAACAATAATGCTTGCATGTGCAATGAAAATTGCACCAAGAACAACGTTTTCTTTATAGTGCAACTGATACTTGCCTTTTTCTTATAAGCACTATGTAACTCACCCAGTGGAAGTATGGCAAGAGCCAAAGCATTGCTTTCCTCTAGTTCTGCAGCTTTTGGATTAATCTCATTCAAACCCTGAACAAAAGTACAATGTGGATACATTTCCCCAAACTTGCTAATGATAATTGCCAAAGAGAAAAGGCGGCAAAGATAAGAAACTCACCAGAAAATCTCCAGGATCTTCAGTTGATATCGGTTGAGGAGCTTCCACCTCACTTTTTCGTTCAGGTTCTTCTTGTGTCTCTGGTATAGGTTCCTTTTTCTCAGCTTCTTCATCAGGTTTTACACTTTCTGCAGGTGCAAGATCTTCTTGATTCTGAGGCAATTGATTCTTCTCATGATATTCCTAGAATACGACCAGCAAAATTAAGACAACCCAATCGAGAATGCCCATGCCGTACCTCGTACATATAGAACCACATCAACAGATTAAAGTTGCAACAAATTCATTTACAACCCATTTCTCAGCAACAAAATTGCTGGCGCATATTCAGAAGATGCTATAATCTACGTTATAAAAACAGTAATACCCACTGGAAACTTGTCAATGATGACTGCTCAAATCTGCATACCTGTCATAGAGAATGTTCGAAAATCTAAAGTCATCATGGAAAAGAAAGAGGACCTTTAGCTTAAAATCAGAGAGGGGATACAAACCAATATGATACGGATAAAATATTCGCTTGTAGAAACATAGATAAAAGTTACAGTTTGGTAACAAGAGAGAAGATTAATGTCCTCAAACAATTTCTTGATACTAGCAAAATGATAATGGATGTTACGTATTGATGGGATTTGTATAACGCTGTAAAACAAGGTAAAATGTTCCTGAATTCTTGTTTCAGAGAATGACATGGAAGCACAAGCCAATTCACTCCTCACTGAAAGCATTACATAAATGGAGTGCTGCCAAGAAGTCACAGAATGATGGTAAAGGGCAGACCAAAAGTGGAGGCATTGGAGTTAAGGCTGTGTTTTGGCAGGATTGGACAAGAAATATTGGCCCATATGGATGGGCTGAAGCTGGATTTAATGAATGTTGAATCATTTGATATACATTGTTGTGCCATTCTCTAATAGCTTGAGCTTTTAGAGTAAGTGGTTATCAACATGGCATCAGAGCGAGAGGTCGAGTGTTTGAATCTTGGGAGTGTGTGTGGTGTGTGTTTTCCTCGATGCATTGTGTTCTCCCACAGGTGTGTTGTTCCCGAATAGAGCTCGCACGTGTAAGGGGTGTTGAACCATTTGATATACATTGGTGTGCTGTTCTCTAACAGCTTAAGCTTTTAAAGTCGTTGTCAACAATGACCTTGTCAAATTAAAATCCGGGCTTGGCCAAGGTGAGTGAAGCCTGGCTGACACAACAATATATATATATTGGAATTTGGAATTTATAATTTGTAATTTTTCAAATATATGAACTCAGCTTTACATTTAACATTACATAATTTTATATATGTAATATATATATATATATATATGTATGTATAGAAACTCTAGCTCCTTTATACATTTTCTTTAAATATCCGTCAAAGCTAAGGACCATAAATTTTGAATATGAAAATTTTGAGTTTTTAGGGTTGGGCCGAGCCGGGCCAGGCTTGGGCTTGGAGAATCCAAAGGTTGAGCTGGGCCTTGCCGGGCTTGAATGTACATACAAGCTATTATATCGTAATTGTGGATCTCATCAGTAGTCCAAATTTTCTTTTTTTCCTTTTCTATTATTCTATTTTTGCTACTATTCTAGATTTTGTTTCATTTGGGTGTAGCACCTTCTATTCAATTTCTGTTTCTTCTTGTAGTTCTACTTCTATAATTGCTTGCAAATCTTAAAAATCTGATTTCTTTTATTTTACTGTTAAATTCCAGTGACCTATTATTGATTACTTCTAATATGCGGCTTTCCCGATTTATAATTTTGACAATTGATTAAACCTAATTTTGCTAACCTACCCTACTAGAAACCCCAAACCTCACTTAGCTTGAAAACTTAGCTTCTAGCTCTTCGAAAGCATAAATAAATAAGCCTTCACTTAATTTGCACAATTATTTGGTGCTCTTCTGCCCTGGGGCTGCCATAGGCAGCCTAAGCCCTCCATACATCTGCTTGAAGGTAGTGCACAAGTAGGTCTATCAGATCTTGTTGGTTGCAATGCACAGATAGATGCTGTTAGGTTTGTTCAGTAAGTCAGCTTTGGTCAAGATGAAAGGTTACAAGGAAAACACAGCAGAATTAGAAAACCATAAATTAAAACTGCAGCCCCTAATTTTTATAACTTTCAGCCCCGAGAAGACCATGTGATGACTGGCGAAAATGGATTAAGATAGTACTGGCTTCCATTTTCCCCAAATAGAAAAGAAGAAAACTAGTAAATTATTAACGATACACAAAAATAGTAGGTTATATTTATAGTATGGATTAACTCTCGTGTACAAAAGATTAGATAGCTCTCAAGTGAATGAAGTTACTTACCATCTTGTTTGAAACAGAACCTGTCCGAGGTGCTTCCCTAATGTACTCTTCCATTGTTGCAAGAAATGAAGGAGGAGGCTGTTTGGTGCAGAAAAAGTTACAAAGATATTCATTTAATTTATCTTCCAAAAAAAAAAAAAAAAAGATATTCATTTAATTTATCAAAAATTCCTATTAGATTAAAAAGGGACCTGTCTCAAAGTTGGAAACTGAAAGTTCCTAGCAAGCTCCAACCCTTTGCAGAACTCATAAAAATCAGCCAGCTTTTCAGCCTGTAATAAGAGGGGAGGGGGGGAAAGAAGAAATCAGTGAAAACTGTGAAACAGGTGCCAGATCAATGAGAAGTCAACTTCGAAGAATCATTTAGAATGATGTCCCTCTTTCAACAAAACCAAAAGCCAAAAGCCCAAAAAATATAAAAATAAATAAAGGATGAAGAGAAGATATGGGTAGAAAACCTGTTGGCCAGCTCTTTTGTATATATTGAGAGCTTTAATTGCATCATGTCTTGTCATGTCAAAGAACTGGAACAAGAAATGGAGTTGCCATCAAAAAGAAAGAAAAGAAAATTATGGAAATAATTCGATCCAACAAACACGTATAAAGCATGTCAAATTATAAGCATACCACATCGACGAGATTGATAATTCCGTCATTGATGGCACAGTATATTTTGAAGCTCTCTTTCAATACCTAATAAACCAACATGTAAAATCTTGACATGTTATACACATGCAAATACAAATATACTAAAAGTTAATTTAGATATCTTCCCAGATTTAATGGTAAAAGTCTAAACTATCCTAGTGTGAGTTTTATTTAAGCTAAAAATATGATGATGCTTTCTCAAATAACATCTCATCAACAATAACCGATAAAATGAGAATTTCATGCCAATGCAAGTTACTAATAAATCTCAGAATAAGAAGCCCACAAAACTAATAAAAGTCTTGAACTCCCAAAAAGCATTTATAAAACTACATTTTGATGTAAGCCAAAAATGGAGTTTCAAAAAGTCTGCAAGGAAATGCCTCAAGGCTCTCCTGAGGCAAAGCTTAAGGGAAAAAGCTTCAGTGCAGAGGCTTTAAAAGTGCTCAAATTTTCCAAATCCCATACCAAGCTTGCACTATCTCTGAATCGTACACCTCATACATTCACCAGAAATAGCTACCAAGGAGTAACTTTTTCCCCTTCTTTTATTGTGTTGTCATGTTTGACTTTCTTTCTTTTCATTCTTTTTTGTTTTTCTTAGGTTTTTTCATACCATTTGAGGCTCAATTTCATGTTAGGGACTACATATTATATGTCAAAGGTACTGAAACTATTAGTCTGAAATGAAACTTCTCTATGATTTATTTTCTGATATTTTTAGTGTCAGAATCCACAATATGAATCCAAAGCAGACATCATTCACCCACGCACACGCCCACGCACGCACACACACACACACACACACACACATATATAATATGTACATAAATGTAGTCTGAATCGGAGCATAATTTTATATCCTTATGATGAATAAATCATTCATGCAAAACTCAGTATATTATGATTTTGGAAAATGGTAGCAGTATTCCCCATACACTATAATTGGTACTCAACTGACATGTCTCTCCAGAATCAATAGACGTATTTCCCATTGTGAGGTAGCTTCGAGATTATGGTGCTGTTTTTTGAAGAAATTACTGGGTTCAGCCAAACAATATTGAAAATATACTCTCTTCTTCGGATTGGAGAAAGGGGAGAAATAAAAGGGACTTGGTTACATGTCCTGCTTTGACTTGTTGGGCTAACTGATACAAAAGAAATATCAGATTTTTTGAGGGCAAAGAGCATAGGGTGTACTTGGTGTTGAGAAGTACCAACTCATTACTTTTCGGTGGACATTTATTCTTCCAAAATTTAAGGTACTATCATACTCAGATTTTGTAAATGAATATGGAGGGAGAGGGGAGAATGGCTGGGTAATTAGTCTGTTGGGGCCGGGCTTCCTTTTTTTTTTTTTTTGGCTGGCCCCTCTGTATAAACTTCGTGTGAATAGGGCCTTGGCTATTTCTCTTGTATATTTTCTTATACTCTCGTATATATGTATATACGATACCCTTTTACTGATCAAAATAATTAATAAAAAGTGATGAGTCCTAGGAGCAGTGAATGTAATGTTAATAAGTACTGTAGACAAGGCAATTTAATGTTATCAGGAAACTATTAGGTTTATCAACAAAAATAAGTTTTTATTTTATTTATTTTGTACTTTGTCAAGTTATAAGCATTTGGCTTGTAAACGCTCAATGCTGAGCCCAAGAGATTCAAATTGTGTGATTAATGATTTGAGTCTAGAGATTCAACTTGAATTGTATAGAAATCAATTCGAATTGCATGCATGAATTGTAAATTTCCATCAAATAGTGCAATCCAAGTTTGAATAGTAGAATTCATAATAGGAATTGCTTGATTCAATCTTGACACAGGATTTGAGAACCATATGAATCACGAGAAACTTGTTTAAAACATGGACCCTTGTTGTGACCTTTTAAATAATGTTTTTAAAAGATGTTGAACTAATACCTCCTTAAGTAGTTCAAGAAAAATCTATTCCACTTAAAGAGTCATCATATATATATATATATATATATATATATATATATAACACAGAGAGAGAGGGGATTTGTAGGTACAAAGGTTTTCGTTTCTTCTACAAACCCTAGACCTAAAATATTCAGTTTCTTCGCCATCAAAGCAAAAACTTGCATGCAATTTGTTTATAAGCATTCTATGATGCATCAATTGGAGTCAATTTTGAAATGGTTAAAGGCAACATGTTAGTTCCTCCATCCAAGTAAGACGCCTCTTACTTATTTAACTGTTGTCTTTGTGATTCTTGTGCAAGTTATTAGGTACAAAATTGTTTCACTTTGTTAATTTAAGAAAATGCCGCATGGAAATTGATATCACGTGGGAGCATTACTGGCTGGTGTATGAGTAAATAATGTTAACCTATGATGCAATTACTGTAAAGAGCATCATCGTGGTATCATCCAGATGAAACATATCTATGCGTACGCTATAAAAATGTGGCTCCATCGCTCCAAGTATCATCATGGTGCTATCCAGATGAAACATCTCAGTATGTAGGCTAGAAAAATGTGGCTCCAAGTACACAACTTAGTAAAATTTCTAAGAAAAAAGTGACTAATGTTTTTATATGATATATTGCGAGTGATTAGGACATATCAGACTTTCTTAAAAATTTGAATGTTATTACATATTTTTATTCTCTATATAGCGATAATCTATTAATCCTTTGACCATATGATTTGAATCCTGATGAAAGGGATAATCTATCAGTCCTTTGATTTATAATTTGGATCCTGGGTGAATTGAAATACCATCATAAAAATTTTATGATTTGATTCAATTTTTATAACACTGGGTATCATACTCCAAACCTTGTGTGTAAAAAGGAATATAGAAAACAGGATAAAAAAGAAAAAGTGCTTAATAAGTTTATATCATCTCTCTGTTTATAGACAGTGGAGTTTAACAAGTCTGTTATTAGTAGTACAAAGTCCCAAAACTGATTAAAAATGAGCAGAATATATTTGTAGGTCAGATGTTTCAAAAAATCATTTTAAAAAATAATAAAAGAGAAAAAGGTTAAAAAGAAGAAGAAGAAGAAGAAGAAGAAGAAGAAGGTTCAATTCAAGTTTAGAACAAAAAATAAACGAGGCGTACCAGAGCTAAGGCATACTGTATGAGGTAGTTGTTGAAAGCTCCTCCTTCAGG
>JAUPMG010000003.1:2412105-2431939 GCA_031762675.1 Pachysandra terminalis
TTCTGAAGTTTGAAAACCGTTTTCCACTTCGCCTCAACACCGAGATACAAGAAGAGTAGAGAAGAGGTTGACTGAGAAGAGGTCGACCTCTTCTCTGAGGTCCTCTTAAAATGAGAAAGAGACTATGAAGAGACGACTGAGAGAAAAGAAGAAGAAAAGAGGGAAAAGAGAAGATGAAGATTTTTTTTTGTTTTAAAAATATATTTTAAAACATCGTTATATTTGACGTTAACGGTTAAGTCCATGTGGCAGCAATCCAATGGTGTTGTATGGATTGCTGCAAGTCTTAAGCTGTAGAGGATGCGAGCCCTTATCAGATGGGGTCACCCCTCCACATTTGTCTTGAGAGAAGTAAAAGCATTCCAATCACCCTTTAAGAACCAAAGGGTCAAGGGTTTCCTGAGAAATGGTACTTAAAAGATTGATTTGGTTATTGCGAATACTTGCATGTGGACTAAGATGTACCATACTCATGAGTGCCTCCATTCTACCAAAAGAAATCCGAAAATGCAATAACCGATTAAAACTTTCAAGCATAGTTACATTGACATTATTCATCCATAATAACCATAAACCACCATCTAGCCTGTTAGAAGGGATAACACAATGATGCTCCAAATTCAACTGTGATATGATGTGTTTGGATTTTTCCATGGGAGCCTTGGTTTCGCATAAAAAAACCAGTTGGGGTCTTACAATATTTGTAAGAAATTTGAGTGCCCTGATTATCGAGGAGCACCCCATCCCTCGACAATACCAACTTATTCCAATCATGGTGCCTTTGATTGTTGATTCTGGCCAGCCATCAAAGCCTCAGTAGTAGTGTTAAGCCCGGTATCATATGCTTCCTTCTGTATGATCATCTTGCCTCTTCTATTTGGCATCTTCCTCTTAGTTTCTCTTTCTTCAGGTAGTTGTATGCTGGTAAGTTCATCCAGTGATTCTACACTATGTTTCTGTCACATCCCAAACTTAAAGGAAATTCACGTGGGAATTCCTTAGGTTCAAAACGTGACACTCACCCCAATTTACATCGGGAGTGGAAATAATATAGAGCCAAACCATATAAATTAATATAAAACTTTTAAAGTAATCTTTACTGAAAAATAAAAAAAAAAACTAAGTTTCATTACATTCAAACAAATAAGTAAATCACAACGGAAAATAAATAAATATCCTATTCTCATGCTTCAAATCAAATCCCTATTAACTAACCTATTTAATAATCAATTAAATAAATCTAATCAAATAAACCCTATTACATATTCTATTGAAAATAAGCAAACAAATCCTAATTATAACTAATGTCTTCATTTTTGCCTTGATATCCATCTTGATCACCATGGTTCTATTGCTGTCCACTAACTAAAGATCCTAAAATAGTTATGCTCAAAGGCGTCAGTTACACTTAGTTCAATAAATTAGTCAATTAAACCGTATTTAAGATTGGAATAGGGTTAAAGCCAATCTCCAATGATAATTCATAGTTTAAACAACAATTATATGCAATAACATGATAAATATGCAATATGTATGTGAATGTGATGCATGTCCAGATTGTTAATGAATGCACTGCATGTTCATGCAACAATGAAAGGGGTAATCACCAAGTGTGATTCATGCAAAAACATATGCTGTGCAATTATGCATGTTGTTTAGAATTCGAGTAATGTATGTCCCACACTAGACCAATCAATTACTGAACAAGATGTCATAATGAACCATACCCTGCATACACGACCACTCTCAGTAAGATATTCTATGTGCGCATCATAGTTTTAAGGGGCTTCGACCAAGAGGGCACAATTCCCCCCACTTATTTTCGTTCACGGGTAATAACCAAGGTGTCAAAAATATGAACTAACCTCAGTGAGCCACATATTAACCGAATGCCAACAGAATTTCACTCGGCATCCGTTACGTATAATAATACGCTATCGAGATGAAAATAATGTGGTATATTGGGACGGCCAAATCCCTCAACCTATGAAATCAATCCATCTGGGACTTCCTTACCATATCATGATGTCCAAATCATAATAACACTCAGTTAGATCAGAATCTTCAACAGATGTGAAGATCTGAAGGTAAAGTTAAGCATATGACCAAAAGTATGGTCAATAATGCAATCAGGTTATGCTGTGCATGTGTAGTGGTTGTGCACACTAACTAAGCATATCATTAAGTGTACAGTAGTGAAATAATCCTAAGTAATTAATATGAATGTATAAAACATGGTATATGCCTCATGGTATTCAAATCAAGTCAAATCATGCATAATATATGTATAAACATGTGAAATTATTAATCAATCAAATTAACCATCCAATCATGTTATAAAATAATCATAATTAACATATAATAATTTAGAAGTAATTAGGAGTCCAATTTAATATGAAACAATCGACAATTAACAAGGGAGGGACTGACCGACATGTTAATCGGTACACTGGTTGGTCATCGACAGTCTAGGCAGGGACTTGAATTCAAATACACAGGTCACTAGACTGACCGGCAGGCTAATCGGTACACTGGTTGGCCACCAATAGTCTAGACAGAAGGCCAAAATCAAACATACATAGATACTTAAGCCACCAGTAGGCTAACCGACACACCGGTTGGTCACCGGCAGGCTAGACAGTGCCTTACAAACAAGGTGGGAAATCCGGCAGGCTAACCGGTACATCAGTTGGTCCACCGGATGCCCTTTGGGTGAACTGGTAGGCTAACCGGCACACCGGTAGGCTGCCGGTTTGCCCATAAACCAGAAAACATCACGAAATTTACATTTGGAGTTATTTTTAGCAAAAACATCCTTCTAACACATATATTAAAATCAAAATCCGGATCAAACCCAATAAAAATATTAGTCAAACTATGAACTTACCTTTGCTAGGATGATCATGCATTAAAGAGTTTAAGTTTTTAAATAAAACAACTTGTTCTTCGATTTGAAATAGCGTGCTATGTCATATTCACTGAATATGACATCTCACCTACCTCCAAATCAAAAATAAATAGTAATTGAATTACTTACCTTGGCTTGATGATCGCTGGTTCTTCTTCTTCTTCTTAGTTCAAGTTCTGAACTTTCCTCTTCCTTAGCTCCTAGTTCCGACTCCAGGAATCTTCTTTTCTCTCTCTATCTCTTCAATAATAATTCACACGTCCCTACTAGTGTTTATATAGTTTTCCTATAGTGTCCAGCTTAGTATAGGATTTATGTTTTAGTTTATAGCCCTTAGATTTAGTTTAGTTTAATTACAGCTTTTGGATTAAAGTGTCCAAGTTCTAATTGGATTAATCATTGGTTTTATCTCACTTTAATCCTATTTAGATTTAATGTTTGATTCTAACCATTAGATTAATCTAAATGTTCTTGCGAAATCCTAACTATTGATTTTTAGGTGTTCTAGTCTTAATTGGATTACTTATCTAATCTTAATCATATTTAGCTTAGGATTGCTTATCTACCCTTAGGTTAGATTAATATGTTCCTACACAATCTTAACCCTTGATTAAAGATTAATGATTATCTAATCTAGTTCCTTATTAGTTTAGGATTCTTAATTCTCTAATTAATCCTAGCCATCTAATACAGTTTAGTTAAATTAGAGCCTTTAGATCTAAGTTCGTACTATAGTTAAGTTATTATTTATCTTCTTTTAATTACTAAGTCCTATCCTAATTAGAATCTTTATTATTCTTATTAGTGTCGTAGTCTTACTTGAACTAGTCTTTAATTATTTTATTTAAGGTATGCTTTGTTCTTAAGCTGTTTGGGACTCCTAATCAAACTATACCATAAGTTTTCTAGAAGGTAGTTATTAAAAACGAAATTAATATGTTTTAAATCTATTTTGTTGGTTTGGGCCTTAATAATAACTTAAGGTCATTAAGCTAATTAATTAATTAACGTCTATACTTAATCACTTAAGCCCAATTAAATTTTATAAACCTAATTCCTTTTAATTAAGCTCAATACCTAATTAATTAAGCTTTAAATAATACATTATATTTTTATGTGTGTTCATACAAGGTCTTCATATAATAATATAGATTAAGTTAAATATATAGTTATTATATAAGCATTATAGTTTAAAATCCTATTAAATTACTCGTGTTTTTACAGTTTCGCAGCATGGCATGATCCATCAGCCTTTTCTTTATTATTTGATTTGGCTTTCGAGAACCTTGCATCATAGATAACATCTAGGACCAACCTCACCCACGTGTTACATCATAGCCACGTAAGTTAGGCAATGATTGCCCTGCAACATCCCGAAGAGATTGCATGTGTGATGCTGTAGCTGAAGGATCGATGCTCAGTGGGATTTCCCTAGTTGGAGTCCCAGTTAACTTATGCATGCCAGGTGTTGGTAATGGAAGACCTGAGTTTTCCTGTGCATGCGAACTCATCTCGCTCGAGTTCAACTTACTTTGTTGCTGGGTCACTGAGTCATTTGAATCTTCAAGCATGGAGAGAGCGGCAGTGGATTCACCAGAGAATCATGAGGAGGAATAGACATTCTTTTTCTCCAATCTCTTTGCAAGACCTACCGGAGCCCGCCTCGGAATCATACGCATCCAGGCACCATAAAATGGTCCATCTTCCATGATCAAGTGCTCAATTTCATTAACAACCACCTCCTTCCTTCTGGGGCTAGTTTTTGACTGAGAAAAACAACAGTGTTTGTGTGTCCTAAACGCCCACAAGTATGACATAAGATAGGGAGATATTCATATTTAAATTGCAACCAAGTAAGGGTGTTAATTGAATTTAGGATGAAAACACCTATTGTGAGTGGTTTGTCCATAGGGATGAAAATCTTCACTCTAGCATAACCACTATCATGGCTGGACTAAGGGGGAATGTCAATGTTAACAATCTTTCACATTGCATGACAAATGGCCTCAAGAGCTTTCGGATCACGGTGAGAAAAAGGTAAATTTGTGACAAAAATGCAAATTTGAAAGGGATTGTCATCGGGGAACTATGTCCATCCCATTTTTGAAGGATTAGCAGTCATCCTTCTATCACCCAAAGCTGGTATTCCAAAATCATGTGCATGTCAGTACCAGTAGCAGTAGCAAAACTAATGATAACGGCTTTTATATTACCTTCCTTAATTTGTTATATGCCCGAGAGGAGAGTGGGCCTCCAAATCTTACCCAGAGTGTTGCAAAGTGAGTTGAAGTTAAGTCTTCCGTCTAGAAGACGCCCAACCAAGAAGTTTCCCATTTCGTTTTTGTGCGGTTGCGTAGGTGCTGAGGAAAGGAAATTAGTTTAGCTTCTGGTGATATCTCCATTTTGCTTTGAAATTCTTTCTGAAGCTTGAGTATCCAGGCATTTGTTACTGTTTGCTCAGATGTTTGCTCTTCAAGTTCCTTCTCTTGATTTGGAACTGGAACATCAGACATAGTAGAATCAGTCACTCCCGATAACGTGAATGGGGGGCACTCTTTAAGTGAAGTAGAAAATCATTAAGAGACCCACAACACCAAGCATGCCTCCAACACATTAGTTTGGACAGTCTGCAAATCAGTCCTAAGTCAGTTTCAACTCTTTTATCAGGTTTGGGTTAGGATCTAAGTAATACAAGGACTGGATGTGGATCTATGTAACAAGATAAAATCTGAATTCATCTCGCCTACAGTTTTGTAATTTTATTATTATTTTTTTAGGTTGTATTAGGAACCTTGGATTTTGAGAGACGAGAAAAGAAAATGCGGAAGAAACTATTTTCTCCAGTTTGGTTGAAGAGAGAAAGTTGAGAGATAGATTTTGTAAGAAAATAAGTTGAAATTTGTTCCTTTTTGAGATCTAAATCTCTCTCCTAAAAAAGGTTGAGATTTTGAGAGAAAAGAAAAGAAAAGGGTGGAGAGTTACTTTCCAATACTTAACCTAAAATTAGAGGTGATAAAATATAATTCGACTTGTCATTCCACTGGATCTTTAGTGCGTTTCGATCGAAAAAAAAGCATAATTTTTTTAATCATGTTAATCTGATTTTGTCAGAATAACAAATGGGCTGGGTTGAGTTGTCAGGTTTATATTTTAAACCTGTCAACCTGTTCAAACTTATTAAATGGATGGGCTGGGTTGTAAATATAATGACCCAACTCGAACCTTGCCAAACAATAAATAGATTGGGTTGAGTTATTGGGTTTACATTTATTAAATGAGTGGGTTTGGGTCAATTATATATTGATTCGAAACAAACCTACAAGAACAATAAATTAGTTGGGTTGACAGGTTTATAACAAAAACCTATCAGCACGAATGACCTGCTTATTAAGTGGGTAGGCTCAGTTGACCACATATTGATCCGACCTGAACCAATCCAAATCCAACCGATTATCACATCTACTCGCAAAATACAATAAGTCACCGAGAAGTCATTAGAAGTCGTCGAATCTGATTTTCTTTTTTCCATATGTCTCATCTTAACCAAACATGTGAAAAGAAATATATATATATATATATATATATATATATCATTTATTCTCCATTCTTTTCTACTTCTTGTTCTTTACTTTTCTTCTAAAATCCAAGGTTCCAAATACAACCTTAGAGTATATTGATATGCTTTGTCTTTGAAGAATGATTTAAATCCAGTCACAGTCAATATATTTTTTTTTGACAAGGATGGATTCCACACCTCATTTCATCTTATTCATTAACATGGATTGATTCCAGACTTGTTAATGCAACTCTAAGGCTCTGTTTGACGCAAGGATTTGAAATTGGCCTACAGAATTCTAAAACTGGGAATTATAATTCACTAAATTAGAAATCCTTAGAATTGTAAATATGTTGTTTGATTGACTTAAAACAAGTTGAGCATTGATAAACTGAGTTGTTGAGAAATTTTATCAAACATGTTGTCTATTATTAAAAATAAAAATAATAGACAACATGTTTGATAGAAATTAAAATAAACATGATTTTATTAAAAATAGAAATAAAAATAAAAGAAACTAATATTATTAAAACATGTTGAAGGGTAAAAGAAAAAAAATTAATATTATAAAAAATAAAAATAAAATAAAAGAAATAAAACAAAAAGAATAGAAATAAATTTTAAAGAAAATAGAATTAAATAAAAGTAAAATAAATATAAATATAAAGAAACTAAAAAAAATATGATAATATATTTATTTTTTCCCTTATTTTATTTTATTTTTATTTTTATTTCTATCTTGAATTTTTATTATTTTATTAGATTTTTATTTTATTTTATTTTATTTTAATTTATTTTCTTTTTCATTTCTATTTTCATCATCATCATAATAATAATAATAATAATAATAATAATAATAATAATAGGAATAAATTTAAAAGAAAAGAAAATAATATAAAAAGAAAAAAGGAAAAGAAAAGAAAATAAATATAAAGAAAGTAAAATAATATACTGATATTTTTATTTTCTTTTATTTTTTCTTTTATTTGTATTTTTATTTTTTATTTTCATTTTGATTTTGATTTTGATTTTATTTTATGTTCTTTTAATTTAATTTTTTTATTTTTAATTTCTTTTATTGTTATTTTATGTATTTATTATTTTCTTTTTTTGTTTGTTTTATCTTTTTATTTAATTTATTACTCTTATTTTATTTTACTTTTATTTTTTATTTTTGATTTTCTTTGATTTTTAATTGTACTTTAATTTTATTTCTATTTATATTTTATTTTCTTCTATTGTTATTTTTTTACTTTCTTCTGTTTTCTTCTATTTTTATTTTATGTTATTTTATTTTAAATAGTTTTTTTAATTATTTAATTTTGTTTTTCTTTATTTTATTTTATTTTTACTTTAATTGTCTTTTTTTTTTAGGATCGATTTGAAAGGGAGAAGAGAGTCGTGCTCTTGCAATTCTTTGACTAAGAATTACAAAAAACTAGGGAACATGTGATAATTGATAAAACTCAATCTACCTTATAAACGAATTTCACAGAATTGGGACTAGAATCCTAGATCCAATTCTTTATACGCCATCAAACAACAGAATTGAAATTCTTAATCACAATTCCAATTCTCAACCCCAATTCCACCACCCTGAATTCTCCGTGTCGAACACAACCTAATAGATTTTCCTCTAAGCATTTTCCTGGGCTATAATTTTGACTTTGGTGTTTTCCTTACCTTGATGGTAATAGAGACACTTCCTAGCCCTACATATTGGTTCCTAATGATACCTTAAAGCTCAAATTGGTTTGAATTATTCTAAAAGTCCTTACAAGAAACCCAAAAAGGAAGATGAATTCAAATTGCATTAGTTTGTAAGGATGCCTTTATCATCAATGGTTCAAGCAACCTAAGCTTAAGTTTGAAAACGAATAAAATAAAATAGAAACTACATCTCTTAAGATGTGTAGATGGAAAAGAGATTTTCTCATATTTTATAGATTTGGAAAACACAATCTGAATTCAAGTGTCGTCCAACGATAAATTCATTCCAGGAGAAGCCTAGCTTGATAACATAGGTTGATGGCAATGGATGGTTGTAGGAGATGAAAATGATACAAAATTAAAATGATAGAATTTATTAGGGGTGTTTAAACCGACTGAGCCATGCTCGCTCCAGTCCAGTCCTATCAAGAAAAAAATAGGTCCAACACACCCAAAGTTATCTCACAGCCCTATATTTGGACCCTAAGCACGACCTCATGATTTTTTCATAGGGTTAGGGCTACGCTTGGATTGGCTCTATCATTTAAAATGAAAAGAAAAAAAATATTGAAAATGATAAAAAAAAATTAATAATAAAACTTATTAGGGGTGTTAATTGATTGGGCCATGCTTGCTCTAGTCCAGTCCTATCCTGAAAAAAATAGGTCCTAATCCACCCAAAGTCGGCTCTCAGTGCCATATTTGGACCTTAAGCACGACCTCATGATTTTTCATAGGGTTAGGGCCTGGCTTGGGTTGGCTCTATCATTTAAAATGGCAAGACAAAGTTTTACCACATATTACAAGTGGTTTCTATAAATTTTGCCTTAAAAATAACTTATAACATAGAAGGTGCCACTTTGTTTAGTGGTAAGGGCCTTGTGGGGTTGTTCCTAGGTCTTGGGATCAATTTTCGTCTTCACCATATGGGTGTGTGAGTTAGTTAATCCTTTCGATCAAGCCTTCAGACAATAATGCGAGTTAGTTAATCCTTCCGATCAAGCCTTCAGACAATAATGTGAGTTAGTTAATCCTTCCGATCAAGCCTTCAGATAATAAAAGAAAAAAAAAACAATTATAACATAGTTGGGGTTTACACGGCCATTTTTTTATATGTTACCTTTTAAGGGAAAGTTTATAAACCGTATCATTATTTTATGAGGTTAATGGTGCATATGTCATAGTAACTAAAAAGAAAGAAAAATTAAAATGGAAAGATTCAATATAAATAATCACAAAGGTGAAGTAGTGGTAAGAAGTGAGAATGATGAGATCAACGTGTGGGAAGACTAGAAAAAATAATTTAAGGAATTAACATATGCAAGATTATCTCAGACTAGTCCAAATAAGATATAAGATAAAGGATAATATGTTAAGATAGTTTGGTCATGTAAAAACAAAGATTTTCGAAAACACGACAGAAATGAAAAAAGAGAAGAGCAAAGATTCCCGACCCAGAGCATATTATTGACTCAACCACAAATTTGTTGAATGAAGGTAATTCGCTTACTCTCAGCCACTAGCTAGAAGGAAATCCCTTGACTTTTGCGTATGTTCGGTCTAGATCAATCTCTATACAAACTCTCACAAAATGAAGTGCTAGATTTATATTAGGAAAAAATATATTTTGATCTTTGAGGTTTTTGATAATTGCAATTAAACGTCTTGAGGTTTTTGAAATTCCAATGACCCCCCTTAGTCAAAAACCTCAAGGGGTCAATCAATCATCGACACTGAGTCATTGACTTATATACCCCTTATAAATTTTTCTTCATTAATCATTTGATGTGTTTTTTTCTTTTTCTCTTCGATGAATGATTCAAATGTGACCGTTGGAGCATGACGACTCTTTAGTCTAGAGACTATGAGAGATATTTTAGACCTAAGATTTATCCACATTATCTGAAAATCATTCAATTTTTTATAAGGGGTGTATCAATCAATGACTTGGTGTCGTTAGTTGATTGGCCCAGGTTTCCAATAAGGGAGTCATTGTAATTTCAAAAATTTTAGGGAGTTTAATTGCACTTGTCAGAAACCTCAGGCGATCAAAGTGTAATTTTCCCTTTATACTAATCTTATTGGCAACAATTTAATTACAGGAGGCGGAAAATGATTTTGGTAAATAATATAGTACTAATGCACTCAAATTACATAGTCAGGGGTAGTTTAGACAAATGACACCGGTGAGTGGAGAAAGAGAGGCAGCTGACCGTTGGCTTGACGAAGAGCTGAAACCGGCGACCGGGATCTGACAACAATCAAAATTATTTGTAAAAACCCAATAAGAGAATGGGCACAAACAAAATCCTCAATTGGAGAACCGAAGACTGGGATCTGACATCGACAACAATCAAAAATACCAACCCAACAAAACAATGGGTACTCACGGGATCTTACATTGGAGAAGTTAGCTCTCCAAAGCCTTTTTTTTTTCTATTCTCTTAATCTCTCCGTCTTTCTTTGTCTCTTGAGGTGACTATTACTATTAAACTCAATTTTCTCGTTTACTCTTCTTTCTTTCCTAGTCTATTAGGCAGAATTCTGAGTAGAAAGTATGCTATCTGTGTGGAGTTTCTTTTATTTCTTTGAGGAATTTACCGTTAATTTCATCTGGGTATTCGTTATTTTTTCTTTTTTGATGATTGTAGATACTCATTTGTTCAGATGAATGTGAGTAAAAAAAAATTGTTTCCCACTTTTGATTTTAGTCCCTTGGAGGAATAACACGCTTATTTCAACTGGGTATTTGTTATTTTGATATTGTTGGATCATTATAAATCCAGTTTACCTTTTGGGTTCAATGAGAAAGTATGTAATTCAAGAGAAACTCTTGATTTCTTTGAGGAATTTAAAGTTAATTTCTTCTGGGTATTCGTTATTTTTTCTTTTTTGATGATTGTACATGCTCATTCGTTCAGAGGAATGTGAGTGAAAAAAAATTTGTTTCACACTTTTGATTTTAGTCCCTTGGAGAAACAACACACTCATGTCAACTGGGTATTTGTTATTTTGATATTTTTGGATCATTACAAATCCAGTTAACCTTTTGGATTCAATAACAAAACATGTAATTCAAGAGAAACTCTTGATTTTTATGAGAAGCTTGTGTTTCTTTCTTCTGGGTACTTGTTACTTTCGTTTTGAATTTTCGGGAATTTTATAATTCTTGAAAGAAGACAAGAGTGGCTTTTATTGTTTTCATGGTTGATTTGCTATTGGTAGTTGAGACCTGAGGTTGTTGAATGACTTTATCTTTGAATTGCTTTATGGAATTTGAATAAAAATCATATCTGTATGACTTGTTTAGAAATGCTGGTTAGAGGAAAATAATGGATTGAGGGATTAAGTATTTGGGCAAAATACCTAATATGCATTTTTCTATAAACTTTTATTTTGCTGTGTTTAGTATTGAGTATGTACAGGTCTACTTTAATGCTTTTTGTGGGCTCCTTTGGTGATACTTGGCTTTTGTTGGTTCTCATTAGTTAGTTGTTGTATTGGTGTGCAGTAATGGTTCTTGTTTGAGAGTATCTGAATTGTGAGGTTAGGGTTTGTTTAATTGTTTGGATTTCTTAAACATGACAAGACTGGGGAATACCGATACGAGATTATGGCTGAATTATTTTTTTGATATTCATTCTGGTTACCTTCATTAATAATTGTTGCAGCAATTTTTTATTTTTTTTTTGTTTTGTTGTGTTTTGTTGTTACGTTTTTGGTGATCATAGCTATCTTACAGTTAGATATTTTGCAAAAATGGTGTTAAATTGTATTGAATGATCAATCATTCAATAGTTTTGTGATGTTTGCAATTGAGGACTGGAGTTTGAAGTCTATGGATTATGAGAATTATGTTTATTTGACATGTGGTTGTCTGGGAAATGGCTCTAGACTTAGAAACCTGGTGAGACACGGATTTCACATGTGGAAGCTTATTTGGCGAACCCCACTTGTCCACATGTACTTCTAGTTGGTTCCAAAAATATTTTTCACTTTGAAAAAAAGCCATCTTTTGAATCTAGCATATTTCTTGTACCCAAAAAAAAAAAATACATTATAAAATTCAATGGCCGTTGTATGCCAGACAAACTCTTTTACACGGGTTATTGGAACTCATGTGGATTGAAATACCATCCACATGGCCCATCTGGAGGGTCAGGATTGGCCACATTATTGCTCCGCATGGCAGAAAAAACCATGTCTTACAAGGCAACTAAAGCTGGTGAAACAGACCAAAATACCTTTCACCTATTTACTTCTCATAGAGCTTCTATTTATTTTATTTTTTTAAAAATTTGTTTTCCTATCTCAAAAATGTTTTTGCTGCTAATTCTGCTCCAGATGGATAACAGTTTTTATGTGTTACCTTTCAGTTGTGATATGCGATACATCAGAGTTCAATAAAAGGAGAAGATGAGGTGTGAGGCCATGGAAAAAAAACTAATCCACCATGAATCAGGCAAATCTTGCTTCTCTAAGAAAGAAACTGGGTCTAAACGAAGTTCCTCATTACATAGCAAAACTGGATGCAAAATATCCTACACCAAGCGATGTAAACCAAAACCAAAATCTCATGTAAAGACAATTGGTTCAATCCTGTCGAAGAGAAGGGTATCTGAGTTTTCAAGAAATGGAACTAGGAATAATTCTATGAGTGGAAAATCAATTCGACGAATAACTATACGTAAAGCACTTGACTCCAATTCTTCTGAGAAGCGGTGTCCCTCAAGGCTTTTATGTGAAAAATCTTCACTTGTTAACTGTAAAGAACATGAAGATATTGACTATGGGGATGTTAGAACTCACAAAGAAGACAAAAAGAGAAAGCGGAAGAGAAGGAAGGAAAAGATGGAAAAAGATGAAGCCTCTTGCTTGCAAAGAAAAACAAGGTACTTGATGATAAAAATGAAGCTGGAGCAGAACCTTATCGATGCTTATTCTGGGGAAGGTTGGAAAGGCCAGAGGTATGAACATTCATCTCACCTACATCTTTAAAATTCTGAATGCCTTGTCTTTTTTTGTAGATCAATGCCTTTTTCTGCAGTTTGGCTTTTCATATCTAAGATTATTAAGTTTGCTGTTCCCTATATAGTTAAAAAGTAGACTAGGAGACTATTTTACCCAGCCAACCCCATCCGGTGCTTGAATTGGTTCCTAGGTGGGAGATGGTAGGAAGGATGTTGCCGGGGAAATAAAGAAGTAGGTGCTAAAGGCCATTATATGTTTTTGTTATATTACACTTCATATACTTGACTCCTTGTAAGATACTTCATATTATAAGTTTTTATGACAAAATTAGACTTGTTTACATTATCTTTGTAATTCCGTAACTGAAAATTAACTTAATCAAATGAACCTAGCTAAGGGTATAGAAGTATATTGATGAAGAAAATGTTTACAACTCTGATGAGAATGATATGGGGTCAGAAGAAGAGGACAATTGATAATATGATGATATTTAAGGATTTAAAGGCAAAGACGAAGAACAAAATGGATCTGGATGGACTCGGTCAGAAATGATTTAAAAACATATAACCTGATCTAAGATATGGTTTTTGACAGATTGAAATGGTGGAACATGATTTCTATTTCAAAAGCAACCAGTTAGGATAAGGCACTTTGTTGTTAGAAAGGTACATATTCAAACAATGTAACATCCATAAACACAAAGTTGTGATAGAGTAGCAAGATGATGCACCTATAGCCTTTTCTAGTGGATGGGTGCTTAAGAGAAATGTAATTAAGAGCCTTGGTGTCTAACAGAGTGTGATTTCGACTAGATGCCTAAGACCTTGGAGAGTAGTCAAGGATGAACAAATGAGACAAAGAAGCTTGAAGGGAGTCTTCTAATATGCTATCTGCAAAGACATACAGTTTATGAGGTTCCGAGAACCACTTCAGATCAGAGAGTTTTCAGAATATTCATACTAAAATGTAGAGCATGAACTGCCTTGAATAAGTGTCTTTTCTTATGCTCCACAACCCTATTTTATTGGGGTGTGAAAATGCTAGTGATTTGACGTTCCATGCCATGTTCAACAAGGTAAGAACTCAAGACCACTATCATTATACACACTCCCATTATCCGGACGGATATCTGAATGGGTGTGATACACTGTATGAGGTTCATTTATGGGGGGTTTCAAAGATAGAATAGATCTTTGCCTTAGACATCATATGAAGTACCCAAGTGCACGTGGTGAAATAATCTGCTAAAGTTTAAAACTATCAATAACAAGGCAAAGTAGTAGTAGGATAAATTCCTCGACACTGACTGCACAATATAAAAAGAATCATTCCCCTACACAAAAAAAAAATAAAAAAATCAAAATCAAAATCACACCTCTATTGCCAATTGAAGGATGCAATTTATGAAAATGTTTAACAAAATTGCAAACCTTGCATTGCAAATATAGTACAAATATTCACTCAAAATAAATGAGGAAATAATTAAGGATAAAATCAATAAATGACCCAACTGGATTACCGGGTCTAATTGTTCAACTGATTTCTAGAAATTACACAACTATACTACTAAAAATGGTGGTTGTGTTCTCCAGGCTAAAATGATACCTCTGGCTTGCGAGTGTTTGCAGGTATCTGGGGTTTTACTCAGTCATACCAAGTATGGTTGGGGTTCCACGTCATCAAAAAAATGATATGGTTGTGCATGTAGAGAGTCATGTTAAGGATAAGTCTTACAATCACTAGCTATTCATTAGTCCAAGTCTCTGAAAACACATCGAGTAGGAAACACATGATTTTTCAATTTCAAATTCTTGGTAATGCTACTGTACATAATAGATAGTAGTGTAGTTAGGTTCTGTAATTTAAGAGATACAAGGGTATTTCGTTTTTCAGAAATACTAGAAGAAAGACCAATTAGTGAGAAGGAAAATGCACCAATCATGGGAATATTATTCTGCCTTTCAAGATAGATATTACTTATTGATGACTCTTAAACTCTTCCTTATAAATGGTTACCATCTCCTTGAAGGGAGGAATAGGATGTACAGATATGTCCTAGTCATATGTTTGAAGCTATAATTCCAATGTTAGGACTCCCTATCAAATCAATGATACATGTGGGCAGCAAAGGATCTCGATCTGGTAAACTTCATTGAGTGATGATGCACGTCCTAGATTTCCTAAGAACTCCCTATCAAGGATACATGTGGCAGCAAAGGATCCCGATCTAGTAAACTTCATTGAATGATCATGTTGGCCTAGATTGCCTCTCTAGTCTGATGTAATATAACATTGTTCTCCCACCAAACTACAGGCTTGTGGCTACCCTGTAGCAACTCACAGATCCATAGTGAGGCAATCATTGTGATCCAAATCTCCCATGCTTTTCATGTTCTAATACAAGCCAAAATGCCATGGATCTCTAGGTTTCCTTTCAACCTCCCATTGCATGTGCTTGTCATGCCAGTTTTGACCAATCCACTAATTCCAGCTGGGTTTGGGAGTCACTCAGAGTCTCAGACCATTACCTATAAATGTCAATATAATTTTCTTTGCATAAATTAATGTATTTAGATTCCCCAAATTAAGTAAGAACCGAGTTTGGGGATCACCTCCTTGAAAGGTAATGATTAATATATATATATTTTTTTAATTTCTTAAAAAAATAAGATTAATGTCTTTATTTGCAATTTCGGCACTGGATAATCGCAATTCTGATGTTCTATTTCACATCTAGCCTTGACTCGAACCCTGAACCTTTTACAGAAGTAATCTCTACCTGATTAGGGACACTTGTACTTGATGCTCATAGAAACTTAAAAAAGAAAGAAGTGATATTTTTTTTGATCGGTAATCGAAGTATATTTGTATTAAAAAAAAATTTACAAGTAAAAAAAGAAACCGCAATGTACACAAAATGTATACAAAGATAAGCCCCCCCAAAAACCATCTGTAAGACACCAACAGACCTATAATACCGCATTCACAGACCAACATAAGCCTCCCAGTTGTCCTTGAATTCCGAGAAAGACATAGAACCTAAGGTCCCCCACGAACTAAGCCAAAAGAAAGAGGTCAAGAGAATCCCTTCTTTAAGCTTACCCACCGAAGCCTCCATATCTTAAAAAATTCTACGATTACGCTCCAACCATAACATCCAACAGCAAGCAAAAGGGAAAACATTCCATAGCGGATTCCTTATGGAATGTTTTTTTTTCCTCCCCCACATGTCCAAAAGCATTCTCAAATCCTTCAGCCTAGCCCATCGAACTCCCCAACGAATCAAAAATTTACTCCAAAGCCTTCTAGTCACAACACAATGCAAAAATAGGTGAGCCACAGAAATATTCTCGAGACGAGATACACCAAAAGATTGGTGGATAGATAAGTATCAGATACATAAATTCCCTAATGAATTATGATTTAGAAAAGGAGAGGCTTTCTGGAATGTTTCACTAGGTTAAGTTTCCTGGTGAAACATGGATTTTTGGCCATGTGGAAGGATAATATGGCTAACCCGTTTGACATGAACCCTTTGATAGGTTATGTGGACAACATTTTCATCCATGTAAGATCATGTATTGCATTTTTTATTATTTTTTTCATGTCTTGTAGCATCTGTGATTTGTTTAGTGGTTGAATCTCTTTAGAGTTTTTAACAAAAAATGATTACATTAAGGACATGTTCTTTGCTCGCATGGGCAATGTGTTTGGGTTAGGAACTTGGTATGTGAAGCGGGGTCATGTGGAAAGGTAGGGTTCACCAACACAGCTACCACTAGTCTATCCGTCCTCTACATGAAGTGTCTAGGTGATACTGTAGAAATCTTCTATGATTCTTGGCTACGGTAATCCACAAGTTATTGACCAAATTGGTGGATATTGTCCTCAGAAATCATGATGATCATCAAGATTAATATAAACTGATCACAGATTTTAAGATCAAGTAAAAGAAGAAGTATAGAGAAAAAAAAATGGAAGCTAAATGTTCTCCAGGTGTCGTCTTGCAGTGCTCCTCTCTCAAGCAGTAATTTTGGGTCTCTATATTTTGTGGTTCTACAGTGAAAGGAAATTTGAATCCCCTGCGAGCAAATTATGCTTCAAGCGCCCCACATGGATGCTTGCAGGTGTGAAGTTGGGCTTGACTAAGGGGTTGCAATAGCAAACATTAATTTGAACACTACCAGCCAACCTGCAAAAAATTTCGTTTTAGAATACTTAAACTAACAGTCCAAGAGATTGTGGAATTATTTGCAACATGAAGTTTTCTGGCCGTCTAGAAACCTCTCAAGAAAATCAACTGAATGCATTTTCTGACTATTATGCTAACTATTTGGATTTTTTTCCCTACAATTTCAAAACATGGAAGGCAGGTTTCTTCAAACAAAGACATGAAATTTTATAAGAGCACTCAAACACGTTTAACATTAAATATTTGCAAATGTGTGTTGCTTATGATAGAAGATTCTTCACAATAAATTATCTTTTACTTTCTTTTCAATATTTTCTCTGCAGTCGGGAAAAGATTAAGCCAGAAAAGGAGCTACAAAGAGCCAAGAAGCAGATATTGAAGTGTCAACTTGGAATCCGTGATGCAATTCATCATCTGGAATCGCTTAGTTCAGACGGATGCATTGAGGACTCTGTGATTGCTGCAGATGGCTCCGTTTACCATGAACATGTACACATATATTACCACCTCATTTTTTCCAGTTAGATAATTCAAAATTTTCCTCTATCATGGGAGAGCAAAACCTAAGAGACTGTTTGGAAATTCTCAGATTTCTGCAAGTGTTTACACAAGCAGGTTCATCTTCTTAGTATGCTTCAAGAGCAAAGCTTGGGGCAGAAATATGGTGCTAATGCACAGAAATGTAAAGAAGTTAAGGCTTGAAAATGTTTGCTCACAATTTCTGGTCAAAGAAAAAAATTAAGCTGCAGGTTTTGCCCTGCTTGGCTCAAATTCTTGAACAGCCTCTAGAAGTTTGTGTTTTACTTATAAATAAATAGGCCCATACCTCGGAGATCATGTCTACCAAGTTGACTTCATAAAGTGATGATAGCCAATGAAAGAAAGAAAATTTGGCAAAGGTCTAGTAAAACTTTGTATATGGGATAGTTATAATCTCTCAATCATTTCAAAGTTTTGGACCTTTCAGTTAAGAGATCTCCTAGGTGAACCCATCAAACAGACACTCCCACTTTCTTGTAAGATTCAGACTACAGTTCATTCTTGTATTGATTTTCATTGCATTTGCGTTTCCAAAGTCTCACATATTTATGAAACTATGTTGCTATGTTCAGATTTTCTGCGCGAAGTGCAAGTTAAGAGATGCTTTCCCAGATAATGATATTATACTCTGTGATGGAACTTGCAATTGTGGTTTCCACCAGAAATGTCTCGAACCTCCATTAGCAACTGAAAATAGTAAGCCAATCTGCTCTACTTTATATTCTTGATATAATTCTACTGAAACAGTATGTCTAAATTTGTGTGTTTAATGTCAAATTTTGGCAATGGTATTATCTCCTAGGTAAGAACCTGAGTTGCACCACTGCATATGTGCCATAGTTTTAAATATCACTGGCATGCCGGCGAAATTTAGCCAAAATGCCCCCCAGCAAAACGAAATGTAGGGGGAATTTGCTGAATTCCCCCTTTTCCCCTATTTTGTCGAAAGTTCGGCAAAATAGAGCAAACTTTTGGCAAAAAATAGTGAAGTATTTCCCCAATATTTTTCCAACATGGCGAAATATTCCACTAGGTCGGAGAAATATCGCCTAAATTTTTGCCAGAAAAAATGTGGCGATATCAAAATTTAAAACCTTATATGTGCCACATGTACTACAATGCTAATGTTAGATCATCGTTACATAATGCCCTATTGTTAGATTTCAACTTTTTGTTTGATTAAACTGACTTTTGTTACGATTGATATAAATCCAGTTCCTCCAGGAGATCAAGGATGGTTTTGCAAATTTTGTGAGTGTAAGATTGAAATATTTGAAGCGTTGAATGCACACCTTGGGACCAACTTCTCTGCAAACAATAATTGGCAGGTGAATATCAATAACATCTTCAAAAACCTTTGATTTGGTTTTTGCTGTTCTACTGAATTAATAAAACCATTCCCGTGGGTCACAATAGGATGTTTTCAAGGAGGCAGCTATGTTGTCTGATGTTAATAGTGCATCTTTCAACCCAGAAGAAGATTGGCCTTCTGATGATTCTGAAGATGATGATTATGACCCTGAAAGAAATGAAAGTAGCAGCAGCAGCCACAGCAGAATAGGAACCGAGGACGATGTGTCCGATGATGCAAGCTGTTCCAGTGGCTTACTTTGGTCACTTGGAGAAGATAGTTTGATTTCTGGAGGATCAGAAAATTACCATTCAGTTGGGGGAACTTCTCAGGGTAAAAGGAGAAGGGGCATTGATAATCTCAATGCTGACTCGATTAACAGCATAGACTCTAGTGATGCGGATATTATAAGTGGCCGTAGGCAGCGGAAAGATGTTGACTATAAGAAGCTACATGATGTGAGTATCATAAAGCTTCCGATATGATGCTATTAACTGGAAATATATGCTTTAATCATTGCATGGCTCTACATGTCTGTCTGATTAATGGTGTCAGCGGTTGGTCCATGTGTCCTACTCATAGTGTTTAAACTCGGTTCCCGGCTCG
>JAUPMG010000003.1:2432039-2445112 GCA_031762675.1 Pachysandra terminalis
CTCGGTTCCCGGCTCGGGATCGGCCGAGACGAACGGCCACATTTAATAAAATAAAAAATAAAAAATTTTATGGATCGTCCGATCCTGGTCCGGATCGGACGATCCATTTTTTTTGGTTCTTCTCGGATAGGAAATGACTTGGGGATCGTCCCCTTCCAATCCCGAGTTGGTCGGACAATCCAACTCGGGATCGGACGATCCCTTACACCATGGTCCTACTCGAACATTTGTATTTTGTTTCCGGTGCTTGGAGGCATGAGGCATTCATGTCTCAAGCACGGGACGAGGTTGATTTCTCACTAGAACAAGGGAAATACTTGCAGCTATACTTTCTTTTTGAGTAAGTATATTTGCTGTTATAAGTTCATAGGCAATCTATCATACCAACACGTGGAGTTATTTTTACTGCTCTTTAAATAGCAAAATCAGTCCAAATCATGGATGGTAAAAGTGGCTGAAACAGCTAGAGAGAACTAAGAGCACTGTATGGTTAGGTAGTTTTGAATTGTTGTATTTATGGTCTTTGCAATATCAACATTCACTAAAACATTTAGCAGATTAAATGGTCAAAGATCTATATTTTCTCATAACCATGGTTCAAAATATCTTATATTATCTGTCAATATTTTAGGATAATCCACCATGTGGGCACGACACACAAGTGTATTTTAGGATAATCTAATTTCTACATTGTATAAGTCGATACATATAACATATTGACCGTATCGGTCAATATGGTCTATATGTTGCAATATATCAAGTGTATTTACCAATATACTCGAAACATGTAATGCCTCTGCCCTTCTTACATGTAAAAGCCTGAGAAACGAACCATTGATTCATTGTTCAACTCTATTTCTCTCCTTAACCAAAAAAACCAAACTCCATTGAAATACAGCCAATTTCGTCCCAAAATATTTTTAGTTGGATTGAAAACATTTAATATTTGGAGCTTAAAAAATACATTTCCTCTTCTTGTATAGCTTTTCAAGGTATGCAATGTATGATTATTATTATTATTTTTTATCCATTCTAAGTTGTACTTTATTTACGTCTAAAAGCATATTTTGGAGTTCTATTATATGGATCCATGAGTTTCAAGTAAAATCCATAAATCTAGATGCCTATTTTTTAAGTTTCCATGTGGTTGCTCACATACCGGTTTGTTTTTATGTGTATGGGTGTATGATATGAAAAACATATTAATCTATCATATTCATAACTTATCTTTACATCTAAAGAAGTTTTTTTTTTAAGCATTTACCATTTTCCATGCATATCCACTGTATTCTTAGTTTCTATAACGTTTTCACACGTATCAGATATGTATCTCCATACGTATATATTTTTTTGACTGACTGATATACTACGATAAGATATTTTGAACCATGCTCATAACTCATAAGGCGGTCATGTATTTTTTAAAGATCCAATTGTTGTTTGTTTCCTTTATACTTAAGGGGCATCCTCTCAATGGAACGTGTGGTTATGCAGCTCTCTTTTCTATCGTTAACTTTCTTTGTTAAAGGACTGCAATATAGTTTGAAAATATTATTTTTGCTATTCTCCTTCCACAGGAAATGTTTGGCAAGGATACACCTGAAAATGAACATGTTAGTGAAGATGAAGACTGGGGTCCTAGGAGAAGAAAGAGAAGACAAAAGGAGTCTGATGCAGCTAGCACCTTAATGACTTTATGTGAAAATGAGAGCGAATGTGCACATGCGGTTCCAGTATCAGAGAAAAAGAAGATTCCTTTAGTTTCACAAAGTAAAAAGAGATTATTCAGGATTCCTCCCAATGCAGTCGAGGTAATTTCGTCTCATCAATGGGGCTAGGACTTCTGTTTTGATAGCAAAGCAATTGTGTCATTTTAATTATAAATCACTATTCATCAAGCATACCTTTACACTATAAAATTCTTACTATATAATTTTTTACCCTGCACTGTACCAGAAACTTCGTCAGGTATTTGCTGAAAATGAGCTTCCCTCAAAAGCTGTCAGGGACGGTCTTTCAAAGCAGTTGGGTGTTGCATCAGAGAAGGTAAGCTACAAGTTCACAGAACTATGGACATTACTTTAGAATGTGAAGTCAACAAAAGTACTCATGCCATCAAATGGGCAGATTTCTTTTAAAAATAAAAAGAAAATAAAAGGAAAAAAAGGGAAAAATTCTTACTGTTGACTTGCTATTTTCAGGTGAACAAGTGGTTCAAGAATGCTCGTTACACAGCTCTTAGAATCAGAAAGGTGAGGTGGTATTTCCTAATTTTTAAAGCCCTAATCTACAATTCCCAAGCCCAAATATTTCCACACTTGTCTGGATATTGCTTTTCCCCATCATTTTTCCATGTCAATTTTCTTCATGTAGAACTGTTGAGGAATTAAGTCAACCTTCAAAAGAATGACAGAACAGTCATTTCCAAATGAGATGCATTACTGTATTTAAGAGAGATTTACCTGAAGTTTTTCCAATTCTTTTTCCGTCATGATGCCAATTTAGTAAGGAAGTCAATGTCCTTGGAGCTAAAACTGTAATATGAAAACCACTATACCTAAAAAGGTAGAACTAGAGTATTCTTGCTGGGTGTAAACTTCATCATCAAGTGTTTTTTATGTTTCTTGGTCTTCTAAACAAGTTTTCAAGGATTGGACCGATCCGGTCTGTACCGGGATCGGCCAAGACCCATCCGATCCCAAGCCACGATTCAATTGTTGCATCGTGAGTCTATGGACTGGACCGGTACAACCGATACCGGTACGGACCAGCCGGTACAACTGGTCCAGTGGATTTTTTTATTTTTTTTTTTAAATTTATAAATTGGACAGTCCAGTCCGGTATCGATCTGAACCGGTCCGGTACCGCCTGTCCAAAAAATTTTTTAATTAAAAAAATAATTGGTCGGTCCACTTTTGTACCGGATGGTACTGCCGGTCCGGACCGGGACCAGTCTGATCCCCAGTCCCAAGACTTTAAACCTTGCTTCCAAATAGGTTATAGAAGCAGAAGTTTCTGTGATTCTTGGATGGCATGAAACCTACAAATTTGTAGACCAAGTACTTTCAGTTCTTTGCATCTGATCAGAACTTACTTTTCTCATGTTCCAATCTTTATGAATTTCTAAAGGCTGCATTACAGGGAGAGAACAGAAAACAACATCATGGTAGTGCAAGCATCCTGAAACAATCAAGTGCAGAACTGGGAAAGAACCAGAGTGTAATTCGATTACCATCCAAGTTGTTGCCATCAGCTACCAGGGTTTGTATACCCAAGAATATGAACAAAGTCCATCGGAGAAAGAATTCAAAGTCTATAATCACCCCTTCAAAGAAAACTCAACTTAAAAGAGCTACAGGGGCAATATCCTGCAACATAGATGAGGTATGACATAAATAAATTGCTTGCCTTCTTTGTTCTTAGTTACGCAGTATGGATCTAAACTATGTTATGGTCAACACTTAGCAGTTGGCAGGCAATCTTTATCATCTAGTATGGGCATCATCTGCTACAAATTCTAAAAGTTTTGCAAACTCTGAAGTACACCTCACACATTTGGTTTGGAGAATTGGGACCAAAACATTTGCTTGCAACAGATAGTGAGCGAATTTCATCTCCTGATTAGTTGAGATGTGGGACCCACCCTTGTATCTATGGGGTGTAATTTGGTTGGTTTGGTTCGGTTTAGTTGTCAAACCTAAACCAAACCGAATTACACTACACTAAACCGAAATAAACCGCTTTAAAAAACCAAAAACCATATCGAATTATAATGAATAAAACCGAAAACCGAACAAACTGAAATAGAAACCGAAAAATTCATTTTTTCGGTTTGGTTTGACAAAATTAATATTATTTTTTATATAAAATGCACATACACATGTATATATGTACATATATATAATCTACTTCGGTTTTTTTCGGTTTGGTTCGGTTTAATTGGAGCCTTAACCGAAGACCCAACCGAATTAATTCGGTTTTTTGTTTTCTAAACCATAAACAGACCAAAATGAAAAAAAAAACAAACCAAACCGACTTTTTTCGAATTGGTTTGTTCGGTTTTCGGTTTAAACCGAACCAATTGATAGTTGTATCTAAGGATTCTTGTAATAACAAAAATGGTGCACTCCCACATTAATGTCAATAAACTCAACAAAGAAATAAAAATGTGAAATCCAAGGTACACCTTATGCAGAAAATGATTGAGCCAACAGGTAAGCTAGTCGCTGGTCTATCTTGTGGTCTCACATGCCTGTACCTCTGCTGGTCCATGTTCAGTATTCATATGTTGTTCAGACTTTATTATTCATGTTCAGCAATGTGTAATCTAAATCAATTTGATGTCCGATAAGTTACAGAAATTTCGAGAAGCTCCTACAGAGAATCAGTCCCCTTCCGTGTCAGAGAAACGAATCAGATCAAAGCAACAGGGTTCATCTTATGATCAGGTGCAGTACCTGCCTTTTTTTTTAATTTATTTTTTATTTTTTGGTGACGTGGACCAATACCATTTAGTGGGGACAGGGTAAACCCCGGATACATGACCCCATCCACAAGGACCATATATCAAGGGACTCGAACGTGGGACCTCCAGTTCCTGAGCTAGAGAGCTTGCCAGTTGAGCTAACCCGTGTGCGTTAGCTCAACTGGCTTTGTTTTGCCATAGAAACTATAGATATACCTAATGTTCACAAAGTTGCATTGCTGTTCTCATAAATATTGTTATATTCAGGTCAGTATGGAGTTCAGTAGTGATGTGAGCTTGAAGAAACTATTTAATGATTTAAAAGGTAAATCTACTAGGGGGAAGAAGGTTAACTCAAACTGCAAAGTTGGAACCTCCAGCATAAATGAAACAAAGAACAAAGAGCAGTTATACTTAGTTGAGATGGAGAGACTTTGTCATTTGAAGGATAAGGTTGACAAGCTGAAGAATGTATTACTGAGAATGTATAGTGATGAAAATAATGTATCTTACAAAACCCATGATCCTCTTGTAATCTATGTTCCTATAGCTGAGGTAAAGGAAAAAGTATGATATTGTTGATCAACTCCATGAAGTCATGTTCAGTTTCCAAATGTGATTTCAGAAAAATTGAAAATTTTTTTCATGTGAGAAATTAGATGGTATCAGATAGGATAGTGAAATAGGATTCATGTTTGTGCTGTTGTTCTGTATAGAAGTCAGCATCATCATATATATATATATATATATGATGTAAGATTTAGGCTCCGTTTGGATGCCAAGAGTAGGCCAGAAGGTTTATTGGGAAAGTCATATGCGTGGCAATAAAATGTTGGAAAGTAAAATTTAATTTTCCTGGAAGTTGTTTGGTTGAATCAGGAAAATGTACGATAATGATAGAAAGTTTTGATATTGATGTTTGGTTAGTAGGAATGAATGGGAAAAGTTTGTCATTAACTTATTTTATCCTTCATTGTATAAGTGTAAGAAGAAGGAAGCTTTGGTGGTGAAGGGTAGGATGGGAAACATGCTCCTCTTCATTTTTTCATTTTCCTTTCTCAAAAGTTCATTTCCTTTACGTAGGAAAACAAAAATGGTCATTTTTCTGTAGTCAAAGAAGTTTGACCGAAACATTTTCTGTGAGACCTATACTTTCTGGGTATCCAAACACGTATGCAGGAAAGCTGTCTTTCCTTTATTTTCCCATGAAACCCGGCTATTCAAACGGAGCCTTAGGAATGTATTTTTTCTCACAGCAGATTTTTTAAGGTGAAACTTGGTATATCAATCGGGACAATGTGGAAGAAGAACATGTACACAAGTGGGCTTTACAAATCTACCTATATCACATTAGAATAAAAAAAGGCTGGATCTAAATTTTCTAAGCTTTAGTCTTCGAAATCATCACATATGCATGGTATATAGCAATGAAAAACACTGATTTAGCAGGCTAATCAACAGAAGCTTAAGCTTAGCAGAATTAAAAGAAGTATCCTATTGTCTATTGACCCCATAGAAGATTGACTTAGAACAAAGGGAATTATAAACCAAAAATCAACTTGGTAATTGAATCCTAGCTGTTGAGGGCATGGTTTCAAAGATCGGATCCGATCCGATCCCAAGTCATGATACGACTATTGTATCAATCGTGAGGCTTTGGATTGGACCAGTCCAACCGATACCGATTCGGACCGGCCGATCCAACTGATCTCCATTTTTTTTAATTTATAAAATAAAGGATCCAATTGGTATTGGCCTGGATCAGTCCGATCCCGACCGGTATCGCTATTCTAGCAACCGGTATCACCGGTCCTGCTGATCCAAATTAAAAAAAGAAAGAAAAGGGATCCAACATTTGGATCGGACCAGGATTGGCTGAACCAGTACCGGATCGGCGATCCGGATCGGGATCGGCCTGAACTGGTCCGACCCAGGATCCTGAGAATAAAAACCTTGGTTGATGGCTTGTCTTTAATCTAGAATAATTCCTCTGATAGACCACCGAGGTAAGATGTTCGGCTTTTTGATAAGGCACGGAGGTAAGATGTTCGGCTTTTTGATAAGGTTAATCATCAATTCTGAATCTCCTTCAATGTGAACTTTGGAAAGGTTTAAGTGGTGCACCAATTTTAATCCTTCCAGAAGCCCATTAGCTTCTGCAACAATTGCTGAACTGCAACCAATTTGGTGAGCAACTGCTCCCATGAATTGTCCCGAGCTGTTTCTGCAGATGGCTCCTATAGCGACTGAATTTGAATTCCCTTTGAATGATCCATCGAAATTAAGTTTGACGCAGTCCTCGCATGGCAGCTTCCATCGTACAAAAATGATGTTTTTTTTCCCCCTTTGAAAGGTACTTCCAAGTCTTCGTGTAGTTTGTTAAATAATTCTAATGCATGCTCAATTGAAACTTTGCTAGTTTCAAAGATTACCTGGTTTCTGGCATACCCAATTATTCAGAGAAAGCTGGTGCAACTAGCCAGTCTTTAACATTGTGGAAGTCAGATTGCTTTAGGAAAAGGACATTCTAGAAACAAGTGGGATGGGTTCTTTATGTCTATATTGCATAGCGAGTATATCTCATTTGGAACACCAAGACGTCTGTGGAGAATGTCACTTGTGTTATTAGCATTGGAAGAATCTCAAACTTTTGTGCACAAGGGATATGCCAGTGGCAAGCCACAACTTGCTTTCTTTAGTGGCGGTGTTCTGGTCAGTATGTATGCGATTGTAAGATGAACCAACTGTAAAATTTTCATTTGTAGTACCCACCCATACCACTTGATCTAAATCAATGCATGAACTGATGATGCTATGAGCCACATAAGTTGGCTAAATAGCCTCCAATAAAGTTACATTTCAAGCTGAAGTTGATTGATCAATCAGTTCCTAAACCCAATTGAGTTGATATTGGCCTCTCTATCTAGCATGTGAGGATGTAAACAGGGATCTTAGTACATGCTATATAACGGAGAGGCTACTCAGCAAGCACCGTGTTAATTAAGGTATGTCTGCCAGCTTGTGTGAGCTGCTGAGCCTTCCATCCAGCTAGCCTAGACTGTATACGGGCTACCAGATCATTGAAATGATGTTTGGCAAACTTACCATTGGTCAGAGGTATGCCCAAGTAGGTTTTATTATCCCTACAAAGCCTCACTGGTATATGCTGAAGCATGGTAGCCAGATAGGGCTGCTCAAGATATATGATTTCTTTTTTTTCAGATTTATCTCTTGACCAACCTCTCCCATGTATTGTCACAATCATGAGCTTGATGATCTTCCAAAAACGAGGAGTAGATCATCAGCCTACATTAGATGCGTAAGTGTGTGTAGGGGTATTAAAAAGAGGAGTGCGGATCCTCTATGATGAACACGCCTGTGATGGACGTGTGCTAAGAGACAGCTCCGAGGGGCAAAATGGTATTTTTGTCCTATAAAGCATGTCAGGTGGGGCAAAAATACCATTTTGCCCCTCGTAGGCTGTCTCTCAGCATACGCCCATCATAGGCGTGTTCATCACAGAGGATCCGCATCCTACAAAGAAGTAAGGTGATAGGAGATCGCCCTCCCTTCAATCTCCCTTAGGTTTTGTCAGACCAATGGATGAACCGTTTAATAAAATGCTAAAGCTAACAGAGCTCACACATAACATAAAGAGTTTAACCCAATGCAATTTAAGGCCAAATTTAATCAAAACATTTTTCAAACAATCCCATTTGACTTTGTCATATGCCTTGGACAAGTCTAAGTTTCAAAGAGAACAAACCTTGTTTCATTTTTTCTTATTGTTAATCATGTGCATAACCTCTTGGGAAATCACAAAATTAGCATGTATGTCCCTTGAGGATATAAATGCACACTGGTTAGGAGCCACCAGCTTAGTGGTGTAGAGACAACACCCAGGGGCGAAATGGGTGCCGTTTTGATGGCCCCGTCCCTGAGTGTTGTCTCTACACCACACTCACAGGGATTTAGCTCACAGAGGATCCCACCCCCTAATTACTTCTGCACCAACCACATCCCATTGGGTCTTAAAGAAAATCCCTTGAAACCCATCCGGGCCTGAACATTTAAATGGGTCCAATTCATTTACAAATGACTTGATTTCTTCTGGTGTAATCGGACTTGGCATCATTTGGTTCTCATCCTCACTAATGAGAGCCATTAATCAAATTGACTAAGTTATGGTCAACAACCCCATCAATCGCCCCAAACATCTTTGAATAGAAATCAACAAACAAATCTTCAATTTCTTTTAGGGACTTAGATCTCTTCATCATTATGATCCTTGATGGATATGATCAAATTCCTTTTTCTTCAATGAAAGGATAGTCAAATGAAAGAACTTTGTATTTTGGTCTCCTTGTTTTAGCCATTTGATGCAATACTTTTGCATCCAAAGAGTTTCATCTTGTTTCAAGGTCTGAGAATACATCCTTAATTTCGAGATTTTTTTCTTCTTACTGGATTAGAGTTTAGTTCCTCCTGGGTTCCAATTTTCTTGAGCATAGTGTAAAGGATTGTCCGATCCCAAGTCGTCCGATCCAACTCGGGATCTGACCGGGACGATCCTGAGTTGAAACCGATCCTAAATTAATGCAAAATATAATGACTCGGTCCGATCCTGATATGGATCGGGAGATCCCACTCGAAATCGGCGAGTTGGATTGTCCGATCCGTCTTGGATCGTCCAAGTTCGGTTTTTGAAATTTTTTTTTTATTGATTTCAGATTGTCCGATCATGAGTTGGATCGACGATCCAACTCGAGATTGGAGCTGGACGATCCTTGAGTTGGATCCGAGATTAAACACTATGTTCTTGAGTAATACATCATTCCTAAGATTAATGTCGCCAACCACCTTTTTGTTCCAATTCCTGAGGTGTTCCAGTTTTGAGTTAACCTCAAAAGCTGTGTAATCTCTTCTGTTTTTGATCAAGACTGCTTTCTTTTTCCTCTGAAGGTGGGTTCTTCCAGCCATAAGGCCTCAAAATTGAAGGGCCTTGGTTTCCTAGGCCTCTTGACATGGCATGGTCAGACTCAACTATATGAGTATGAGTGACCATCGCTTCTGGGAACTCTCTGAACCATTCATGGTTTGCTAAAATTCAATCAATTCTCTCCGAAATGCGGCACTAGCCATGACGACCATTGTTCCATGTAAAGGTTGGTCCATGATATTTCATCTCAATTAAATTGCATAAATTCATCATACTAAAATATAGATGCTACTGACATAGCTTTAAGGGGGCACCTCCTCTCTTTTCTTGAGAGTGAACAACAATGTTGAAATTACCTAGGACCATCCATGGAAGATCATGATTTCTAGAATATTCAATCAGATGATCCCATTGACGTTGAATGTTCCAAATTGAGCTCGCATGTAAAAATAATATAAGCCAGCATGTCTTCAATGCATTCGTGACGTTGAATGTTCCAAATTGAGCTCGCATGTAAAAATAATATAAGCCAGCATGTCTTCAATGCATTCGTAACCATTAGGTGACCAACCCAATCATTGCGGTTCAACACTTCAATATAAATCTCTGGTTTCCACATACACCAAAAACAGCTTGCATGTCCAATTGCATCTACCCAAAAGTTTTGTGAAATTCAAATTTTCTAATACCTCTTTATGAGCTCTTAGTACTTGCTAACATTTCTGAAATCAGTATCAGGCTTAAAAGCTTTGTTGGCACTCTTGAGATTACGCCGTCTCGAGGGTTGGCCAATCCCTTGACAATTCCAGGTTAATATTTTCATGACTGATTTGGCTTCTGAACATCGTCAGAAGCAGAAGCAGTGACTAAAGTTTTTGCTAACCTTGAGTTATTTGTAGTCTCTAATTTTCTTTCTTGGATTTATGTGATGGGTTGACCCAGTTGGGCAGATCTGGGTCCCCACTTGGTGGGACGTCCATGCTTGGTGTGAGACAAAGTGTGACTTGGACTCTATCTCGTACCCTCCCAATTATGCTATCCATGTTTTGGTGTTTCCAACTTAGAGAATCTCTCATCTCTCATCTTCTCTTCTTCCTCTAGAAATCTGGTTTTGCTACTAAGATTCTTATACAAAGTTCTGTTTATTTGAGTGTGGTAATATTGTATATGGTTCTACTAATCGCATATTGGGATGTTTTCCGATTCAATAGAGATCTTCCGCTGCAGATCCGGGTTCGTGTGCATCGAGGTACATGATCCCGTTCAACTACAACCTTCATTGGTATTAGAGCCACTGCGATTCTTTCTTGGATTGAGGTATGTTGTGAAACCTCATCTAAGAAGCAACCCTAGTTGTTTTATAAAAACCAACATAGACAATGCATGGTTGCATCAACGATCAAGAGAGAATTATTTGTGCAACCATACGTTGAGATTATCCTTATGTTGAGGTGTTAGTTATGATTTAATTAACACCTAAATAATGATGGATCGAAGATATTAGAGTAGGGTTTTAATTGGGTTAATTATCCATTTTAGAAACACAGATTTTCCTTGTCCAGTCAACCCATCATACCTTCTCGATCGATCGGAAAGACCCCTTGGTCGACCGAGCAGCGACAGACAACATCAATAGAGATGCTGCAATTTGCAACCGAGCGTGTTTGATCGGTTAAAGGACCAACCAGACCCTCCTCGGTCGACTGAACGGTTTTGCCTGGTTGATTGATAGACCCAAAGAATTTAGAATTAATTTTTAAAAATTTTATTTTGAATTCTAATTAAATTTGTGCCTTTTTAAATGATATGCTGGAGTATTGAGGCATGCTTTAATTATTTTATTTGTATGATTATATGAGGTTAACATGTAAATAATATCCTAATTGAGATTATGTAACTTTCTAGATGGGTTTAGCATATTAGGGATTAAAAATAATATTAAAATTTTATTGTATTGGTGATTATTATGCATTATGACCTACGATCTAGTGTATTTTTGATCTGATAAATAAAAGATCAATATTATTGTTTACTCCTAAATAATGATGCAAAATCAACATTGTGTGTGTATATGAGATGTTAATTAAATGTGTGGCTTTCATTTTAGTGATATGACCACTAAGAGTATAATAGTTGACCTGAATAAGGGTGAGAAATTGGATTGTAAGAACTATAAAATATGGCATAGGAAGATCCAATACATCCTCGATGAGTCTGAGGCCCTTGAGACTTTGTCACATAGTCTAGTTTATCTTGAGGAGGGAACTACTGCCCAGCATCGTAGAGACATGGAGGCTTATCAGGCTTGGGCCAAGATAACTCATTGTGCACGCGTTACTATGTTGAGTAGTATGTACAATGACCTTATTGGCGAATGTGTATAAGATTGCACTTAAGATATAGAACGCACTGAAACTCACGTTCGCTAGTACTTCGACTACGAGATTACGTGCATTGACGATGAAATTTGAGACCTACAAGATAGCTCCCAGGGTGAGCATGGTTGAGCATCTTAGGAAGATGTCGTCTATGATACGATATTTGAAATCCTTGGAGAATAACTTGATAGATGAGCAATAGATTTTCGCTGCTCTGAGATCCCTACCTGATTCGCGGGAGCACATGAAGCTCACCATGACGCACAATGAGAACATTAAAACTTTCAACGACTTGGCACATCATCTTGAGCTCGAGGCGGAGTGTCTGATTGTAAGGTCTAATAGCACTGCGTTCTTAGTTGAATCGGCGAAGCGCAAGACAACCAAGTCTAGGCGCTAGCGCAAGGCGCCTCAACTGGGGGAAACAATTAAGAAAACGTATAAGGTAGACAGAGGTAACAAGCTCCCTAGAGGGAAGAGAGGTGGAATGAAAGACACGTCTAAGGTGATTTGCTACAATTGTGATAAGTTCGAACACTTCGCTCATGATTGCACTGAGCAAAAGCATGTATGAACTAACCGAACCTCTAGCTATTATTGCATGGTTTGCACCGACGTCTTGCTCGCTCATTCTAGTCCTGATTGGATTGTAGATTTCAGAGTGAGCAGACACATAGCTAGAGAGTGAGATGGGTTCGTGGATTATAGATGGATACCAATAAGGAGTCAGAAAGTATACATGGGGAACAATACTATCATGGATGTGCTAGGGGTTGGCACGTACCTACTGAAGACACGGGAGACCCGTGCACTTATGCTTCATGTTGTACTCTATGCACCCATCATTCCTCAGAGTCTCATCTAAGTGGTAGAGTTTCTTAGACTAGGTTTTTCTGTTATTTTTAGTAGAGAGTACATCTCAGTTTCTTTCGAGTCGGTTTTATATGGTAGGGGATTTATTTCTGATGGTCAATTTAAAATTGATATTGATAAATCAAGTGATGCAAATTTCATTTCTAGAGTTATGTTTCTAGATAGGGGACACGGGTATTTATTTGATATGTTTCTAGAGTTATGTGAAAAAAGGGAATCCGTAGGCAATTGATGATCTTAGGCACACCTCAACAGAATGGTGTAGTAGAGAGAAGGAACCGTACCTTATTAGACATGTTGAGGTCGATTGTCACGACCCGAATTCAAAGGTAAAGCACGTGACTCACACGAGCTTAAACCTCGAATTCCAAGCCGCAACTCTCACCCTCAAATATCACATTTAATGACCATTAACAAA
>JAUPMG010000003.1:2445212-2473832 GCA_031762675.1 Pachysandra terminalis
GCTTCTAAGTTAATATATATTGTATGTGTATATGTATCATATAAAAAACATGTTAATTTATCATATTTTGACCTTATATTTGCATAAAAATAGGTATTATTTTATGTATCCACCGTTTTCCTTGCGTATCCACCGTATCCGTGATTTTTACACCGTATCCATGCGTATCCGTGTCAATACTCGATACGTATCCGTTTTCGGGCCGACCGATACACCACCTCAATACGATATTTTGAACCATGTTTGCAACTAAACGAGCTTTTAGCCGTTCAACTGTTCTATCAGGCTAATATTTAACGTAAATACCCATCGACAACCAAAAGCCTCCTTGTTATCAAGTAAAGTAGTCAATTGCCATGTGTCACGAGTACATAAAGCATCAATTTCTTCTTCCATATCTTTCTTCCATCCAAGATGAGTAAGTGCCTTCTGATAACTTTTAGGAACAGAAACAGATGAAAGAGACGGGACAAAACTACGATATGAATAGGACAAATTATTAAATGACACATAATGGGAAATGGGATAGTGAGTACAAGAACGTTTACCTTTCCTCATGGCTATAGGAAGAGTAAGATCCAATGGAACTGAAGAAACACTAGATGGATCTCTTATTGAAGAAGGCTGATGCGAAGGTGAGGCATCAACCAGAACTCTCTCTCTAGTCACATTTTTGCGCTGATATACTTGAAAGTGGTTTCTCGTGCTGAAGTAACATCTAAATTAGGTTTCTCAGGAACATCCACAATTACAGGAAGAGGAATAGATGTAGGAATAGTATTGGAGGGCTGAATGGGAGAAGATAGCAACTCAGCTTCAAGAGCACAACCATCATCATAAAAATAAGTAGCACAACCAGGACTCTCAAATCATGAACAAAACATACACAACCAAAAACCCGTGGAGGAATATGATGCAATTGCAAAGAAGTTCTAGGACATAGAACTGAACAGGTAGTTTGACCATGTAGGATAGGTGTAGGCATACGATTGATCAAGTAACAAGCTGTCAAAACAGCATCACTCCAAAAACCTTTTGGCACGTTCATATTGATCATTATAACGAGGCAACTTCCAGCAGGTGTCTGTTATTTCCATTCAGCTATTCCATTTTGTCGTGGAGTATGTATACAAGAAGTTTGATGAATCATTCCATTTTCAAAGCAAAAAAGTGTAAGATCATTTCTCCAATATTCTAAGTCATTATCAGATCAAAACACACAAATATCTTTTTCAAATTGAACTTTTATTTCTTAATGGAATGAATTTTTTTTTTATCAATAACGATGAGCTTTATTGAGAAAAAAGAGAGAGCAAGAGAAAAAAATAATGCCGAAGCAAAACAAAACAAAACAGGTTCCCCAAAGAGGGGCACCAAGAAAACAGAAACAAAAGACATAAAATAACAAGTACATAGGCCACAAGATTTACACGACAACCCTACTCCCACCACATCAAACCTGAGCTGGCTCGACTATAAAAGAACCACTGTTTCCCAAAATCTTGCAATGTCCATCCAAGATATATTTTTGAACTTCAGAAGGATACTAGCCCCTGAAGAAGCCAAACTCAAGATTGAGTCAATAAGTGAACCAATGCTTTTACTCTTGTCCTCGAACAATCTCCCATTTCTCTCCCCCAAATTCCCCACAACACGGCAAAATACTCTCCTCTGTACAGCAATTGCCCCTTCTTTCCAAGGGATGGAAAACACCACTGATCAAGCAAATCCTTAACTGAAAAAGGCCTCACAAATCAACCCCAATCATTCGAATGAAAAAATCCCAGATCTGACTTGCCACCCTACAACATACAAACAGATGGTCCTTCACGAAGAATCATTCCACAGATTCTTTATGGAATGATTTGAAAACAATCAGGACTTCAGATCTATGTTTCAACAAGTACAACCAAGTCATCTGGGAATAACCATCCACAAAGGAGATAAAATAACTAAAACCAAAGACACTTGACATACGACACGGACCCCAAACATTAGAATGAACTAGAAAGAACGGACGAAGACTTCCTTTTTCAACTCATGGACTAAAAACAGACCTATGATGTTTCCCGAGTTCACAAGCTTCACACTCCAAGATAGACACAGATTGAAGTGGTGGAACCAGTTCTTTGAGCTTTAGATGAGAGGGATGACCTAAACAAGAATGCCATTGGAAAGGTGAGACATGAGAATGAAGAGCTGCTGCAACTTGCTGAGTATGACTGTCAAGATAGTATAAGCCTTCTGACTCACGCCCTCCACCAATTGAACGAGTGAGTTGACTTACAGATAAAAGACTGACTAGAAATTTGGGAACATAAAGAACAGAGGACAAGGGAAATGAAGGAGTTGGATGAACAATTCCGCGACCCATAACAGTTTGGGTTGAACCATCAGCAAGAATGACTAAAGCACTACTAGGAGACTTATTGAAGGTTGAGAAAATTGTAGACTCGCAAGTCATGTGTGCAGAAGCACCTGAGTCAATGACCCAAGGGGAAGTAGGCTTAGAGGTAAAGAATGCAGGAGTACCTGAATGAGCAAGTGTAGAAAAGGATGTCTGTTCTTTACCAGCTTATTGTACTCATCACGAGACAAGACTACTGAATCATTAGTAGTACTAGGAGGCTGCAACTGAGCATCAACCAAAGGAGGTTTCATATCTCTAGAAATAGAAGTAGCTGAGGCTTGATTAGCCCATGCTGGCTTGCCAAACTTATTCCAACACCTATCCGAAGTGTGATTGAGCCTCCCACAATGATCACACTTAATATCAGCACGGCCTCTACCTCTTCCTTCCCATGAATCTCTACCACAGCCACTTCCTCCACCTCCACCATGATTTTAAATTTCGATATATCCCTCAATATATCTAGCGATATATCCCCTTTCTCTAGGGGGTGATATAAATCCAGGGTGTAATTTTTATTTACAATTTATCAGGAGATAAATCATGAAATTGGCGATATATAACGATATTGAGCGATATTTCCCCGTTACTAACAAGCTTAGATCATTATAAGAGGTCGAATAGGGATAGTATCCCCTTATTTCGATCAATCAAAAATGCTTAATATCCACAAATCTTTTTCTAAACACTTGAAATTTAAATGTTAAATCACTTATTTTGGAAATGTATGAACCCTTCAATTCAACGATCGTCTTGACATAGATTTAGCAAAATTTAACATATTTTTCGTCAAAAATTTGCCAAAATCAAGTGAAGGTATATTACAACTCTTTTTTTTTTTGCCTTCTATGATTCAATTTGCATTAAATTGTGAGGTTATGCATGCCAATTACACATGAGATGGATTGGGATGCATTTCATTATAAATTTGTAGATTTGAGAGATTAAAACCCCTAAGAGTTTAGAAAAATGTAATTTCTTGGATTTTCACCTAATATGTAATGTTTGATCCTCTAATATTCTAATACTTATGTGCATATTTTTAAGCTTTCTAAGCATTAGACGGAAAAAAGAATATAGTTTCAAATTATATATTTTAATTACTTTATAAAAATTACTTTAAAATGTATATCATTTAAAAAATAATAGACTTTAATGATTTTCATATGTTTGATATAAAAAGTTACAATTTCACAAAAATATTACTGATCGGTTCAACCTTTTTACCAAATAAATACTCGCAAATTATTAAAAAGTTTATTTCTACTTGAAAACTGGAAAATAATTTAAAATATCTTAAACATGAAGAAATCTCAAACGGACAGATTTAAAATGAATAACTAGTTAGTTAATTATTATCTAATGGCCTATGTTAAGATTGTTGCAAATCATGAATTCATTAATACAAAATAGTTTCTAGGAAAATCTTAAAAAAAATTGAGCCTCTAAGGAAAGCCATGCGGTATTGAGCCACATATTTTGAATGTATATTATCATGTATTTGGGTTGAAAACCTTCTATTAGATGTTGGATAATTGTTATTGTTATTATTTTCTAACTATAAAACTTTCTATTTACAGTTCCTTTAGTATTTTAGTGACTGCTTACATAAACAGTATCTCCCTTACTTACCTATAAATGCATTACTTGGTTAATATTATTATTTTTGTAATGTTTTAAGTTATTTATGTGTAAACATGTCTAAATATGCATCTCATAAAGTTTCATTGGAAATTTTCCCTTTTTACCAAAAGTTTCCGCCCCCCCCCACGATTTCTCCAACTTTTTGGGCGATATCGATATTTCCCTCGACATATCTAGTGATATTTCCCCTTTTTCCTTAGTAGCGATATATCTAGCAATAGAAACATTTAAAACCTTGACCTCCACGACTACAGTTTGTGGGGGAGGCTAGAGCAGATTTTTCTTTTGTAAATGAGGTAGCAAAGGAAGAGGACTGAGATGGTACGGTTGCAAGTTGAAGCTGAGCATAAACATTATTCAAGGACAGCATGGTGTCAATAGCCAAAATCTGCCCATTTATTGATAAATACTCAGAACTCAGATCAGATAGAAACTTTGCAACCCAGAACTCTTCCTAGAGAGGATCATGCTCTGATACCATGAAAAGTGAAAACCCTAGATGTGAAAGAGAAACAAATTAGAAGAGAAGAACGAATGGAAAAAATAGAGAAGTTGACCTGATGTGGTCGGCCACTCTTATTTTATATAATAACTCATAGTCTGAATTTACAAATATACCTTGACACCCTTTTATTAATATTTAAGCTATATTTCAACAATACAAATTCGCCCTGACTTTCTCACCAATGGTAAAAATTCCCATTGTTTATTTTTTGACTCACCTATTTGTCTAATCAACCTTTTCGAAATCACTTCTGTTTTAGTTTCTTGAAATACACCCTATTTCTTTTAGGGATTTTTGCATTTATACTCCTATGTTATGGGATATTTGTATTTATACCCCTGCATTTTTCATATTTGTATCTATCCCCCTCTATTATCGTAATTTTTACATTTGTACACCCGACATTAAAAGATGCAAACTTCCGTTACTTGTTTTAATTGAATGACTATAATACCCTTTTACTTAATAAGTGTTACTTTGCCTTCAACCCCTATGTTATCGCTTTTTTGTATCTATACCCCTTTTATTTATCACAATTGTGCATTTGTACACTCGATCTTAAAAGCAGCACGATGTACTCATTTATTTCATAAAATGATCAGGATGACTTTATAAATAAGTGTTTCTATTAAAATGTAATGGAAATACAAAACAAATTCTCATAACTCAATCCAACTCTACACGATCTAAGGTATTAATACCTAATAAAATGCCTACTTAATTCATTTGAAACCAAATGGATTCCAGTTGTATATTTCAAACTTTATTTTGGTCATAAGAGAATCTACTTTATATATTTTTTACATTTTAACAGATATAAGAACTTATATTATGAGGTTATTTTTATTTTATTTTTTACAAAATATGTAATATATCATCAAGGGTACAGATGTAATAAATTTGGCAAATAGAGGGGTATGGATGCAAAAAAGTGATAACATAGGGGGATGAAGGCAAAATAACACTTATTAAGTAAAAGGGTATTATAGTCCTTCAATTAAAGTAAGTAATGGAAGTTTGGATCTTTTAACGTCGGGTGTACAAATGCAAAAATTACAATAATAGAGGGGGATGGATGTAAATATGAAAAATGCAGGGGTATAAATATAAATATACCATAACATAAGGGTATAAATGCAAAAAGCGCTTTCTTTAATTGCTCTCCTTTTATTGTCCCCACCCAGACCTCTCACAGTCCAACTGAGAATTTTCATTGATTAAATATGTCCTTGTTCTACCTCCTGATTTCTAGAATTGTTTCCCTTATCCTGTAGACTCCATTCTAAATTTCTAAGTTCTCTGGTCTGTCACACATTCCCTCTACCCGATCTTTCTTTTTTCTCTTGGAATTCTTGCACTACATCTGAAACAAAAAATATATTCCCCATTTCTCCATCTCATCTGAATCTGGAAATCTCATGCTATTTCTTTCTATTAACCCTTCCCACTCCGACTTCCCATTCAATAGATCATTTCCTTCTTCCTCCCCCCTCCCCATCCCACCACTGAGATTCACACCCTGAGCATTAAACAAGCCAGTTCCTCTTCTGTCCTGAAAATTAATTGGCACAAGAGATCCTCGTATAGGAAGAGGCCTCAACAAACCATCTTGTAAACACATTTTCAAATGCAAAAGTAGGGAACTCAAACAAATGGCATAAAGAAGTTAGCGGCGTATCTTGGCATACTACCCTCCTGATTCACAGGATTTCTCAAGGGTGATGAGCATTGAAGGCATAGCACAGGGATTGACACAGGGATTTCATCATAGGCAAAATACGAAGCAATGAATGAGTTGCTGTCTCGAACCTCACTGCAGATGTTGTTGTCATTCAAATCCATTTCGGCCTTGTCCACACTTTCTTGAACACTCATGCAGTGAGAGCTAGGGGAAGCAAGAGTATCATCCAAGTCTTTCTCCCTGCCCCACAATTGTACAACCTCGCCATTTTGGGATAAAGATTCCGAGCAATCGCTGAGCAGAATTTTGGGGAAGGCTTCTTCAGAGAGCTCATTTTTCCCAAAATCGCAATAGACGTCACTTCCATTTCCTTTGTAGAATCGTAAGTACCTGTAATTAAGTCTGCTTCAGAGTGGTCTTCTCCCCTATCCCCCGAAGAAGATAATCTGCATTCTTTTTCTTTACAACGATTCGATTCTTCAGAACTAACAGAGCCACCATCAAACGAGAATTAAAGGGACATACCAGTCACATCTAGCATTTCCACCGACCTTTATAGGCCCTCCACAGTGGGCGAGATTCTTGATGCTTCACCCGAAAGTTCGCCAATGTTGCTGAGATTTCCCCTATTTTCATTCTTTGCTTCTTTCCTCGAGGACATCGCTTCATCTTCTGCATATTGCCTTTCTATGATTCTTTCCACATGCCTAGCCACCATTACTGACAGAGACTCCACCTCCATCCCACCCCCTCCTCTGCTCTGCAACCCACCCTTACTTTGAGATTTTCTTCCTCTATGAGAAGATCTTGACTTCTTTCTACCCGGGCTTCTGCTTCGGCCCCGCCCAACCAAGCTCCTGGGCCTACTAACTGGAGATCTAAAACGGACCCTGGATCTGGGCCTAGCCTCAGCACTAAGGCCCTATTAAATTTAACTTGATCCTGGGCTGAGACATGCCCCCCCCCCCCTCTCGAGCCCCCATTACCCCATCTCGATTTGGGCCACGAGACAAGGGCCCACTAATCCTTTCAGACCCAGCTTCCCCCAACCCACAACTCGACCTGGGCGGAAAGTTTAAATTTTGTTGCACGTGTGGGCGCTTGTGGGGCCCATCAGACATCCTCGTCCCACCCTCCCTCTGACCTCTGCACGTGCCAGAGACGACACATGCCCAGCTGGAGGATCGTACATCTTCCTCCGAAACTTCTCACTAGCAAATTCATCCAACCGGAGCCCACCAGTTTAGTCAAAGGGAACGATATAAAAGCTTCGAAGCTGCTCAACCCATCCCACAAGACAATCATTCTAGGGATTCTTTGAGAAAAACACTCCCTAACCCACAACTCCACCTTCCCGAGGTTGTTCTCCATAATCTGTACCTCTCCAATGTCCTTCATCCCGCCACAACAATTTCCTATGAGTTCGAAGCTCTCCAACAAGAATAATTGGACTGGAATACCTTCTACCACAAGCCACAGTCCTTGAACCCATGGACCGACTTGAATGCCGCCCCTAAATTCCATCTGTAGAGGAAGAACTCACGATGATTTGCATACTTGATCATCGTCTTTTGGCCAAACCATTTAGCATCCTGCTCAGATTGTGCAAAAAATAGGGCCTTACCAGAGCTAATAGGAATTAGCTTACCGAAAAAAAGACTACTCTCCTCCAACAGTTCTCTCTCAACAATCTTCCAATCGCTACGAGCGAACGGCGCATGGCAATAGATTACAACCAACTATTTCGTATCAGTCGGACCTACCGCCACCACCGGAGTCCACCCGTAGTTGGTTACATTCCCAGAAACACAGTTATCTTCCACAATCTCTCTTAACCCCGATTCCCCCCCCTCCCTCATTTCCCTGAGGGATTTCCCCTATTCCTCCTCCCTCGAGACCCTGATCTAATACTCCATTGCCCTCACGCCGTAAATTTTATCCAATACACATAACTGGGAGAGTATTTCTGTAAGGTATTTCCATCCTTTTTCATGGTTCTGTTTTGGAGAAAAATCATACGATGACGAGTCTCTTTGACGAATGATGTGATTTTCAGGAACACCCCTCTTCAATTCTTGCAACATTCCATTAGGACTCTTCCAGCCATATGCCATATCTGTCTTAGGAATGAATTCAGGAAAAATCTCCATATCCGTCCTCGGAATGCAAGCTCCAGCCATATGCCTTTGATATGCTTGTCCCCATATTCTCAAATTACATGATTCATATATAAAATTTGCCCAGGTTAAGAATCTGATACTCTCCTTGGCTCTGGTTTGTCGGATGAAGAGATCAAAAAAAAAAAAAAAAAACAAACAAACAAACAAGGGGTTCGATTGATCCCCTTTTGCAAACCATAAAATGGGGTTTTAAAAAAACAAAATCAGCTAGGGTTTCAATTGGGGTTTTTCTCCTAGGTTTTTCAGGCTTTTCCAGATTGAAAGTTCAGCTCCCCCTTCTTCAAATGCTATATATATATATATATATATATATATAGATGCAGGTCCCAATTCTCTCGTGTCATCCACCGATCCCCATACGGTATAGGAAGCTTTTAATACAAATCCGAGATTTTCCAATTCATGGACCGATCTCAAACCTCCAGAAGTGTTATACTAACTCTTCTATAACATGCTCAGCTCAAATTTTTTGACACAACTGAGATAAGACTGGATTGATTGAATCAAAATAGCCATAGGCTGACGGATCGGTTGGCAAGAGAAGGAACCATCTCTGAGTCAGTTTTTAGTGGGGCGGTACCGAGTTATCTTATGGTTGAGGAGTGGTAGATGTTTCCTCGTCTGGGGATCTGTTTAATTTTTCTAATTTTTTCTGTTTTTTCTTTTCTTTTTTGAGGTTGTATGTCCACTTCTCTGTGGCCTAACAACTATGTCCATTCTCCTCTCTATTTATACTACTTTCATTATTCATCAAAAAAAAACATAGCCATAACTAATGTAACCAATAATCTAGGAATTATTTGACTTATTAATGAAAACTTAAACTGCAATTGACCACAGATGATTTTAGTATCACATCTAAGTTCATATATAGACTTTTTCTGGCCATATAACAAAAAAAGATTGAACAAACCTTCCTTAGATTCCACTCAATTAAATAGTCTGCGCAATGGATGAAGCTAATTTATGACACCGAAGAAAGAAAAAACAAATTAAAAAGGTTATTTCACCTGTGGAACAGCACAGTCAGCATGGATTGGATCCCAAAGTACAGAACACGAGCAATCCCAGTCATCAGTTTGAACTTCAAATAGCGGAGCCCTATGATATTACAAACTTATAGAATGTAAACTTCTCAAGCTTAGTGAAAACAACACTACTTAAGTATTGACAGATAATGCGGCAAATACAACAGAAAGAAAAGAAAAGGGTAAGACAACCCTACATGCATGACGACATATCTTATTACTTGTGATATTACTGAGAGAATAGGACCTTCATTATATATGAATACACAGTTAATTCTAACTCCTGCATTAGGTTGGGTTTCGTTGCCTCAAAAATAAAAAATAAAAAATAAAAACATAACTAAACTTTTCATAATTTCACCAAAGAATGGTGAAATGTTACCAGAATTTACTCACTACCCAGAGAAATTATCCATGGGTTTCTTCATAATCTTACATTTTGGGTAAAATGATTTTAAAACCTTGATATTTTCAAATTTCAATATATCACAACAAATCGAATCTAGGAACTCCTTTACGAGACTTTACAAGAACTCACGGCTTCTGAGGTGCATAAGTAGTACAAAATCCGGATTCTCTAGGTAAAGACTCGGGCCATTTCACTTTTCATTTCTTTCATGTTTATGGCTTACTCGATTATTTAAGCGATTGGTGAGAAAGGTCAAGTATTCAATCGATCATTACATTGTGCAATGATGACAATGTGGCATTGTCCTATATGGTTTGCCACAAATTTCATTGCATTTGAGAGCCTTGTACGACATGGGATAGGGTCATATGCATCATTAATAGGAGACGATTCGAGTATTGATGCTTTATGCTCAAAGCCATACCACCTTGCGAAGACAGTTGATAATATAGTCCTCAACAAAGCATTTTGGAAGAGAGTCCGTGACACGGCTGTATTGATGGATCCCAATTACAAAATGCTGATGTTAGCTGATCATGACTTGTCGCCCATGACGTACATCTATAAGTCAATGCAGTCGATGAAGAAAGCTATTAAATCATATGCCCCACCTCCATACAAGCAAGTGCATAAAATGATTGATGAGAGATTGTACAAGACTTTCGACACATATCAGCCAACCAATAAATGTTTATTAATGGGTTTTATTTTTATACTTCAACATATTTTTTTTTTATAATTAACAACAATTTCATTAATTATCAAGGCTCAGAAGAAGCAATACATGAACAATCTTGTTTTTTAGGACTTTTGGATGCAATAAATGACAGTCACCAAGTTGTATCTAGTGTCAAATGCGAAGGAAAAGATTTGAGGATGAGGTAACCTGTCCAAGTTACTTCAAATGCCTCATCTCATGCTTTAGCATATGAAAACATTGTCTGGTACTAATATGACTAAATAATTTTGAATATATAATCTAAATGGATTACAATTAATTCTTATATTTATTCAAAATTTTAGATTTCTCTTTGGAATTATTTTACTTCTAAAAATCTTCTTTAAACTATAGAACTTCCTTAAATATAGACATTGTGTATATATATTATTTCATAAAAATGAACTTTAAAATATATAATATAAAATTTCCAGTCAATCAATAAATCAGCTTTCAGTCTTACACATATAATCAACTCATATAACAAAAAGTAATTAAGTTTGAGAACTCCAAAAACTGGCTTTTCTCAAGTTTTTCATGCTTTCAACTTGTGTATTCTGAAATTTCTTGATAAAACGCAGTCCAATATACCAAATTGTTGCACTTGCATGCAATCCATCTCATTCTACAATATATCTAGAAAAAGGAAAAAAGAAATTTTCAATTATAAACAAGTTAACACGAAATCATATTCACCCACATGTTCTTCATGATTCCTCCAAATCGAAAACCTAATACACCTTAAATCTCTCTTAAATCTTTCATAAAATTGAATTTGACATGAGAAAGCAACTTTTAAACTTACACATACAATGGTCACAAGGAAGAGACTAAAAAATTGTTTTGGGTTCTAGATTTTAGAAGCCCTTACGATTAAAACAAAGGGATTGGGCAAAATTTTGATCAATATATTCCCACTATCGAATGAAATTTGTAGAACATATACTTTATTAAACCAAAATTCTCGAGCTAATTTACAATAGCGTGATATATTGTGATATTTTGACGATACATTGAGGAAATATTAATATATCTCTTTTCTTTACCCCAAGGATATATCAACAGCCCATAAATCATAACAGGGAAATAATGGGGGAAATATAAGGATATTTACAACCATGTTGTTGATTTCTTATGCAAGGCACCATTATTTCTTAGTGTACTTGTTTTACTGTAAGGAGTAATTTGGAGTATTCATCTTTCCATAAGTATAGATGGTTTAGATTAATTAAAAGTTGAGATTTGACTATTATCAATTTCTGTCTCATATATAAGCATTGTTAAGATAGGATGATGTCAACTCTTGGCGATTTCTAATAAAAACACAGATGAGTGAACCAAAGACAATGATACATCCAAACCCTTATATGTATCGGTTTAGGTAGGTGGGGCTACAAATGAGCAAACCAAAGCCAAGCTTTGCTTAGCTCGAATAAAGCTTGTAAACCTTGAGTAAGTCTCAAGCTCAAGCTCAGACTCATTATGTTTTTTTGGGCTCAGGCTTGGCTCATTATAAGGTTGGCTTTGTCCAATAAAGTTACTAGGTCACATTAAAAAAAAAGAATTAAAAACTGCAAATCACGGCATTTTTATTTGCAAAGATATTATTTTACTTCTATGAATAATATAAAGTTACAAACATATTCCATAATAAAGTAAGCAAGCCGAGCTTTAACAAAGCTGACCCCACCCTAGCTTCGCTCAGACTGGTCAAGGAAATAAGCTTCTTTCTCAAGATCAGGCTAAGAGCCCTTTTTTGGAATGGTTTGAAAACCTATCCCAATGGAGACTATACACCATGATTCTGATCCATTGTTCATCTAGTAACACACGCTTTTAGAGTAAACTAGTTTCCAAAATGAGCATTCCACCAAGAGAAATGATTCTCATGATATGAAAAAATCAATAAATATTATATATATATATATATCCTTGGTTCTACCTGCGCCACTTTCCACAAACTCTTTCAACGCTTTCTCTTGTTTGATCATATAAGACCTCACGGCATTGAAGCCAATTACCGATCGAGCTTAGTTTGGAAGACTTTTCAGAATTCCAACCCTAAAAATCCAAGATAACAGTTATCTTTCTGCAGTTCTCTAATATTCTATAAATAAATGGGGAGTACCCAATAATAGTAGAAACAATATTGAAAAGAAGCCTTACATTCATCGCAACACAGTCCGTTGGATCCATTTCCAATGATTCACCAATATGATCAACATCACTGCACAAAAACAAGCAAGTCAAAGAGAAACAACAAAAGATGAGTACCATGACCATAACCATGACAAACATAGAAATTAACAAATCACATGATGATCTTATGTGGTCAGAAATCAATGAGATGATGGATAGATAGCTATTGTCAATTTGCTATGGCATTTAGAAGGAGACTATCATGAAGTCAGATTCTTACATGAGCAATTAAGAAATGCAGATACATGTATAATAGGCAGAAATTACATCATCGATATTCTGTTAAAGGGAACTAGATTCACATGGTATAACAAGTAAAGGGTGGAAAGAGCATATCCAAGATGTTTCTAAGTCAATTCTTCCTAAACAAACATCAGACCATGCACCAACCTGTTAGAAACCAGAAAGTTTACACTAGATAAGACATCGTTTAAATTAGAAACTTTGTGGCTGAAAGTGGAGGCCTATGTAGAGCTTGTATGCTCATGGTGGAGCAGTTATGAAGTTCCTGGTTTAATTGTTTTGAATTTTGCGAAAATAAAAATAAATAAAATGCAGTTCCTTAAAGAAAAGATAAAGCAATGGAATACAAATGCCTTTGGAAGGGTGGATGTTAAGAAACATATCAATTATTTACACTACTTATAAAATATATATATACACACACACAACAAAGAGTCTAGCGAACACTGAGTAAATGAGAGCAGCTCTGAAATTGGAATTGAAAGATTGGCCATGTTGGAGGATATTAAATGGGGTCAGAATTCAAGGTCAATTTGGATCAAAAGGGGGCCAAGAATGCAAAATTCTTCCGGAAGTTAGCAAATGCAGGAACAATTACATGAAGAAGCTTGAAGTAGAGGACTCTATTTTTTTGTGGGGAAGAGGGTTTTAAGCCACAGGTTGAAAGATTTCAGATCTATACTCAGAATCATTGGAGGTGCGCCCCAAGCTAGAAGATCGGGAGTTTAACAATCCTGATTCGTTTTCCAGAGACTAATTGGAGAAAGATTTCAAAGAGGAAGAAGTGATGGCAGCAATTAACGAAATGGGAGGGAATAAAGCACCTGGTACATATGGCTTCTCCATGTCTTTTTACAAAATAATGCTAGAATGTGGTAAAAGAGGATGTTATGAAAATGTTTCAGGCCTTTTTATCCTTCGGCAAAGTTTGAAAAGAGCCTGAATGCAACATTCTTATCTCTTATTATAGACCTATCAATCTGTTGGCAAGCACGTATAAAGATCATTGCTTAAGTAATTATCGCATTGTTAAAGAAGGTGTGGGAGCAAAGTCATTTCAAGTCAAAATTAGTTTATTGATGGGAGACAGATTTTGGATTGGGTTGTAATAGCGAATGAATGCATTGCCCCCGACTACAAGAAGGTAATCCAGGGCTCTTCTGTAGATATCTGGAAAAGGCATTTGATTACATTAATTGGAAGTTGGAAATTTTTGCTACATTTGTGGGGACGATGGGTTTGGAATTTAATCTAGGGCTCTTCTGTAGATTTCTGGAAAAAGGCATTTGATCACATTAATTGGAAGTTGGAACTTTTAGTTATATTTGTGGGGAGGATGGGTTTCGAGTTTAATCAAGGTAATGAATAAAATGATGCAGCCAATAACATCTTCCTCCCAAGTTCAAGGAGTCTTAGTCAAGGAGACCCACTCCCTCTGTTTCGGTTTATTAAAATAATAGAAGCTTGAAGTCGAATGTTAAGAAGGGCGAAAAAATCAGAATCAGATATGCTCTTTTGTTTTCGTATTGAAGGTGATGTTGGGAGGTCAAGTACCTGCAATTTGCTGATGATACATTGATTTTATGTGACACTTCTCATGGTCATGTTGAGGTGTATTTTAGGATGCTTTGGAATTGAATCTAGGGTTTGAAACGTAGGGTGGGTTAATTGTAATTAGCCTTGACATGCTAAGAACTTGCTGTTGGAGCCACTCTCAAGAAGATGTTCTTGGAGCCACTTTCAAGAATATATATATAGATATAGGATATACGGTGGTTGATAGATTTGAAAGGAAGCTAAAACCTGTGTTAAAGAATTTTTTAAAAAAGGCAGCAAGTGAAATCTCATCCTTGGTCCCTCGTCTAGCCTACGGACATATTATTTAATCATTATTCACCGTGGAATCAATGAAGTTGGAAAAGATTAGAAGATAATTTTGTTGGCACAGAAAAGAGGATTCGTTTAAATATCATCCGCAAGAATGGAGGAAAATTTGTAGACCCGAGAAGGATAGTAGATCAATTATCAAAAAAAAAAAAGAAAGAAAGAAGGATAGGGCACTAGATCTTTACTTGTTCACGATAATGAGTAAGGCTCTTTTAGAAAAATAGTTATGGAGGTTCGGAGAAGAAAAGGACAGCTCATAGAGAATATTAATTTACAAAAATATGGGACATCTGGAAATAGAGAGAATTTTCAGAGGGTGGGTGGCAGACATGGGGTTAATTAATGGAAGGGCATCACATATATTGCAGTCATTTAAATCATCTAACAGATTTAAAGTAGGTTCGGCCAATTGCTAATCTTTTGGACATAATGGTAGTACAGGCATAATCCATTATGCTTGGTTTTCCCTAGGCTCTATCAGACAGCAATCAATCAAGAAGCTTTAGTGGATTACATATATGATCACAGGGCAAGCGGTAACAAGGAATCAGGTATTTAGAAGTTTTTGAATGAGATTTATCAACTTCTGAATTTTTTTCACCTGTTTATATTCAGTTCAGATCAGACCTAATGGTCTAGATGGAAGAGTATGATTGAAAGATGCTTCAAGGAAGTTTACCAACAAGTCCTTACAGTTTGTTGGTGGGTGGGGAGAATTTTTCTCTCTCAATATAGAGGATACAGGATTTGCAGGTACCTTCCAAAGTGGCCTTTGGGGGTGGACAACAGTCTTAGAAAAGATATTGACAGTAAATCACTTCATTAGTAGAAAATTGACCGATTACATCATGTGCAAGAAGGGGATGGAAGTAATGGATCACCTATTGCTAATTTGTCATTTGCCATAGCATAAGGTTCAAAAGTTTAAAAAGAATGGATATGGACTGGTGCTTGCCCAAAAGAATTGATATCATGAGTTGCTGGACCTCATTTTGATAAAGCGGCTTTCTATATGATCCCCGACTATTATGTATATAATCTTGACTGGAAGGAAAGAATTAAGATTTGAAGATGTGTAAGCTGATGAAGGATCTATGGGCAAGAAGGTGATATCCTCTATCAACATTTACCTTAAGGCTTGTGGAAAACAGATGCACTTCTAATCATCTAATGTGATGTAGCGGTAGTTCAGTATTGTTGTATTTCAGTCCCCTGTTCTGCTAAATATGCATTTCACGTACTTGGCTGTATCTTGTTAATATTGTGAATCTTATCTGATACTAACACAATTTACTTTTACCAATCAAAAAATAAAATAAAAAGGATGCCAAAACCCTTCAAAAAAGCAAGTAAATTAAATGAGAAAAAAAAAAAAATCCCAGTTCACATGATAACATCTTTTCCATGTCAACCTTGCACACAAACGGAGGTTCCGAAAAAAATCCCAGTTCACACGATAACATCTTTTTGAACATGACTGTTTCATAGTCACACTTCATTTTATATCATACTAATACAATATACATTTTAATTATCCAAAAAAAATGCATTTTGGAAAGGCGAGATGATTTTCGGCAATAATGCCCTCAGCCTATCATCTTCACAAAAATTTTGTTGATGCAGCTGACTACACTAATAGATCTGAAATATTTACTATGCAACATGCAAGGGATCTTCCATCTTAGGGAAGAGAGTGACGAAAGTTGCATTAGCAATTTTTTCAATAGTGACCTATGAGAAAACCCCAATAAGTCACAAGAAATAATACTCAAATATCTTTTATAGAACCCTGGTGAATCATCAGGTCCAAAAGTTGTATCCCCCATAGAGTCATTTAATAGCCCTAACTACCTCCTCTACTAATGGTGTCTTCAAGGAATCCTATCCTACGAGGATATTTGATCCCTTAGCATAGGTCCAAATCTGTTGATTCTACAAAAAGCTTCTCATAAAACACTACCACTTTTTTTTCTAATGAGTTCCTCTTCCACAATTACCCTTCCACTTTAAGTTATAAAAATGGACTAACCCTGCGTCTACCCTTGGCTATCCCATGAGAAACTATGTTTTCTTCCACATGTTTCAAATTCCAAACCAAACCCATCCACCTACAAAGACCTAGGATCTCTCCTGAGATCCAAGTTCAAACAAAACCCCGATGGGGACCATGATAGCACGTCCGAGCCCAACGAATCTCTAACTCTAACAATGAGAAAAAGACGAGAAAATCTGTAAGCAAAGGTAGAATCCCACCTACCAGATATCTGTCCAAAATCGAATACGCAATCCATTGCCCACACAAAAACGGGAATGTTGTGAGAAAGAAGGGAAGAGTAAAAGGATCGCTTTCCAAGGACTAGTAGCAGAGATTCTAGCCCGGGGATTAGAGTCCCAACCATTGCCATGTAAACCATACTTGCTACGGATCTCTTTAAACCACAAGGATTCTGTGTCTGTGTTGAATTTCCAAAGCCATTTCCCCAACAAAGCCAAATTTCAAGCTCAAATATTTCCCAGATTAAGGCCTCTCTTGCTTGCTCTTACACACCTCTTGCCATTTAACCAAGTGAGCCTTTTTCTTCGCACCTTCCCAACCTTCCCTCAAGAAGTTTCTCTGAAGTTTCTGAATGGCCCGTGCTACTTTAATTGGGATTCTAAAAAGTGAGAGGAAATATGTCGATAATTGGGGAAGTGAAACCTGGATAAGAGTGATTCTGCCTCCTAGAGACAGATAACATTTTTTCCATTATGCTAATCTTCTCTCTATTTTTTCCATGACCGGCGCCCAAAAGCTTTATGATGACTGTCACCTAGTAGGAAACCTAAGTATCGGATAGGCCACTCGTCAACACGACCCCCTAGGACCTGAGCAAAAGTTTGAACCCAAGCAGGATACATCGAGATTCCTACAAGACAACTCTTCTCCAAATTAACCTTTAAGTTCAGGCATCATCTCAAAGCATAAGATTATGGATTTGATCCAATACGTCTCAGTTTCATCTGCCTCGAGAAATATTAATGTACCATCTGCAAATTGGAGATGAGAGACCGTAATTGATTCCCTTCCTACCTTAAAGCCCGAGATGTCCCATAGGAAATCTCTCTGAAGCTTCTCAATGTTATAAGCTCCTTTCATCAGAATTCTAAATAAGGGCAGAAAGTAAGTGGGTAAGTGAACTAGAGATGCTTGAATCAAAGTGATCCCATCTCCCAGAGACAAATAGGATTTCTTCCATAATGCTAACCTCCTCTGCATCCTTTCAATGATTGGGGCCCAAAAGTTCGATACTAGTTTGATCAATGGGGACTTATCGCCTAAGGGGAGACCTAAGTATCTAATTGGACACTCGTCCACCCGACAATCTAAGACATCTGCAAATACCTGAATTGGGCATGATTCATCTGAAGCCCGACAAGACTATTTTTCTCAAAATTCACCTTTAGACATACATCATCTCAAAGCGCTTAATGATGGACTTGATCCAATATGTTTCAGCCTCATATGCTTCCAAAAAAAGTATCTTGTCATCTGCAAACAGGAGGTGAGAGACAACGACTAAGTCTTTACCTACCTGAAAACCTGAGATAAATCCCATCCTCTACTTTTGACAAAAAAACAACTAAAAAATCACCTGCCAAAGTGACCGACAAAGGTGATAAAGGATCACCTTGACGAAGACCTCAGGACGCGACAAATTTACCTTGGACGTTGCCATAGAGAATGAAAGAGACGGATATGTTCCGCTGCTTTCGCATGGACCCTCCAATCCACCTCCTCCATCTTAACCCGAAACCTTTCCACTTGGGGACAGCATCAAGAAAATGTCATTCCACCCTATCATATGCATTTTACAGATTGCATACAAGCCCCTCTTTATCATTCCACTCTTTCCTCATCAACCTCATTTGCCACCAAAACACTCCAAGATTTGATGACCTATAATAAAAGCGGTTTGGTTGACCGAACTATATCCCCCTATGACCTCTTTAATCCTCAATGCAAACACCTTAGCTATAATCTAATACAGTCTAGTAACTAAGCTTATTGGTCTAAAATCTCTAATCTCCCTTGTCCTCTTTGTTTTTGGGAATCAACACTAAAAAAGTTGCATTAGTGATCTTGTCGATATCCCACTATCAAAAATTCATGGAAGACCTCAATAATGTCAGATTTTATTATCTCCCAAACATCCTGATAAAAAATTCATGGAAGACCTCAATAATCCCATCCTAAATTTTTGCCTCCAACTAATCTCTTCTTGTTTAAGCACCAAATCTAGCTCCCCTTTTCTAGACTCGCTCCCCTTCCTTTCTTCCCTATTAAGTGATCTAACTTGTTCCACACTATCTAGTCTCTCAATATCTTCCTTATTTGTAATAAGCCAAAGGAATTTTTAATCCATTCTTTTGATCTCTTTTTCAGAAATTTAAGGGATTTCATAAATCGGAATCCAGCACACCTCGATTCTACAGGCTCCCTACCTTCCCACCATTCTTTCACCTTATCCTTAAAGGATGGATGAGTCAACCATATGTTCTCAAAACATAAATGTGAGGGACCATGTCTAATCAAATGCCTTCCTTTCTCCCTCCACCAACATCTACCAAGAAATCCACCTAGCTCTCCTGTCTTGAACTATTCCACCTGTCCTTTCCCCTAGTCATCTTGTTAACCTTCATCACATTCTGTCTACCTCTGTTGCTTTCCTCCCTAAAAAAATAAATAAAATAAAAATTCAACTCCACCTCCTTTAATAGACATGTTAACAGCATCAATGCCACAAGCCTATTCCCTTCACATTGTTAGAAACCATTTATCCCTCTCGTCTATATGCCCAAAGAATCTTATCACATGTTAAGGTGCTCCAACAAAGGACAATGACATGCTTTAGTCTAGAAATTCTGGTGCATGCCACTTCAAGTTCAAAATCCACCTCCGAACCACCATCTTCCTGCCGGTAACTTGGATCTACACCTCTATACCTGTTTCAACCACACACATATAAAAGGAACTCCGGAACAACTTTTAGATCCTCATCTATAATCCCGTAGGTTAATTACAGAAAACCTGGGTCTTGGATCATCCTTTGGAATCTCAGCATCAACAATCAACACAGCCAAATTGCTGTCTACATACAAATTTTGAAATTGCAGTCTATTCTATACTTTTATAGTCTTACCACACTTCAACATGGACTTACAATGGGAATGGTACTCAGTAATACTCGTACCGGATGCATAATCACTAAAGGGAAAGCTCATCTAGGTGCAACTCCTAGATTGAACTTCTTGTAGAAATAAGGCCTTCCAATAATTGACTTATCATCAACTTGTACGCTCTTAGAGACAATGCCCTTTTGATGAAACCTTTGACCTATTAAAACAAACGCCATAACTCAGTCTAGATCTTTGAAGAGAACTTTGAGCTCTTAAAACGAAGTCATGCTCTTCGTCCATATCTTGGAGACTTCCAAGTTTCATCTCTATTTTAACAAGTAGCTAAACTCAAAACAAAAACCATGAAAAAATGGGTTTCAAGCATCCTGCCATAAGACAAGATTGTCCTCATTTTAAGGGAATAGTGGGACCATTTAGGTAACACATTACAAGGTTAAATCCACTTTAAAATGCTTGAAGGGAAGAGAGGCCCAGCTAAATTGAACATGGGTTTTCATCATCTTTTTTGATCCAATATAGACTCTAGACAGTAAAATTTGTTTAAGAAAAGCAATATTTGACAGTGAGGAACGGCCATGGCTAACTGACAGTGACGGAACGACGATAACCTATTGGTATAGACGAGCTTTGAGATGACAAATAGGGCAAAGCAACAGAGCCGTCGTGTGGAAGGTAAAGAGATCAGTGTTGAAGGTTTTAAAAATAAGCAAGAGAAATGGATGAGAATAACAGAACGTTGTGGGGTCTTGTCCAGCTGGCTGATCCTCCGAAATGAAGAAGTGATATGGATGAAATGCAAGTTGGATTCCCTATGCCTCAAAGACGATGGATATGGAGTGATGGGGTCGTCTAGGGCCGCAGGTAGGGCATTATTGCTGGAAATCAAGAGGAACGTTAGAGGTGCCTTCGTGAAATTGTCGGCGTTTGCTAAAGATGCTTGGCAATGTTCACTCTTCTTTCCCATAGGTCCCGGAACTAGTGGATGGTCGTATTTGAGGGAGATGATTCAGGCGGTTTTTGAGATTGATTCTCTAGAGGAAGGTACAGTTCTTTGCTCTCGTGGGACAGTGCAAGGAGGTCCTCATGGTGGGGCAGATATCCACAGTGCTGATAGCCTTGAAGTTGTGTCATATGCTTTCTGGAAGAATAACTTGGTGTCTGGAAGGGTTGAGAATCTTGGATGGTCCCCTGTAGTAGCGGTCTGCCCTAACGACACTAAGTGGGCTGTGGCGATTTGCTGTGCTTCGAAGAAAATAAGAAATTGGAAATCGATGGAGAACAAATTGAAAGAATCTTGTCCTGAGATTGATGTTGGAAATCCAGTGGGCATAAACGAGTTCAGAGCTATCCTTTTTTTGAGGTCTGAGGAAGATGCTAAGAATAAGATGATGTTGTCTCTGAATTCTGTAACCTGCGAGTTTGATACGGAGGTGTCATTTTCCAGATGGTCAGTGGAGAAAGGAGAAAGTATGGGTCCGGTGAAGCCAGAAGGGGTGTGGATGGTTTTAGTAGGGGTGCCAGCACATCTTATGGCTGTGGGAAGTTTCAAGATTCTGGGCGACATGTTTGGGGGTCCCAAAGATATTGGGAACATTGCTGTGATGGAAAATGGTTTGGAGAGAGTGGAGATTTGGGTGAGAGAAACCCTGGTTAGGAAAATCCCTAGACTCATCGTGATGTGGGATGTGTCTAGCTGTTTTGAGATTTTTGTGAATATTTCGGCGAGAGCTTCGACGGCAATGGGGTTTTTGGGTTTTCCAAGGGGAAACATGGAAGAAGACTCATGGTGGGGATTGCAGACAGTTCTGTACACATGTCACATCAGCAAGAGTGTGGGCACAGGGTAATTCAAAATTGAATATTGGGGAGCCTCTCCTGCCCAGGTCATTACTTGGACCTACTACAGTAGCTAGGGGGTCTGGGCTGTGGGCCTGTAGGCCTAATAATATGGATGCTAGTCGGGTGGTTTCTTATGGAGTTAGGGCTGGGAGGTCGGGCTTGATGGCATGAAGCCTTGATGATGGGCCTTGTTTGGAAGCCTGTGGGAACTCTTCTGTTGCGCCAAGAAGAGGAAGCCCATACCCGCGAAGTAGGGGTCGGGAGTATAGTCGTTCTCCTCTTCATTCTGCTCTTTAGGGAGGACAAAGGGGTAGATCGACGAGAAGAGATGATCTGGAGTCGGTGATCAGCTATGAAGTTGAGAAAGCTTTGAACAAAAAATTGAAGGAACCTGATATGGTGTTTGTGCAAGACGGGGATTCGAATTTTTAGAGAGATGTCTTCCACACTGCAAAACTGGTGTGAGTCGATGGTCACGCCAGGTGGGAAATTTCCCAGTGGAGTTAGAATTTCTCCAAGCTCGTCTGATGTTGGATACGGAGGGTCGATGGAGGCTAGTGGAGCAAGAAACAGTAGCCCTTTTCTATCTACTGCTAGCGATTTATGTCAAATCTCTACTTCTTATTCTACATTCAGGAGTCTGGACGGATGTTTGTCTAACGAAAAGAATGTGATAATATCTGAGATAGAAGCCCTGAATTAGTGTGCTCCAGCCTTGAAGGGTCAAGAAGATGATCTGAATAGAGAGAATGCTGCTGGTTTGAATGAGATGGTCAATGGGATTCCGACGATGCCGAGTCATGTCCAACAATCTGGCGGGTCAGATTCTAGATTTTCCTCTCCTCAGGTTGATGTCTGCGATGCTACTCATTGGATGAATCCCCCTGTTCTTTCTGGATCATGTGAAGATCAAGCGATTGGGTCCCCTGTTTTCCTTCTAAATTCTTTGGCTGTTACTGACGAACCCAGAAATTCTGAGGTAAGCTCTTACTTAGGTGTAGTTGATTTTAGTTGTCATCTGTCAGATGTTTCCTCCTTCGATAACACTAACGTGAGTTTACAGGATGGACACTCGGGCCTTCTTCCAAGCGTTAATCATGCTGTTCCTGTTTTCTAAGATGAGTGTACTGATTCAGGTGTGAAGATTGCCCAATTATGCTCACGTTCAAAGTTTTTGGAGAAATGCATAGTGTGTGGTGAAAGATAATGGGGTGGGTGATATGTGGGAGGGAATTGGGGTTGTTGCCGCTGACTTTCAAATTAAGGTTTTTAATCCAAATGACACGGCAATATCATTAGCTGATGCTGTTACAGAGTTCAGAGAAAGTCAATGAAGATAATGATGGTAAGCATAAGGAGGTTAGAGATGCGCAGGAATGTCAGCAGTATCATAGGAGGAAACCTAGAGGTTAGGGGATGGTGAAGGCGCAAATAGTTACTCGACGAAAATAATTAGTTGGAATGTTAGGGGGTTGGGAGGGAGTGAGAGAAGAAGAGCTGTCAAGGAGTTAGGTAGGAAATGTAGGCCAGACATTCTTGTGATCCAGGAAACAAAAATGGAGTCGGTATCTAAAACTTTTATTAGGCAGCTTGGGCATATTAAAAAAAAGGAGTGGGAGTTTGTTCCTTCTGAAGGTAGGTCGGGAGGAATATGTATAATTTGGGCTGTTGATGTTGTTAAGAAAGTGGATGTGTGGAAGGGTCGGTTCTCATTATCAATTAGATTCATGAGTGTGGGAGATGGTTTTGAGTGGGTACTGTCTGATATTTATGGTGCTAACAAGCCTAGGATTAGAAGCACTTTTTGGGAGGAACTTAGGGTTGTGAAAGATATTTGGAACCTTCCTTGGAGTCTTGTCGGTGACTTTAATGTTATCAAGTTTTCTCATGAGAAGTCGGGGGGAAGTAAAGTTACTAGAAGTATGAGGGATTTTGCTGATTTTATTGATGAGGTTGGGTTGTTTGATTATCCGTTGCAAAGGGGGCTTTATACTTGGTGTAATCTTCAAGAGAGACCAGTGTGCTGCAGATTGGATAGGTTTCTTGTGTCCCCTAGTTGAGAGTCCCATTTGCCCTTTACCAATGTGAGGGTGTTGCCTAGACCTATTTCAGATCATACCCCTCTCTTGGTCAATACTGATAAGAGTGTTTTGGGGGTCCCCCTCCTTTTAGATTTGAGAATATGTGGCTCCATCCTAAATTTGCAGATATGATTAGTAATTGGTGGAAGGAGTTGCCACTGTTGGAGGGATGGGAAGGCTTTAAGTTCATGAGGGCTTTAAAATAGATTAAAGGTTGGAACAAAGAGGTTTTCGGATGGATCCCGGACAGAAAAAAGGCATTGATGGAGAATATTGGAAGTTTGGATCGAAAGGAAGAGGATTTAGGGCTAAGTGGAGATGATTCGGATAATAGGAAAAGGTTAAAAAAAGAACTTGAGGAGATTCTTAGAAATGAAGAGATGTTTTGGAGACAAAAATTTAAAGTCCTTTGGATCAAAGAAGGTGATGGTAACACAAAACGTTTCCATAAAATGGCTAATATCAGGAATAAAAAGAATGCAATCTCTATGCTGATGACTAAATCTGGTGTGGTGGAGGATCCTATTGGTATTGGAAAGGAGTTTTCTGAATATTTCAGGAAACTCTATTCTTCGGATAAGAAGTGGATCGTTGACCTTAGTAGATTAGAGAGTCCGAAAATTGAGGAAAGTAGAGTGGGGTGGATTGAAAGGGATTTTTGAGCTAGAAGAGGTTAAGAAGGCGGTGTGGGAGCTTAATAGAAACAAAGCACCGAGTCCAGATGGGTTTACTATGGCTTTTTTCCAAGACTATTGGGATAGTATCAAGGATGAATTGATGAAAATTTTCAAGGAGTTTCATTCGAGTGGGATTATAAACAAAGCAACCAATTGTAATTTTCTCGCCTTGATCCCTAAAGTTAAAGGAGCAGTGAGAACTAAGGATTTTAGACCCATCAATCTTACGACTAGCGTTTACAAGATCATAGCTAAACTTCTTGCTAATAGACTGAAAGAGGTGATTGGGGGTGTGGTGTCTAGCAATCAAAGTGCTTTTATTAAAGGGAGACAGATCTTGGATTGTATCCTCATTGCGAATGAGTGTATTGAAGAGAGGAAAAAATCGGGGGAGAAAGGTCTGGTTTTGAAAGTTGATTTAGAAAAGGCTTATGACAAAGTTGAGTGGAATTTCATGTAGTCCGTACTTATATGGAAAGGTTTTCCGGATCAGTGATGTAGGTGGATCAAGGGATGTATTAGTAATGTTCAATTCTCTTTATGTCTCAATGGGGGTATTGTGGGTCTTTTTCCGTCGTCTCATGGTCTTAGGCAGGGGGATCCTTTATCCCCTCTCCTTTTTACCCTTTTGAGTGAGGTGTTGAGCAGGTTTTTCAGGACAGCGGAGGAACTTGGTAGGATTCAGGGATTTAGAGTAGGGAGAGATTGCATTCCTATGTCTCATTTGCAGTTTGCAGACGATACGATCATCTTCTTGGATGCCTCAAAGGATAATATCTTTTGGACTAAATGTATATTGAAATGTTTTGAAATGGTGTCGGGATTGAATGTGAATTTGGATAAAAGTAGCTTGTCTGGTATCAATGTGGAGGAAACATATCTTCAGGAGTGTTGTGCCTTTATGGGATGTGGGGTGGGGGAATGGCCGGTGAAGTATTTGGGGATGCCTTTGAATGGGAATTTTAAGATTACTCAATTCTGGGTGCCGGTCTTAGAAAAAATGGAGAAAAGACTGGCTTCGTGGAAGCGGAATTACTTGTCTCTTGGAGGTCGTGTCACTTTGATTCAAGCATCCCTTAGTAGTTTACCCACGTATTATATGTCCCTGTTTCAGACTTTGAAGTCGGTGACTAATAGGATGGAAAAACTTCAGCGAGACTTTCTTTGAGAGGGTGGAGTGAAGAAGGATTATTTAGTGAGATGGGCTGATGTGTGTAAGGAAAGGGATAAAGGTGGGCTTAACTTGGGCAATCTTCACACTCAAAATCAGGTTTTCTTGGGCAAATGGTTATGGAGGTTTAGCACGGAAAAGAAGGCTCTGTGGCGTTCCGTCATTGCTAGCAAGTCCAGTGTTCATTCAAATGGATGGGATGTCAATCCTAGGGCTAATATTAAATCAACCAGTGCTTAGAAGAATATTACCTCACTATTTCATGTGTTCTTCAACAAGGTTACATTTTCTGTGGGTTCTGATAGGTCTATTCACTTCTGGATTGATGTGCGGTGGGGAGATCAACCATTGAAATCTTGCTTTCCTAGAGTGTTTCGGTTAGTTAGTTCTCAGGATTCATTTGTTTCAGAAGTCTTGAGTTGGTCTCCTTCGGGTTCCGAGATTGGCGAAGGTGGAGTTAGGTAACCTTTTTGAACGCCTTAAGAATGTGGTTATTGATGAGTTATCTCCAGATACTCGTGTCTGGTGCCAGGACCCTAGTGGAATTTTCTCTTGTAAATCATTCTTTGGTTCTATTCGGAAGAGTAGTCCCAATCCTTTGCTTCCTTTTTCCACCTCTCGTCTTTGGGGTTCCAAAGTCTTTCCTAAAGTCAAAATCGTTGTGTGGACTGTTTTCCTTAATCGCACTAATACTGCACATAATCTTCCGAGGAGAAGAAAATTTATGGCTTTGTCCCCTCAGGTTTGTGTGATGTGCATGAAAAATGAAGAATCTGTTGACCATCTTTTTCTTTCTTGTGAGTATGCAGAGAAGGTGTGGAGATCGTTTGTGAGGAGTATTGGTGTGGCTTGGGCCCCCCCGAGACATATGAGAGACCTCTTTGATCAGTGGGGTCTTTCTGCTTTGGGAAATAAGGGACAGATTATATACAATGTTCTATTTTTCTGCATTCTTTGGGAAATCTGGGGCGAGCGTAGCAAAGGAATTTTCGAGGATTCATAGAGGAGTTCAAATCGATTTATTGATCTGATTTTGGGTACCACGACAACCTGGTGTGGGGTTCTTCCAGAGCTTCAGAACATTTCTTCCTCTGATCTTATCAGATGTTGGGACACCATTATTGTGATGTAGTTTTCTGCAATGTTTTCTAGGTCTCTTTAGATTTGTTTTTTGTATTTTTGTAGTTGGATCTCTTTCTTGGGGAACTGGCTACTTTCTTTTTGCTTGCTTTTTGTACATCTTCGCTATCTATAAATCTTCTTCGTTATTGATCAAAAAAAAAAAAAACAAGGAGGGTAATTCAATTATAAAGAAAAGACTTCAAGCAAGATTGTTATGTTTAAAATATGTATTGACAATGGTAACAGACCACAATGACGTAAATATTCATTTACTCCTAAGTCCTATGATACACAATCCAATCAAGTCCATGAAATGACAAACTTTAAGGAAAAAAAATGAATCAACAGCCTTCAAACCCTTAGAAAGAACTAATATCACGATAGTATGATGACCACCACCTAATTACACCGAAAATACCAAAATACACTTTTTTTTCTTTTTGGAAGTATTAACATCAGTTACAAATTGGAAGATGTGAGTAATGCAAAATTTCTTGGTGCTGTGACAAGTTAATTTATTTTAAACAAAGTTCGCTACAAATATTGATACTTATAATCCAACAAAGTTTGCTTCAGGAGTAGTTTTCTAAAGATTAAAAGCTTTTCTAAATCCATTAAAATAATATGAGTATCAACAAATCACATAATCATGAAAATGAACATGAGTGGTGTTTATAGAGCATACCTGGAAACTGGCCCAGACCAGTCAGGAACTTCCGCTTGGAAAGCTTTACCAATCCGAACACCTGATGTGTATGGTCGGGTGTCTTTCAACATAAATGCTATTGGACCTAATTCATTTTTTGATGCACCATTTCTACATTCAGACATTTCACTCTTGATTTTCATACCATTGGAAGTCTCCAATGAAAGCTTACGTTTCTTTTTTATACAGTGTTGACAAAACCACTCATCAACTGGTATCTTCTTTATCCTGGGGTTGCAGCATGAAAGATGATATGCTTCTTCACAATGATCACAGATTAGCATATTCAGAGTCTTTTCTGAATGACCACACATTTTGCATGGCTGGAAAAAACTGTCTTCATTATTAGTAACAAGTACTTCAGTAGAAGCAGAAGTTCTAGTGGGCCATACTTCTCCAAGTAGTCCATGACTTTTTAGTATATAGATGCAGAGATCTTTTGCTGAGAGATCTTCCTCAAGCCCCTTCAAAACCAAAATATCAGAAGAGGAGCATTCCCCAGTGTCATCCACTTCAGTTTTCATGGAAACTGAACCGAGTTCCATATTAGACTTTGATGATGAGCAGCTATCATTTTCACTGCAGTACTCCGGAACGGTTCCACGGACATTATCATTGTGTAACTCATCAAACTCATGCACTTCTCTAACTGAAGATCCACAAATAGAATCCGTTTTTGAATCAACCTCAAAGCCCCTAGTGTAATTAATCTGCAAACAAGGAACATCAACTTTTGGTGGATAAAGCTGGATGCCAATGGCACCTTTGCTACCAAGATCTCTGTTGCATGCCACTGTAGGAACAACAGGAGTTCTAACAAAATCAACTTCATGTTCAATTTGAGAATCGATATGATCCATCTCCATTGGCAGCAAAGGCATTTCAGAACTTAACGTGGACAGACAACCACAGCTTCCCTTAGCTTTTGCTTCTGCTTGAACT
>JAUPMG010000003.1:2474633-2492251 GCA_031762675.1 Pachysandra terminalis
GGTTTATCTCTTAGATTAGATATGATGTATAGGGTTAGGGATTTGATTTAAACTTGGAAATATAATGTAATTATTTTCTTTTCCGCTGCTATTTCATTAGATGTTCTGGATGTAATAACTTAGTTATCTTTTGATTAATTTTAGTAAAGTATATTCCTTTAAAGTTTAATTGATTCTAAGGTTTGGCTCATGTTACTTTCCACTCCCATAGGGATATGGGGTGAGAGTCGCGGTTTGAATCTAAGGGATTCCCACATGAATTTCCTTTAGGTTTGGGTCATGACAGTTAAATTGTCAAGAAAATGTACTATGGCGTCGACTGGACAGATGTTTGGTTTTTTTCACATCTCAAACGTTAGAAATTTCATAGAAGTCCCTAATAGGTCTGAAATATGACTCTCACCCCAATAGTCATAGGAGTGGTAATCAATACATAACAAAACCATAGAATACAAGTAAAATTTATGGAACATATATCTATAATAAAGATAATTAAAAATTGTCCATTAGATTCAAACCGATAAAAATAACAGCGGAAATAAACTAACTAATCTAACCTCATGTTTAAATCAAAATCCCCACGATCTATTACATACTTTGCCAAACTAATGTTAAAAGTAAATTAATGCATAACATCCAATAAGTCCTACTACAAAATTCTAAGTAATTCTTAATCCATTAATCAGTAGCTTCATCGTAAACTTGTTCTTATCCTTGTTTATTATAATCCATAGTTTCTCCATTTATAGTCCCCGAAATATGGTTACTTGAAAGAGTAAGCCAGACTTAGTTCAATAAATAAACAAATATAAATGACATTTTAGATTGAAGTAGGGTCAAAGACACTCTCCAATGGTATCTATAGATAAAAACAATAATGAAAAACATGTGTATGATAATATAAAGTGTCAACAATGCAATATGAATGAGGGTTCAATAATTAATGTATGCAATGCATAATGTGCACCTAAAGAGTTATAATCACTAAGTGTGATCTAAATACAATCCCATGAAATACAATATGCATGATGTTTGGCATTCGAGCAATGTATGTCCCACACTAGATCTTAATCATGTACCCAAGAATGTTCCACCATTGTGAATTCATCCCCCAAAACTTCGCAATGTGATAACATATTATTCTATATGCGCATCATAGTTCTAAGGGACTCGACCTAGAAGGCGCAATCCCCTCACCTTATTTTCGATCACGGGAACATATCCATGGTTTCACTAATGTGAATTATCCTCAGTGAGCCATACATTACCCGAAGACTAACAGAATTATCACTCGGCATCTGTTACTTATAGCACGTATAACAAGATGAAAAATTAGTATATTGGGGTAGCAAATCCCTTAACTCATAAATTAGTCCTTCCTGGACTTCCTCACAATATCATGATTTCTAGATCATAAAATCACTCATTAAGAACCATAATACTCAAGAATTATGAAGATACGGTGATCAAGTCAGCATTAGACCAGATGATAGTCACCATGCCCAATTGGTAATGCGGTTTAAGTGAATTAGTGCACATTAACTAAGCAATCAAATTTGTGTACATGTGCAGACATAAAATATGATATAGAATATGCTCAAAACGAGTTTAGAATTGAAATAGAGTCCAATCAAAATTTCAACTTTCAATCGTATATAATAATTCTTCCATATAAAAGCACATATGCAAAATATTCATCAATTGATAAAACAAACTTTACAATTCGTCTAATTAGGTCAAATATAGTGTGCATATCAAATTTCAAGTAAATCGGATCAGTTTGGAAAATTTCAGTCGACCTATGGTCAACTTACACACAACCTGTGCTCGTCGGTTGACCCTATTAGTCGACCGAGGGTCGTCAGCTGCTCAGACAGAACCCAGATGGTTCACCTTGTGGGCGTCGGTTGACCCGTCGGTTGCTCGGGCAGAACCCAAGTACGAACCCAGAAAATATTGGTTGGGTCGGCTAGCCAACCGGTCGACCGACCACTCCTAGAACGCATCGATTGACCTGTCGGATGAAAGACCGCTCCGAAACCCATAAAATTCATTGTTTTTGTTTTAAATTTCATAAATTCAACAAAAATATTTAAAGTATACATATTAAACATAATTTCGAACAAAACCCAATACTTTCATAAACATACTTAAATCCTTATATAATTTCTATGATGATAAGATTATAAAGCGTTGATTTTTATCATGTTAATCATTAAGATGTGATTTTTATTAAGGTTGCACTATGCCATACTCAAGGATTATGACATAGACTCCCAATTCATATAAAAAATATAATCTAATCTGAATACTTACCTTGCTCTTAAATTGGTGTTGAGATGAACACCTTTGATCTTCTTCTTCTTCTTTGATCTTCTGAAGTTCATTTCCTTATCTTCTTTCTCAAATTAATGAATCTAACGTCCAAGGCCTAGTGTTTATATAGAAGTTCTAAAGTGTCCTACTTAGTCTAGGAGTTCTTAATTAGTTTAGGATTATGTATTAATTTCTAGCCTTTAGATTTTATTTGTTTAATCTTAACCCATAAATTAAAGTGTCCTAGTTTTGTTGATTAGTCATTATCCTTTTAATCCTACTTAGATTAAAACTCTTCCCTTTAATTTTTAAGCTTTCAGATGAATTTGTTCCTACGAAATCACAGCCACACATCTTGACTTGTGAGATTATGATTCTGTGTGTTACACTTAGTTTCCTACAGTACAACCCACCAATCACGATGAGTCAAAGTCAAATCTATAGATAAACTTCTAAAAAATTTAAATTAACCCCTATATTTTTATTAATTACAAAATAAACCTATATTTGTTTGGGTTATTACAGTTTCGCCTTGTTGAGATGACCACTACCCATCAGTTTCCCAATCAGTTTTGGAGAGAACCACATCTAATCATTGTCCTATTCTCATTGCCTCGGAAACGATTAGACGTGGTCCATCTCCTTTTACGTTCGAAAACATGTGGCTTACGGCTGGAGATTTTAGGGGGAGAGTCAGCGAATGGTGGGCATATAGGGTCATTAACAGTTAGGATTGGAAGGGGGTATCAATTCATGCAATCTTTGAAACAATTGAAGAGCAAAATAAAAGAGTGGAATAAAATAGAATTTGGCCATTTAAATTCAAGAAAACAGACCCTTTCTGAGGTCATAGGCCGAAATGACGTCATTGAAAAGAATAGGGAGATCTCAAGGGAAGAAATAAGGAGAGGAAGGAGGCTAAAAGTTGTTTGAAGGTCATACTTAGACAAGAAGAGATTAGCTTGAGGCAAAAATCTAGGGCTACATGGCTTAAGAAGGGGGACAAAAATGCTTGATTTTTTCACAAGTTAGCCAATGGGAGAGCAAAGACCAATCATATAGTGGGACTTCAGATTTCTGATGAGCTAGTTGAGGATACAATCAAGATAGTTGAGGTGATTTCAAATTATTATTCGAGATTGTATCGATCAGAACAAGGTTATTCCTCTGATGTATCGAGTTTAAGGGGGAGAAGATTTTTGGTACATCAAGTGATGTGGGTGGAGAGTCCTTTGAGGAACAAGATATTAGGGAAGGGGTTTGAGAGTTAGATATAAAGCTACAGGCCCGGATGGTTTCACAATAGCATTTTATCAAGAGTGTTGGGAGACAGTGAAAGATGATCTCATTAGTGTGGTTCATGAGTTTTATGAGGGTGAAGTGATTAATAAGGCAGCAAATGCTACATTCATTGCACTTATCCCAAAGAAAGTCGGTGCCTTGGAACTTAAGGATTTCAGGCCAATCAGTTTGACTACTAGCATATACATGATTATTGCAAAGATCTTGAATTGCATGATTAAATGTGTTGTTGGAGATATGGTTTCCTTGAATCAGAGCGCATTTATTGCAGGTAGACAGATTTTGGATAGCGTTTTGATTGCTAATGAAGTGGTTGAAGAATGGAGGATGGGCAAAGAGGGCATGGTTTTGAAACTTGTTTTGAAAAAGGCATATGATTGGGTGGAGTGGCATTTTCTTGATAAAGTGCTGGAGTGGAAAGGTTTTGGGGTTAGATGGAGGAGTGGATTGTAGGATGTCTACAGAATGTAGTATTTTCTTTTTTGTGGAATGGTGGAGTGCATGGTCTAGTTGTTCCAATTCGGGGATTGAGATATGGTGATCCACTTTCTTCCTTTTTGTTACATTGGTAGCTGACATATTGAGCTGCTTTATGATTAAAGGGGAGTATCTTGGGTTGATTTCGGGTTTTGAGGTCGCTGGGAATCAAGTGAGTGTCTCCCATTTGTAGTTTGCTGACGACACTCTATTGTTTATTCATGCGGAGGAATGTCAAAACCTATTGGATTAAGACAATTATCGGGTGTTTTGAGATGGTTTCAAGGTTAAAAGTTGAATTTGGAAAAGAGTAGCTTGGTGGGATGAATATGAATCAGGAGAGGGTGGGGGTTTTTGTGTCAGTCCTAGGGTGTAGGGTTCAAGAGTGGTCGTTGTCTTATATTGGGTTACCTCTTGGTGATAATCCCAAGTCTATTAGTTTTTGAGATCCGGTGGTGGATATGATAGGGAATAGGTTATTTGTCCTTAGGCGGGAGAATCATTCTTATTAAGGCATCATTGGCTAATATCCCGGTATATTATTTATCGTTGTTTAGGGCGCCTAGCAATATCGTCAAGTGTCCAGAGAGATTACAGAGAGACTTTTTGTGGGAGGGGGAGGTCATAGGAAGTATCACCTAGTTAAGTGGGAGTAGGTTTGTATGAAGATAGAAGTAAGAGGTTTCAACTTGGGGAATATTGCTTGTCGTAACACTGCTTTATTGGGTAAATGGTTGTGGAGATTCGGAGAGGAAAGAGAGACTTCGTGGCGGAAAGTGATTCGCAATAAGTTTGGCGGCCATCATAACAGTTGGGATTGTAATTCTCCAGCTAGATGTTCTAGAGCTAGCATATGGAAAGAGTTATAGTTGATCATCCCTTCTTTCTCTAGCTTTATCAGATTAGTGTTGGGGATGGGTGTCAGGTTCGCTTTTGGTATGATATTTGGTGGGGGGAGTCTATCCTTACTGTTCGGTCTGCTTGTCTCTTCAGCGTGGTCTCCGTTAGGGATGCTTTTGTATTTGATGTCATTTCTTGGTCAGATTCGGGATGGTTTATAATCTTTCATTTTGAAGAGATTTGCAACCTCCAGATTTAGTTGATCTTGGGGCTCTGTTTGTTAATTTGGGGGATGTCTTTGTCGATTCCGAGTGTAGGGATCATAGGATTTGGAATCCTTGGAATCCTTGTGTTGTATGTGTAGGGAGGTAGGGGAATCGGTTGACCATATTTTTCTGCATTGTTCAGTGGCTAGAAAGATACAGCCTTTCTTCTTGTGCCGGCTTGGTGTCGGGTGGGTGATGCCTGAGGTAATCGATGAGTGTCTGATCCAGTGAGGTTTCTTGGGTTAGGTGAGAGAGGCATACTGATGTACCGAGGAGTGTGGCATGTAACATTATGGGTTATGGGTGGGAGGGGGGGAGAGAGGAATATGAGAGTGTTCGAAGATAGGGCTAGATAAACCTGGCTGATTATTGACTCTATTATGCATATGGTTTGCTCCTGAATGGTGATTCTTCCTACCTTTAGAGGGACTGATGTATTGGTAGGATGGTCGGAGGTGGCTTCGTCATCTCCACATACAGAGCGTATTGTGACTAGATGGTAGGCACCAATAGAGGGGGTGATTAAAGTTAATTTTGATTGATCCTCTGTTGGGAATCTTGGGCATTCAGGTATTGGAGGTGTGTTTAGAGACTGCAGTGGACAGATTTTTCACGCTTATTTTGGGCCAGTCGGGATTAGTGATTCTACGAGAGCTGAGATATTGGCTCTTCTTACTAGAGTCAGAGAGGCAGTTAAAGTTGGGTATAGTCAGGTAGTGATTGAGGGGGATTCAACTTTTGTACTATTTTGGATGTCGAGGTCAGAGTGTTGTCCTTGGAGGTTCATTCACCTAGTCAAGATAGCTAGGTTTATGGGAAGGTTAATTCATGCATCTTTTGCTCATACGCCTAGAGATGGCAATGCCATGACCGATTGCCTAGCTAGAGGTCAGGTTAGCAGAGAAAACTTGTTTGTGGGCATTCCGACAACATAAATGATAGAAGATGGAAGGTGAAGGAGTTGAAGGAGTTATGGGTGGTACCTTTGACGTTCACACTGGTGTTCCTATTGTTTGGGGCATTTTGTTATGTTTTGGGTTTTTGCTCTTTCTTTTGTACGTTTGTTTCTTTTGAGCGTTGGTGCTCATCTTGCGCGCCTGCCCTTCTTTGTATTGGTGTTTGTTTTTCTTTTGTAGACACCCCAATTTGTATCGATGTACAATTTCTTCTCGTTTTGCAGCTCCTTGAAGGATTGGCTTAAGAATCAGCAATTCCAAATCATCACCTGAATCCAATCTCTACTATGTTTCAAATTCCTTGAAAATTTTAGAAATTCATGAAAATGACCAAAATGCCTGATGACCCCACCTACTCTATTCCTCATTCAAAATTCATTTTTTGACTCAAAATATGAATTCTTGATGAAAAATACTTTCAAATGAGTAACATATTGCCTAGATTTGGGATCATCGAGAAAAGTGACCATTTTACCCCTGGTACCCCTTTTGGTCAAAACTGACAATTTCTGAAGATCAAAAAAAGATTTCAATTTCGGATTTGATTTCGATGAGCCAAAATCTTTAAAACATCTTTAAATTTGAAGAATTTCGAGTTAAGTTGATTATTGTCATTTTGGTAATTTTATAAAATTATTTTTGCCATGTGGCAATTTGGGTGATGTGGAGGTCGTTACGCACATGTTTCAAGGTCCGGTTCGAAAGTAACACACCTTTCATATATTTTTAACAAAACCCAATATATTTTTCTATTCTTTCAAAACCCCCTTTAAAACTTTTTGTCTTATTCAATTTTCCATTTTTTTATTAAAACCCCAATTGTTTTGTTTGGAGAGATTTTCTTTTAATTTTTTAATTTTTTAATTTTTTTTACTTGGTGTTTTTTAATTGGTTTTCCAATGGAGCTATTTGATTGGCTTCCCAAAATAAACAGAAATTTTCCAGACCAAACAGGCCCTAAAATTCCTTTACAAGGAAGAGAGGTGAAAGCTCTAAAGGGTGGAGCCTTCGGAAACTTCTTCAGAAAAACCTCAACTCTGAGAAGAACCCCAAAAGCCAGAAACCCTAATCTCTAAGGATCTTCCACTCTCCTTCTCAGACGGTGGCAACGGCGGCGGCATCACTCGACGGTGCTGCACTCTCCGGCGCCGCTACTCGACGGCGGTCTTTTCCCTGCGGAATCCGAACACTAGCATCGAACCCCCATCTACGGCGCACCTCCAGCCGTCCTCTCCGACCTCTCTTCCGGTCATCTTCTCCAGCGCTAATCCGACCATCCTCACGCTCCTATTCAAGCTTAGCCCCATTTGAGGAACTCAAAACTGAAGTGATCAAGGCCTTGGACCGGAGGACATTGCGATCTGTTACAGGTATCACCTGGTTCGTTGTTTACATTTTGTTTCGATCGTCATGAATTCGTATGAATATTGATTCGTAGTGGATGTTCTTTATTAGATTAAAAGGAGATCAGGGACTGTTAATTTTAGTATATTTCTTTTTTGTTTTTATGTTTTTTATATTTTCATAACTTTAGGATTATTTTAGTATTTTATTAGTTTTCTATGTTTTTTTTATTAATTTTAGTTTTTAGATAATTGGCCAAATAACCTTGAACCGGGTAACCGGTTAAATTGGAGTAGATGGGTGCCTAACACCTTCCCATTTATCAAATAAACCCTCTTACCTTAATTTCTGGTTAGACTACCCTAAAATTCACCTTTTAGTCTATTTTATAAAAAATAATAGAAACCCGGGTGACCATCCACACCCTGACTTATGGATGGTGGTGACTCCAAAATAACCCGATCGACCTAGGGTCCACCCGACTTTGGGGTGATCACAACTTTATAAACTGTTTGTTATTCATAAAAAAATATTATTAAAATTTAGAAATAACATTTATTTAAGTGCTTATGAAAGGGAGGGGTAAAATAGGTATTATAAAAATATTACTAAAGTTTAGAAATAGCTTCCCACATAAGTGATAAGAGAAGCTATTCCGAACAACTTCTCCTCATGGGTAGCCTTCCTCTATTGCTTATGGGTAAGCACTTACCCATTAAGTGTTACCAAACACACTTTTAATTTTAAAAAGTTCTTTAATAAGCTATAAGTTGGAGTAAGCATTTATATAAGCCGGGCCAAACGCAGCCTTACAATATATTACATGCTTTCACAAGTAATATGATTAGTAATTATGTAATAGTATAATATATTTTATAAAAAGAAAAATAAATAGACTAGGTAGTAGGTAGGGAATGTTCGGGTCGGATCGGACCGGGCCAATCTAACATCAACCTGAGCCGGCCCTAAAAATTGATTGGGGCTTAAATTCCAATTTGGCCCGGCCCTACAGGCTAATTATCCTTGCCCAAGCTCGCCCAAACATAGGGTCAGGCTGGTCTAGTCAAGCAGGTCACCTTGCCCATTGCCACCCCTAATCTAAAGGATGTGTTTAGCCTTGCTTAATAAGCAGTTATTTGCACTTTTAACTTATTAAAGAACCATTTTCTTAAGTCATGTGTGTTTGGTAACATTGAATCAGTAAGTTCATATCCATAGATAGTAGAAGATATCTCAAAAGGACCTTATCACTTATGTCAGAGGTTGATTTCTTTTTTTTTTGATGAAAATACGATATGATTTCATTCACTAGAATTGTTTTGTTTAAGCAAGTTACATATATCTGATGGTGGATCCTCTAACCAAATTTGCTTAACAACTTCAAAGTTACGACACTTTGCCAGAGCATGAGCCACATAATATCTTGCTCTCTTAACATGAGGGGATATGAAGCTTCTTAACTGAGAACGTTCCCAATAAATATCATTCAACCAAGAACCTGTAAAAGAGGTGGATTTGGAGTGTCCTTCTTTGAAAGACATCTTAATCGTTGAATCCGAATCTCCTTCTAAATGTACTTCTTGAAAAGCAATTTCTATTGTAAATTTAACACCTCCAAGAGCTGCAAGCAACTCAACATGATCATCACAATATACATCCTTTATAATCTTTGCTTTGGCAGCCAAAAAGTCTCCTGTCTTGTTTCGAATAACAATTCCCACTCTTGCTACATTTTTCGATTTTGAAATGGCCCCATCGACATTCACTTTAACAAAAGGCAAATTTGGAGGTGCCCATTTACTAATTCAAGCTTTTTATTCCTGTTACATCCAGTCTATTATTTGTAAATTTAATAAACTGGTACTACTAACCCCAACACACATTAAGTGCTTATTTTATAAGTTGAGTCAAATGCAGCCTAAGGCTGCTTTTGGCCCAACTTATATAAGTGCTTATTTCAGCTTATAACTTATTAAAGCACTTTTTAAAAGTAAAAATGTATTTTGTAACACCTAATGGGTAAGTGCTTACCCACAAGCAGTAGAGGAAGGCTACCCATAAGGAGAAGTTGCTGAGAACAACTTCTCTTATCACTTATGTGGAAAGTTATTTCTAAACTTTCGTAATATTTTTTCATAATTCTTATTTTACCCCTAAATTTTCATTAACACTTAAGTAAGTGTTATTTCTAAATTTTAATAATATCTATGTAACCCCTAAACTTTCATAAGCACTTAAATAAATGTATCTATCAAATGCTATTTTCTTAAAGTAAGCAGTTTATTGTTGCTGTGGATGACAGGGTTTTTATTCTCGGGATCTTGGATTGGACCGGTTCGGGTTGATCCCGATCCTCTCCGATCCAAATGTTGGATCTTTATTTTTGTTGTTTTAAAAAAATAATTTTGGATCGGCCGGACCGACGATACCGGTGCCAGATCGGTGATACCGGTCGGGATCGGACTGATCCAGGCCGATACTGGTTGGATCCTTTATTTTATACATTTTTAAAAAAAAATGGAGATCGGTTGGATGATCCAGTCACTGGACCGGTCCCGATTGGTATTGATTGGACCGGTCCGATCCCGATCCGGACCGGCCGATTTGATCCGATCCAGACTGATCCTTGAAACCATGGGGGATAAGTGCATCCATTGAGCCACTTATCCAATGAGTGTTTATCCAAAAGCACAAGCCGGGCCAAACGACATAACAAAAGGATTCGGCCATTAAAACCAATAGAAACCCTTTTTCTTGTAATCCGAAAATTCCAAAGCCAAACCCCCATTTTCTGTTGATTCGTCCCTCTGCCAAAACTCTCTGCAAAACTCCTATCATCACCTTCGTTTTGCAACTCAGCTTTTCCCATTACAAACCTTCGTTTTCTCTGTTCGCTTTCCCCAAAACCGAAACCTATCCCACTTCCTGTTCGTCCAACCAGCAAAAAAAAAAAAAAAACCATTTAATCCCTTCGAAATCCATCAGAAAAACCCTCATTACCTCCACTAAATTTCTACAAAACCTAGCCATTAAACCCCAGTCATTCCATAACCATTATTCTGGTTCGTCCAAGCACCATAGGAAGCAAGCTCAAGCACCATCGCAGCAAGGAATCAAAATACGTTGAGGATTCAACACTGCCCCATCTTCATTACAGGTATTTACCGATTTTTTTCATCTGTAGAACTTACATATGTATATATTTTTTTTATTCAATTGAAGCCTTTTTTAGGGCAAAATTGCAGACCTCAATCGAATGTTATGTTCTGCTACATTTGGAGGCTTTGATCAGTTGCCTTGCCCTATTTAAAAAAAATAAAATAAAATTCTACTGGTTACTGGTTTAATCCATCTAATAATTTCTCTCCTTTGGTTTTTGCTTTAGAAGTTTTAGTTTAATTTTTATTAAGTTGTACATTTAGATATTCATAGGAGTTAACTTCCGGTTGATACTTGAATCATTCAAGTCTCAGAAAGAAAGTTATGTTAGGCTTTCCTAAATTAATCTATTTTCATCACTCTCAATCAATAGATTTAAAATTAGCTGTTCTATTTCTGTAATATAGAATGCGATTAGAACTTGGTATTATTTCATTGATCTGTTACCATCAGTTGTGTAATAGAATCCATGTGATGGTTTGAGTTACAATTTCCGGTTTACTAATTCATTTGTTTGAACTTATCCAATGGTTCTTATATTCTATTTGATATTTTTTTAGTTGGTAATTATATCCTGTTTAGTCGATTCTTGGTACTGCTTGTATTCTTTTTTTTAATTGGATGTTCTTTATCAACAGGCTTTAAGTTCTTATTAGTTAGGGGAATGGAAAGAGACCGACAATTTGATTTTTCGGGTGTTAAGTTCACACCATGGATTTCATCTTAATCAGATTTACTATGAGAAGGCTATGGATTTCTGTTTTCTGATCTAAACCTTTGGTTGCATTGAATGCTAAGATCCTATTGCTTTAATTAGATGGAGTTCTTATATATATATATTGCATGTGGGATTAATTAAGCTGTTTGATGCTACCAATCATAATAGCGTGATGAACAAAAGCTGATAACCTTAAGATCTTGCGAAGATTAAATAAACATCATAATAGAAGACAAATAAACACAGAACGACGTTCAACAAACAAAGAGAACTAACCTTAATTTAACTTCTTGTTGTTTTATTCAAATCCTCTAAAGAATTTCTGGAAAACTTTGAACTCGGATTGAAAGTGGCATTATGGAGTAAGAGGACATCTACATGAATCCAAGGTTTGCAATGTCGATGTCTCAAGACATGTCGCAGGGCCATGCCGTGCAACATGTCGCGACATCTGGCGGAAAAATGGGAAATGTGGGAAAATTTGAGGAAAATCTAAGGTTTTTGATGGAATTTTGATCCCAACTCTTAGATGAGCATAATTGAGGCCTAAATACACCTAAATACATCAAAATATGCAAAAAAAAAACAAAAAACTCTCCCTTAATAAAGACCATTAGTTGAGGGGGATTACATGCTGATGTTGTCGAGCTGCCAGCTCAGTTTTACAAAAGGCAACACTAAATCCAATTAAGCAACAAGCACATAAATTTTGAATAAATAACAAGTAGTGCTAATCAATTTTTTAATATTTTAATAGTATTTCTTATTTTTTAATATTTTCTTTGATTTTTACAATTTACAAATCGTAATGCAAAGAATAGAAGAGATATGGCCAACACGTGCAACATGTGTCACGACAAGAATGTTGGTGAAAAACCACGTATATAGCTGTAGAACCTACACTTGAAAGAGAGAATGTGTTTTGGGGAGATGTCTCACGAAATGTGCGATATCTCACCAAAACAAGCCTTAAATAGAAGAGATATGGCCGACACATGTGACACTTGGGCCTTTAAATTTTTTTTACCTTATGTCTCACGAAATCTTGCGACATGTCCTGCCACACGTGGGCCTTTAATTTTTTTTTTACCTCATGTCTCGCGACTCTTGCGACATATGGTGACATGTCTCGCGACATGAGGGAAAAAGGGAAATCTAGCGATTTCCTTTGCATTTTGTGTCGCGACTTCAGAAAACGTCAACATGTCGACAACATTGTAAACACTGCATGAATCGCATTAGCAGATTGTTGGAATGGACTAAAATTAGAAATGTTCAGTGTCCTTGGAAATGTACGTTGTGCAAAATCTGATGGTTGATAATTCGATCATAATATTGTATGCATGGATTCCCTGATAGTAAAAAAAAATACACGTGGTACTAAATTTTCAGATCTTGTGTATGGAATGGTTAGTATCATTCAATCAGATGGTATTGTTGTATAAGAATTGCCTGTCATCTTTTTATGATGGCATTATCAAATTGCAGCCCTCTGAGTGTTGCCATGTGTTTGCGAACCGTGTGAACTGTGAAGAGCTTGGGCCGCTGCCAACAACGGGACCAAATACAATAGATGTATTGTAGTCGTAGAGTCTTTAGACCTTGGTAACCAAATTTGTGTAGAGCCATATAAGTTAAGGGAATGATCGAGTCCTTTGGGACTTGAGAGTTGTAAATAGAGGGGGTTGGATTGGGCTCTAGTCAGTTTAGGCTCAACCCATTCTAAAATTAGCTGGCCCAAACTCAAATTCTTTGAACAAAATGAGTTGTGCTAGATTTAGGATGTTTTCTGCTAGTGCAAATATTCAGAAGATTAGAACCTGGCATTATCATTTGCTCTCTTATACGAATCAGCAGCATCTGGCACATTTTGAGCCTCCATACCTGCTCCAATAGCTTCTGCACCCTAATCAGGAAACAGAAAAGATTAGTTGGCTTGTAATCCAAAAATGTAGTGTTCATCAACAGCAGTCTGAGAGCCAACAGAAACACCCATGAAAACCCTACATATGTTGTGATTTTTGGAGCTAAGGCTTCGAAGTTCTGTAATTCCCCTTCACAAAACTACAGCTATTGAAGAAATCTGATGCATTTAATGAGACGTTTTGAATAAAAATCAAGGGAAGTAGAACTAAAGAACTCAAACGTGGAGATTGAAGCAAGTGAGACCGAGGAGGAAATGTGGGGTGCACAGGATAAAATGTTTGTGAAAAAGGAAACATATACAACCTATGTGTATCAATTAGCGAATTTATGAAACTGCGAGCCAAACAGGTCGGAGATGGCAAGTCAAAACCAAAGAAACAGGCCAACAGCCTTCACGGTGAGATAACAGATGATTGTACTAGGTTGCTCCCATTGTGGTAGGCCAACAGCCTTCAGGGTTAGGGGATAGTTGCTCCCATTGTGCTAGGCCAACAGCCTTCAGGGTTAGGGACAAGTTAATATTTCCAAGTTCAGTGATGGTGAAAGCATTCTGTTCTGTAATATTTTGTGGCAAAATAGTTGAAACACTAGTTAGACTATGATGATACCTTCAGTTTTACAGTAACAAGAAGAAAGAATGTGAGTTTATACTGTTAATGTTGCTGTTTAGTGGATTAGATTTCCAACTCACAAATTTAAATGACCATATTTGCTGGCCCTGGTCAGTACCTCTAGCAGTTGGCTCTTGAGATCTTGGTGATAGATAGCTTGTAAATTGGTAAGTTATTATTTCCAAGTTCAAAGATGGTGAGAACATTCTGTTCAATGTTTCTTGGTTCAGAAACTAATTAGGAATCAATTTGAACTTTTGTGTTTAGTGTGTGATTTAGTGGATTAGATACCCAACTTTAAAATTTATATGAGCACGTTTCCGTGCCCTTGTACAGATTGCAGTTGGATTTTGACATTTTGTGCAGTATATTGGTTAATAGGAATGAATGAGAAAAGTTTTTCATCTGCCCATATTACCCTTCATTGTTTAAGTGCAAGAAAGAAGCTTTGGTGGTGAAGGGTAGGATGGGGAACATGCTCTTCTCCTCACATTTTTATTCTCCTTTCCCACAAATTCCTTTTCTTTTTATCGGAAAACAAAAAGGGCCCTTTTTCTGTTCTCAAAGGAGTTTGACTGAAACATTCTGTGGGATCCACACTTTCCGGGTATCCAAATACGCATATTATGCAGGAAAGCCGCCTTTCCTTTATCCCCCCCCCAAATCTAGCTAAATGGAGCCTAAAGCAAACTAATTTTGTGTAGCACTTCACATACGGTTGATTAACTACTAAAAGAAGAAATTAGCATATGTGGTATACTTGTGTTAGGAGAGGAGAAGGTAAGAAGCTGTCCTATCATCAATTGTTGGAAAACTGTTATACATACTAGTGTACTTCTTTCAGCCTTGATGTGAGTTATTTCTCTAGGTTTTCTTGTTTGTCTTATAGCCTGAATCGACTAGTTATCACCATAGTCCAAGAAAAAATAAAATCATGTGCAGGTTTTCAGTTGTTGCTGAAGGTGTAAATTGAACCCTTTAACATTTGTCCGGTTATGTTGTTTTGCTCTTTTGATATGTTCTTGTCTTCTATCAATTTATTTTATTTTGGAAAACAGAAATGGTTATCCTTCCCCCTGTCAGGCCCCCTAGGATTACCAAGTTTCTCAAGCCATATGTCTTGAAGATGCATTTTACAAACAAATATGTTACAGCCCAAGTGATCCACTCGCCAACTGCCACGGTGGCAGCATCTGCAAGCTCTCAAGAGAAGGAGCTAAGCTCAAGCATGGAAATTACTCGGGACGTTGCTGCAGCTGCAAAGATTGGGAAGATACTGGGAGAGCGTCTGCTGATCAGGGACATTCCAGCTGTGTCCGTTTTCTTGAAGAGAGAACAGAAGTATCATGGTAAGGTAAAGGCCGTGATCGATTCTTTGAGGGAAGCAGGTGTGAAGCTCATCTAAACTCACTTAGGTTTCTTTATAGAGTTGTGAGAGGCTTTATCTTCTTGTTCCAAGATATCTGGTGAATTGCTTTGATCATAAGATGGTGATCTTTTCTTCTGATTGCACCAACAAAATTAAATGCCTTGTGCCAACTAGTTGTAATACCAGAATCACCAAAAATCATATCTGGCCAGATCTTGTTTTTGATCTTCTTATTGTCCTTTTTAGATTTTTCAGCCTTCTCTTTGGACGTGTAGTCTTCTTTTCTTTTACCTTTTTACACATCAATCTTAGCATCATCCCTTCTATACTCTCTTATAATTGTCCTTTTTAATTACTCAAACATATTGTTCTTTAAGTCTACTATGTAGTTGTGGTTTTGTACACTGATATATCAGAACAAGATTAGGGATGTAAATGGGCCGGCCCGGTCCGGTACGACCTGCGGCTTTTTTAGACTGGGCTTTTGTGCGTTGGGTCACCGTGCCAGGCGGGCTGTGTGGAGCGGGTCGCGTTGGGCCGTTCGGCCTGCAGCCCGACAGATGTAAAATAAATTTGAAAAAAAAAACGTGTAAGATATAATTTATATTTATAACCTACAAAAACTTATATATTATTTACAAGTTAATTATAAAATGTGTAAATTATTTACAAGATAATTTACAACTTATAAGTGAGTTTTCAACTCATATATATAACTTATACAAACCTTAGTGTAATATAATTTATATAAATTATTTAAGTAATTTATATAAACTATTTGCTTGTATTTACATCTTATTTTATATTTATTTAACTTCTATAAAGTATTTGCTTATATAACTAACATAAGTGAGCAATGGTATGAGCACATGAAAAAAAATCTTTTTTATTTATTGAATCTAAATTGTATAAAGAATTTGGGTTATTTGGATAAGTTTGGTGTGGATGGTTCTCGCACAACTTCGGTAACCCTTCGGTCTGTCAAAGGTCCACCGAAGTTGCTGGGCACATTCGTGTTAGGTTGTTGACAGACTCATCAAAAGTGTCGACACAAACGGAGCCTAAGTTGTCACTAATAATATCTCTTTTTAATTAGTTTTATCATAAATAAAAGACTTATTAATTATATCTTTTACCTTCTTTATCTCTTTCTAAAATCTATAAACCTGCTCTTATTGTTGTTGATAGAAATGCTCCCATTGATTCACTTGTACAAAAATCCTCACTCAAAAGCACAAGCTGAACCAAACACAGCATAAAAGCATATAGGGTACATACCCTTACATAATTCAGGGCAAGGTATGTTGGATTTGACAGGTAGGGCAATGTATTTAAAATTCAACATGACATGCCATTATTGGTTTTCGATATAGTGACCACCGTAGAAAATGTTGTCGTTTTCAATTTTCTCATGTCATGGTTGTCGATGAGCAACATTCATACTTGAAGTACACGTGGAACCGTATGTGGGCCCATCACTCCTAAGTTGTACGCACAAAAGTCAGGGTGGTGGCCCCCGCTTCCATGACCTATCAGTTGGCGAGTTCAAGAATCTTCATGAACTCAGGCGTATTTTGTTGGAGAAGTTGAGATTTTATTAAAAAAAATAAAAATAAATTGCACTTTAAGGGTCGGTCAACTAATGACACCGAGTCATTCTTTTTTTTTTTTTTGGATAAATACACCGAGTCATTCATTGGTATATCCTTGATAAAGAATCGAATTACTTTTAGATTAAGCGGACAAATTTTAAGTTTAGGTCTAAAATATTTATGTTAGTCTCTCATCTAAAAGAGGGATCTTACTTTATCATCTTTATTTTTTTTACTATTGTAATATGTATAACACAACCTATTATCAGAAACGATTCTCTATTTTCATCTTCACCTACCCATCTGAACATGACGGTGATCTTGTTAGTAAGTATTCCACCATTCTTCATCAATTGTTTGATGTGTTTTTCTCTTTTTTCTCTTTGATGAATGATTCAAATATGACGTTAGAGCATGACCACAATCTTTGATTTCAAATATATTTGTAGCTAAGCCCTTTAACTGGGCTTGCAAGAGAGAGAAGACAAACCAACAAGATCACCATCACGTTTAGACGGATTTGTAAACATGAAAATAGAGAATCATATCCGATGATAGTAGGCCTGTCAACGGACCGGATCATGATCCGGATCCGATCCGATAAAGCCGGATTCGATAGAGGATTTTAGTGATCCGATCAAAAATGATCCGATCCGATCCGATCCGATCCGATCCGATTAATAATCGAATCGAATGTGGATATGTATTCATCCAATCCGATAATGATCCGATCCGGTCCGAT
>JAUPMG010000003.1:2505505-2548682 GCA_031762675.1 Pachysandra terminalis
TTAACAGATCACGTAAACATAGGCATAATTGCATTGCATTTGCATTTCTTGATTGAGCATACATTAGGCCATTTGTCCGATCATTCTCGCATCATACTCATATCATATCATATGTTACTGATTTCTATCTCCTGTCATTTTATCGATGTTTTGGATGTGTCATATATGTTGTATAATGGATGCTTGGATCATGCTTGCTGAGTACTCAACTCACGCAGCTCATCGTATTGTAGGTCGATATTGAGAGAGGGACGTTCGTGACCCTTAGTTGATTTCTTTTCATTTCTCTTATTTACTTCTGTTACAAACTTGTTAGTTTTATGGGGATGTAATAGGGCTCTTCTGAAGCCACTTTATTTGATGTATTTCTTTCAGATCTTTATGTATTATTTTGCTTACGCTACTCTGTACGATGATTTAATACGATTGTTATATCATCCATTCTTGGTTATGACGATGTCGATCCGCAGTCCAGAAATGGATCCTAAAGGTTACTTCTCGAGATTCGTGCCATCCCACCTAGGGATTCGGGTTACGGGATATGGGGCGTGACAGGTTCACCCTAGCAAACGGGGTTAAGTTTTTGGATGCCTAGGATGCGGTGGAAACGGCCCCGCTAGGCAAGAAGGGAGGGGCCACCGAGGTTAGTTTTGGGGCTGTGCTCTTAACTACTTTCTTCTGATGATCAGGTCCCGGTCGTGGAAAAACCCCGGATTGAAGCCCAACTGGCCTCAATTCCTGCGCTTGCCGGGGAGCGCCCTGCTCAAAGTAAGCCTTGGCACATATATATACATTCGTTTTTTTTTTTTTTTACCGGGTGGCAGAGTTACTAACATCGATTCTCTCAGGGCATGTAACCGCACCGGGATGCGACGGCGATGCTCCTCCCCAGACCCTCAGCCAGTGCCTGAGGATCCAGAAGGAGGTGGGGATCAGAGGAAAGGGCAACCAGCTAAACCTGGTAAGCATTACTCGACACATCTGTCGGCCTCCTAAGGCCTGCTCTCTCCTCGCCAATCCCTTGTCTTTTATTAAAAATTGATGCTTATACATCTTCCCATTTTTCCAGGAATTGACGCAGTCGCTCCTGGAGATGACGGATGAAGTCTTCAAGGCCACCACAGCGACCATTGAAAAGTCTGGTAGGCCCGTGCTGGAGAAGAAGATTGCAGCCGGGTGGGCTAAGCACAGACAGGGGGTCCAGGGTCTGCCCCCTCCCTCCCGAATGACCCCCTCAGCCATGAACGAGGAGTTGGATGACTACCGGAGGCAGGAGGCGGGGGAGTCCCCGGTCGAGCCCGCCCGCGTCCCTCTCGAGCTTGAGGACTGCCTGGCCCCCGGGGGAGACAGATCACAGGTCGGGGGTGCCCAGAGTGACGAGGAGTCGGAGCTAGGGGACCCTGGCTCTAATGAATCCGACTCTCAGCCAGGGATAGAGCTTCCTGCACACCCGGCAACTGTGGAGGATCCTCTGGAGGCTACTGCTCGGGTTATAGCCGTTGAGACTGCACAGGTCTTCGCCGAGGTCAGGGTTGCTGCTGAGTTCGGGGCTCAGGACCAAGCAGGGGGCATTGGCGCCGCGAGTCCACCCGAAGGTCTACTTGAAGAGCAAAGGGAAGGGGGAGATCCGGTCGCGACCACTATCTCTGCTGACTCCCGTCCCGGTCGTGGAAGTTTTGGACAATCCCCGGGTGGCGGCTCAAGAGGCAGACTGGGTGCCAACCCCGGTCCTCACGATCGTAGAGACCCCAGAGGAACCGGCCCCCTCTCCTGCGGTGGAGATGGTTGAAGACTTCCTTACCCCTCTAGATGCTCTCGTCCTAGCCGGGCAACTACCGCCTTCGCCGGTTGCCCATCCCGCACCATCGACTCCATCAAGGCCAGTGAAGAAGCAGAAGACCGGCTCGGACAGTTACCGTGCCCTCTTGCAATTCCAAGGATACTATATTTCTGAGGATATGGTGCACTGGATGGAGGTCATCTTCCGTACCTATGGAGACAACTTAAACAAAGAGAAGGTTCCCTTGACCTGGGTTCGCAATGGGGGGTACATTGAATTGTGCCCCCTGATGGAATCCATCTCAAGGACTGGCTTTGAGTCTTTGATAGGGGACATGCTCGAGGCATGGAGACGTCTCAAACAAGAAGAGAAGGCACAGAGCGTCTCTGAGCTGGGAGACTTGGGCTTTAAAGTGGACTGGCTGAGAGATCTCCTGTCCAACCTGGAAGAACTCACTGCCCGACAGATGCGGAGATACGGGGCCCAAAGCAGCATTGCCAAGGACGCCATCGCCATCTCTCAGCTGATTCAGGCCCAGGAGGAAAAACAACGAGAGATTACGGCTCTGCTGCTGGCTCTCGCGGAGAGAGAGGAAGAACTCCGGGGAATGGAGAGTCGATGATAGCAAGCGGAAGAGCGAAAGGAAGAAGCGTTTCATCAGCTAAATGCCATCCCGCTGATAGAAGATAATTTTTTATTAACCAGCCTGCTCCCGAGGGAGTTGTATGTATTGAAGATGGATGAATAAAACACTTCAATTTTGTTCTTTTCTTTTCTTATCCTTTGTTTACAAGCTAATCAATAATAATAATGTTTTAACCACTTGCCATTCACCATCTCTTCCCGAGCATCATCTTCAAAAGATAAAATCTTGTAATAACCGGAGGCATAAGCCTGAGTAATCTGAACGGGTCCGTCCCGCCGGGGCACGAACTTAGGTTTACTAGTGTTGCTCCGCTCGAATCACGAGGTTCTGAGAACCAAACCGCCCACGTAGAAGTTCCGGGGTGACACCTTCTTCTGATAGGCCTTAGCAATAACTTGGTGATATTGTTGATTACGGACAAAGGCCTTCTCACGCCTTTCATCAAGGCTGTCCATCTCATGCATCCGGATTGCAGCTAAGTCATGAGTGTCCCAATCGATCCCGGCTGCCTGCAACACCCGGGCCGAGGTGACTTGCAGCTCAACAAGAAGCACAGCGTTCGTCCCATAAACCAGTGAGAAGGGGGTAGCCTAGGTCACGCGATGCTTCGAGACTCGGTAGCCCCAAAAGGACTTGGGTAAATGCTCGTTCCACCAGAACTGATGATCATAGGTTATTTTACTTAGTAGCTTGATAAGGGTTTGTTTGTGGCATCGGCCTGGCCGTTCCCCTGAGGGTAATATCCAGTAGACTTGAGATGTGTAACTCGGTACTCGGCTAGCAACAACCGGACGTGTCTGTTTTGGAAGGACAAACCGTTATCTTTGATGATTCTCTGGGGCGGCCCGGACCGGAGACAATGCACTCCCAGATGAACTGTGCGACTGCCTCCCCGGTTGCCCTCCGCAATGCGACGGCCTCAACCCACTTGGTGAAATACTCGGTGCCCACCAAGATCCACGGGTACCCCTTCGTGCTCCGGGGGTTGATGGATCCAGTCAAGTCAAGCCCCCAAGTGTGAAAGGGCCAGGGTGTCAGAATTGATTGCATTCCTTGGGGAGGGCGCCTTGGGATGTCACCTTGGATCTGGCACGAAGAGCACTTCCTCACATAATCAAAGGCATCGTTCCTCATGGTCGGCCAGTAATAACTGAGGGTTATTAATTGGTCAAAAAGCTTCTCATGCCCCTAGTGAGCCCCACAAGAACCTGAGTGGACCTCCCTCGGGACAATCTCATCTTCTCAGGGCCCGACACACTTCAGAAGACGGCCATTGAAGCTAACCCGGAACAAGTCGTCCCCTTACACCTAGAATCATGCCACCCTCCTGCGGATCCTGTCAGTCATCACTGCTTTTACTGGCAAGACCCGGTCTCAAAGAAAAAGAAGAAAGGGTTGTCTCCAATCCCGCTCCCGGGTATCAACTGGGCAAGCCTCCATCACATCAACCGGCCCTTGGCAATCTGTGCAGTCCCATTGAACTCTTGCCGCATCGTATACTATGGTCGGCCAGTAAACGCCGAGCCTTTGCAATCTTCTACCGAGTGGAATGGGGTCCGGGCTTCCACAAGTTTGCTCGTGCAGGTCAGCAAGGGTCTGCCGAGACTCCTCATGACCAATGCACCTCAACAAGACACCGCTTGTGTCCTGGCAATACAAGGCTCCCTCGATCTCTATGAAATTTGCCACCTTGCGCACCGGGATCCCACTTGGAGATACTAGGTGCCGAAGCTTATAGAGGATCGAGTGCCTCCAATCCGTGGGGAGGATGTCCTCTTTCTCGACCACGGGGTTGAGGGTCGCTGGGAGGACCTTCCTGATGACATCAATCCGCTGTGAGCCGTCGTCCAAGATATTCCTGCTCCCGAGATTGGCCAAAAGATTAGCTAGGTGATTCTTGGATCTCAGGACATGGAGCAGCGAGCATTCTGTGAATTTATTCATTAGGGCTTATGGCAGTCTAGTACGGCACCAACTCTGACTCCTTGACAGCAAAGTCTTCATTGACTTGCGATATGATGACCTTCGAATCCCCGAGAATTTTGAGCTTGTCCATACGCAACTGTCTTGCCAGGATTAGGCCAATCAGTAGGGCTTCATACTCGGCCCGATTGTTGGTGCAGAGGAAATCGAGTTTGAAAGAAAAGTATAGGTGATATTCGTAGTCAGCAATGAACTCAATACCAGCTCCGCTACCATCAGAGTTGATTGACCCGTCAAACTTCATCTGCCACTCTCGTTCCTCGACCACGTTGATCCCGAACTCCGGTAACTCTTCCTCCTCGGCCTTGGAGAAAGCCGCGAGCAAGTCGGCCACGGCCTGCCCACGAATGGTACGGGGGTGCTCACAGATGATATCAAACTCGGACAACTGCAAGATCCACTTTGTATATCTCCCTATAAGCACGGGTTAGAGAGCAAGTATTTGATAGGGTTCGCCTTGGTGCTCCAGTGGGTTGGACACGCCAACAGGTAATGCCGCAATTTCTGAGTCACGTGGATCAGGGCTAGGCAGAACCTGTCCACCTGTGAATACTTCAACTCGGCCCCCCGGAGGAGCCTGCTGACATAATATACCGGCCTCTCGGTCCCCTCAGCATCTTCCTGAGCGAGTAAACGTCCAAGAGCGGTATCCGAGGTGGCGAAGTAAATCCGCAGAGACTTCCCGGGTGAGGGTGAGACCATCTTGTGCAGGTGTTTGAGGACATCTTTGATCTTCTCAAATTTTTGTTGGCACTCCTGAGTCCACAAGAAGGGGGTCCCTTTGCGCAGCAGAGGCATGAGTGGGGCGATGTAGGCAGACAAGCCGGGTATGAACCTCCGAATATAGGAAATCTTCCCAAGGAAAGACTTCAGCTGCTTTGGTGTTCGGGGCGGACATAGTTCAAGTATTTCCTTGGTCTTGGTAGAATCTAGGTCAACATTGTGCCGGTGTACAACAAAACCTAGAAACTTCCCAGCAGTGACCCCAAAGGCGCAATAAGTCGGGTTCATCTTTAGGTTGTAAAGCCGGCACCACTGAAATACCTTTGCCAGGACCTCTAGGTGTTCATGTCGTTCCTTGGACTTCACAACAATATCGTCTACATAATCCTCCACCTTTGCATGGATCATATCATGGAAAATAGCGGTCATAGCTCACTGATAGGTAGCCCCGGCATTCGTTAACCCAAAGGGAATCACCGTGTAGTGAAAGTTACCCAGTGGGGTGCGGAATGCAGTGTGGAAGGCGTCGTGATCGCCCATCCGGATCTGATTATATCCGCTGAAACCGTCCATGAAGGAAAACATTGCGTGCTCGGCCGTGGCGTCTATCAGAAGGTCCATGTTTGGCAGGGGGAACTCGCCTGTGGGACTTGCCTTATTGAGATCCCGGAAATCCACACAACACCGGATCTGTCCATTCTTTTTCTTAACCGGGACAACATTCGCTAGCCAAACCGGGTGTTGGATGGGTTTGATAAAACCGGCCTTCAAGAGTTTCTCCACTTCATCCTTTATTTGTAGCTGGATCTCGGGTTTGAAAACCCGAGCGGGCTGCTTGACCGGTTTGACCTCAAAGGACAAGTGAAGTTTATGGGTAACTAAAAGAGGATCCATACCACACATCTCATTATACGACCAAGCAAACACATCCTTGTACTCCTTCAAAAGACTAACAAGATTACACTTCTCCTCAGGAGACAAATTGATGTTTACAAAGGTTGTCCGCTTCTTCTCCTCCCTCCTGAGGTTCACTTCATCAAGGGTTTCGAGGATAGACCTCGCAGCATCCTCGAGGTGCTCGGGTGCGTCATGTATGTCAAAGGCGGCAGCACGGAAGGGTTCATCTTCATCACTGTAGTCCTAGTTCTCGTCGCCTGTTGCAAAGGCGGCTTCCTCAGCTTCCGACCCATTCTGGTCAGTATGTGGCAAAGTGGGTTCTGGCCCCTTGGTCTCAGTCCACAGCTTGTAGACAAACTTTCCATCACCAAGCTTGACCCTTGTGCACCGGGCTCCAGAGGAGGAGTCGGTCACCGTCTCCTCGGCAGCTCTCTTCTACTGTTCTCCATCTTTCTTCCTCTCTTCCTTCAGCTTCCTCTTGTTCCGGGCCAGGTTCCAACAGTTCTATCTCAGGATCGGCATGTATGTCAGGCCAGGCGGGTAGTGGGATCCCTCGGGGTAGGGACACCTGGCATTCTCCTGCTGGGGCCATCTCGTCATACTCGGCCACGTCTGCAAGGTGAACCTCGGTCTCATCAAACGGGCACGGGTCAGGGATCAACCGCAATATTTTCCCCTTCCTAAAACCTTTGCAGCATTAGTGGAACGTGGAAGGGACTAGACAGCAAAGGTGGATCCAGGGCAGGCCAAGAAGGATGTGATAACTAGGGTTGTTATCCAACACATGGAAGAGTGTTGGGTGTTTGTACGGTCCCACCTGTAGCTCAAGGGTCACGTGGCCAAGAGCGCACTGGATCTGGGCGTCAAATCCATAGAACCAGATGGCTTGAGGAACAATCTGGCCTTCAGACATGCCAATGGCTTTCGGAATACCGAGGGGGATGATGTTCAAAGAGGACCCGGCATCAACTAGTGACCTCCCAATATCCACATCCTACAAGATAGAGTTCAAGTACAAGGCCCGGTGGTGGTCCTCATCTGCCACCATCATGTCCTCCAACCCAAAGGTGATAACACCGTCCAGGGAAAAGCCAGCAGCAAAAGCCATCTCTGCATCCAGCAATGGCAGTCTCTGGGCGCAAGCCCACGTGGCGATCCTTTCTTGTCTTGAGAAGCCAATCTCCTCGAGGCACTTCTCAAGCCTCAGCAGCTTAGACGGCACCGGCTCTCTCTTAGCCATGGTCCCAATCTCAGAAAACAACGCATTAACCGCGCCTCCCCTGCCATTGTGGGCAGGCAGGGGGTCTACATGCACCTGCTCGGACTAGAGGTCTACTTCACTGTCAGCAACCCAGAGCTTGTACAACCTTCTCAGGGCATAGCATTCAAACGTCACATGGCGCATCGTCCGGTGAAACTTGCAGTACTGGGAATCTCTCTTCTCCTGAGCGGTCGGCTCTCGATCTATAGGGGGCAGTACGACACGATTGTCCCGGATCCAGCTTTCTAGCAAAACGTCCAATTGGGCTGGGGTGTAATTCGGTGTTGGAAGGAAAGGGCGGTCAGGTCTTACCTCATTCCCTCTTCCCCTCTTTGGGGCTCGGCTATCAGCATGGGCACTCTCGGTCCCTCATTTTTTCTCCAACGGCTTCTTAGCCGCGCTGGGTGCAACTACTGAAAGACCAGTCCTCCGGGCTGCCTCGATCAGACGGGTACAGCTTGGAAGCTTGTGGTTCTCCAAATGTATCCGGTATTCCAAGAGCATCCCCATCACACACATCTCAACATATCAGGATTCCCCCTGGCTATCGCTACAGATCATCACAAGTCCCCCTGAACCGCTTCACATACTAGGTCCTCCGCGGGCCCCTAGCATTCCCGGCTGGCTCCACAAACGTATAAATCTCCTCCGTGACAAAGAATCTCTTGTAGAAGAGGGAGGCCATGTCCTCCCAGGTGTAAACTGAGCCCGACACAAGATTGTTGCACCAGGTGTAGGTCTTCTCAGACAGGGACTTGGAAAACTCCCTCAGCCGGAGATCATGGTCGGCAGCATGGGGTCCGAGGGCCTCGACAAAGCGGCTGATGTGCTCCCTCACATTGCCGATCTGGCCAGTGAACCTCTAAAACTTGGGGCTGACGTAATCCTTTGGGTAAGGTTTCTGAAACAGTGAGGAGGGATATGGGGGCGGAAGTCATTGTCTGTCCAATCCGGGTCTCGGAACCGGGATTAGCGTAACATGGCTTCAACATCAGCCATGGTGGCAAAGGAAGGCAGGGTATGGGGAAAGGGATTGTTGACGGGAGGGGGGTGGGGTGACATAAGCTGGGGGCAGTAGTGAAGCATATGCATGGGTCGGGAATGGTGGAGGGGTGTACGCGGTCGCTAAAGGCGCGGGCGCGTGAGGTGGTACAGGCGGCTGTGAGAGTACGTCAGCATGCGCAGCCTCCATCACGGGCCTGGCCAAGTCGTCCCGAGATGTGGAAGGCTACCAAGGTGCCTGAGGAGTGGTGGGTTGCTGGCTGGCGTTCTGCTGTGCTGCCATGAGCTGCTGTTGAATGAGCCAAAGCATATCAGCAAGCGAGGAAACGGATTCAGGAGCCTGGAGCCCTGGGTGAGAAGCTCTCGGAGGTAGTGGAATTAGGAGAGGAGACTCACGGGGTGGATCAGAGCTTCGAGGGACGGCTCTCCACCCGGCTAGCGACCATCCGGGTCACTGGCAAACGACTGACCCTGGCTCGTCTCTGAGGGAAAACGCTGCATCTTTCTCTAGGATGTGATCCTGGCTATGGGACTGAAAACACTCAAAGGTTAAAAACACATGAAAGGTAGGGAAACAAAACACGACCCTAGCAGAGTCGCCAAAATGTTGATCCCCAAATCGGTAGCCTAAGCCAATTTACTTAGCGAAAGTAAAATGCACAAGTGTCAGCACCTAAGAGGCTTACCAAATCCTGGGTTGAACCGGTCCGGTTACCTGTCTCACGCCGGCCTAAATCATGGGGTGGCCGCTCCGAGGTGAGGTTTCCCTAAAGGGTAGAGTGTCAACAGAAAGGATGAGGGTCAGGATGGGAAGAAGAAACTTAGGAAAGTGTCATAAAAGCTGCAGAGCTCTAATGGCTACCTCAGAGAGAAAATCAGTCCTGTCTTTCTGTAACTTTTCTTCCCTCTCCAAAAAGTTGCCTTTACTCTTGGGGAGTGAAGGCTTATAGCCTTCCACCCCTAGTCGAGCCCTCTCACCAAGTGACAAGTGTCTTGCATCCCGGATGCTACAAGGATACTTGTTACTACGAGGTGGACTGACGGCGTGGCTTGCAGCTTTAACCAATCCTATCAGCCGCCTATGTGGATTTCCGCCGTCCACTTGGGCCAATGAAACGGTTTCTCTGGCCCCCTTTCCTAAAAGGGTTTCTTGATTCCCCACCCCACCCTTCTGTTGGTCTAAAACTGTGAAATGATTGGGAATTGTGGGCGGGCCACAGATTAGTCAAATCCAGACGCCGCTTATGTGAGCTTCTGCCGTCCACCTAGTCCAATGGGAGTGATCTGCTGGCCATTTTCCGTGAAAATGGGTTCCTTGGTTTTCCCTCTCCTTTTTCTGATTGGACTAAAGGTCGTGCAATGATTAAGAATTGTGGGTGGGCTGCAGATTAGTCAAATCCAAGCGCCGCTTATGGGGGCTTCTGCCATCCACCTGGGCCAATTGGAGTGATCTGCTGGCCTTTTTTCCTGAAAAGGGGTTTTTTGGTTTCCCCTCCTCTCATTTTCCTGTTTGGACCAAAGGTCATGCAATGATTGAGAACCGTGGAGCGGGAGACCCGAGTTTGAATTATGCGTGTTTTAACCTTCAATCCGTGCCGTGGGATGAGGCAGCGATCTCTCCAATACTTAGGCATTTTACCTTGGACCATCAGGAAACCGCCTCTCCTCTTGGCGAGAGGGGAAGTTCACACACTTTGTTTTAAGAGGGGAGATCCAGACCTTCCTGAGAGGGGTCTCATATCTGGTAAAGGGATTTACCCTTACCCCGGGATCCAGCGGGGGTTAGCCCAGCCTCATGACCTTTGAAAAGGGATCTACCTTATATCTGGTAAGGGATTTACCCTTACCTCGGGATCCGACGAGGGTTAGCCCGGCCTCATGACCTTTGAAAGGAGTCTACCTTATATCCAGCCCAGGGGTTTAGCCTTATCTCGGGATTCAGTAGGGGGTTAGCCCCACATCATAACCTTTGAAAGGAGTCTACCTTATATCCGGTCTAGGGGGTTAGCCCCACATCATAACCTTTGAAAGGAGTCTACCTTATATCCGGTCTAGGGGTTAGCCCTATCTCATGACCTTTGAAAGGGGTCCAACTTATATCCGGCCTATGGATTTACCCTTGCCTCGGGATCCGGTAAGGGGTTAACTCTACCTCATAACCTTTGAAAGGAGTCTACCTTATATCCGGCTCAGCGGTTTAGCCTTGCCTCGGGATCCGATAGGGGGTTAGTCCTACCTCATGACCTTTGAAAGGGGTCTACCTTATATCCGGCCTAGGGGTTTAGCTGGGCCTACCTTATATCTAGCCCAGGGATTTAGCCTTGCCTCGAGGTCTGATAGGGGGTTAGCCCTACCTCATGACCTTTGAAAAGAGTCTACCTTATATCCGGCCTAGGGGTTTAGCTGGGTCTACCTTATATCCAGCCCAGGGGTTTAGCCTTGCCTCAGGATCCGGTAGGGGTTAGCCCTACCTCATAACCTTGAAAAGGGGTCTACCTTATATCCGATCCAGGGGTTAGCCCGGCCCCATGAAAAACTTTGCACATTTGAGGTGACTTAGCCTGTAAGGTTTCCCAGTCAGTGCCAAGCGGCGGGCAGGCACTGGCCCAATTTGAATTTACAAAAAATGGGGCCATCAGTAACATATAAATGAACTAGTGGACGATATTGAATATATATGAGATCTAATCGGCCCAAACCGTATAGCAACATCACTAGGAGGAACCTAATACTTACCAATTAGGAGTTGAAGTTCACCCTGCATGGAGCTCCTTCTCTATTAGCACTTTTTTTTTCTCAAAAGGTAGAACAATTTTGAGATCTTTCCCCCTCTTCCATGATCTTGCTCTACCTTTTCTACTTGTATGTGACTAAACACCATCATGCTTAGGATAGCAGAGATTACGAGTAAAATGTGAACATCATATCCGAACCTGGCTTGACAAAAATATTTGAGAATACTCGATGCTGATACAATAATCATGATTTCTCTTATTATACAATAAACTCAATAGATAATAAATTGAATTTCAGTGTTACAACAAAGCACATCTCAAAATTGACTTAGATTTCTTCGTTACAGTTACAGAATCTCAGAATGTTAAGGATACACCGTGATATCATACAAACGCTGAAAACCAATGTCTGACTTGCTTATCCAAAAAAAATAAAAAATCGTAACTTGCTTTACCTACTAATTCAAATCTGATCCGTTTTGGTATTCCATAACAGCCTTGACAGGGGATTGTGTCTTCAAAATCATTTCTTGGTACTCATCTTCGGGATTCGACAGAGCAACAATGGCCCCTCCAGCTCCTATGGACGCTTCTCCCTCATGTATGACAACTGTTCTAATTACTATGTTCAGATCAAATGTCTGGTTATAAGAGAAGAATCCAATAGATCCTGAGTAGATGCCTCTGGAACAGCTTTCAAGAGAATCAAGAAGTTCCATTGATCTCAACTTTGGAGCACCAGTCATTGAACCTCCTGGGAATGCTGCTTTGACACAATCGACTGGACTCAAATTCAGTTTCTTCTTCCCTCGGATTGTACTCACCAAAGTATGAACGGTTGTATATGATTCCACCTCCATCAAACGGGGCACATGAACAGAACCAGGTTCACAAACACGGCCGAGGTCATTCCTAAGAAGATCAACAATCATCAGATTCTCAGCTTGGTCCTTTTCACTGTTGAAACAATAAACAGAATAAGAAACAAATTGAACCGATTAGCTTATAAGGAGAATAAGAGATTAAAACTATTTATTTTCCAAAACCTTGTAAGTATTATTTTCACAACATCCAGCAAAAAGCTTTAGCATCTTATGCTTAAAATTGTCTGCTTTGCATATTTTGATACAAGACCACATAGGCGAGACCCATGCGAACCATCAAATGGTAATCAGTTCCCCAAAAATGCATGCAACCCATCGCAACAGTGAGACTGTTCTGATGATCAGTCCAATGGATACTTCGAGCTGTCTAAACACGTGTTAAAGCATGACCAAAGTAAGAGAGAATGGCCAAAAATACTCAACGATCAGTAAACACAAGATCGGCATTGAGAACTGAACTTAGTGGAACAAGGAAATTATTTGCAGATCACCAAGCGGTATGGATTCTGAAATAATCCACTACAACCTAATTCATAATAATAAAGTACATGCCAACTATATACAATTGGCCACTACAAGCTGCCTTCTTGGGTGCCGATTAGATGCAACCCAAAATGTAGTTGCTGCTAATTTTTCAGTTTGTGTTCAGTGCAATTTAGATTCCATGCATTGGGTCAGCAGTAAGTTTGAGCATCGTGTTTAAACTCGGTATCGGATCGGGGATCGTCTCGTTCCGATACCGAGTTGGGTGCCGATTAGATGCAACCCAAAATGTAGTTGCTGCTAATTTTTCAGTTTGTGTTCAGTGCAATTTAGATTCCATGCATTGAGTCAGCAGTAAGTTTGAGCATCGTGTTTAAATTCGGTATCGGATCGGGGATTGTCTCGTTCCGATACCGAGTTGGATCAGATCGGCCGATCCAAGACATGGCCCAAATTTTAAGAAACAAATAAATAAATAAATTTTTTGAGGGGTGCCGGACGATCCATATTGGATCGTCCGATCTGATTTGTACGAAACCGAGTCAGAAATATTTTAATAAATTAGGGATCGTCTTGGGATCGCGACTCGTCCTGAGCCGATCCCAAGTTGGATCGGCTGATCCGAACTGGGATCGCGGTCCGGATCGGCCGATCCTTTACACCATGAATTTGAACCTTGTGATGCCATCTGCAACAAAAACACAAAATGAATTCACACACACACTCATTGCTGAGGTGCATTTATTTACCAATAATTGCTATCCCATTCAGTGGCAGCTTCCATAGTCCCTATACAAAAAGGGGCCTTACGGATCCTTGGTCAAAAAAGAAAATGATCTTATTCTTCGAAGTATTCCTATTATATGGAATAGAAGGTGATTCCATCCTCCAAGAAGCTTGAAGAAGCAATCTTCACCTCAGAATAACTAGTTAACATTTAGGACACAAATAGCTACTCCATGACTTGATAACATAAGATAGTTCTGCTGCTCCTATATAACAGCTAATACAAATTCAAAATTAAAAAGGCTAACATTTACTTTTACCTGTGTTTCAGTTGTAATTTAAGCTGTTTATCTTCCTCTGGAGAAAAACCACGTGCAATGGTTCCCTTAATGGGTTTTGCTTCCAATATCCCATTTCTGTCCAGTTGTAAGAACCTCTCAGGAGAAGAACAGCAGATGCATAGGTCTTCCTTGGAGAAATTAAGCCAGGCAGCATACGGGGAAGGATTTTTTTCTCTTAGTTTAAGGTAAAGCCCCAAAGAATCTACTTCCGCAATTCTCTTTCTCAACTGAGTTGTAAGACACAATTCATAACTTTCTCCTTCTTTAATGAAATTCAGACACTTCTCAACATCTTTCATGTACTGATCTTTCGATTTCTCAGCAAGAAAACCAGTGTCAAAGGAGGTTAATGTAGCTGGCTGTGATATCTGCTCCTTGTACCTTTTAGAGTCAGAAGCTTTTAAGGCTAGAAGCTTCTGCTCTGTGTCATCCAACCATGAGATCATTGCAGAGCTTTCATCAGGTCCTGTGATCCCAGACTGATGGATATTGTTTAAAGACATAATATATACATCATCATAGTGATGATCAATCACCACAAGATTGTCAGCAAAGAAGAAACAAGCATCTGGCGTCCTTGATTTATGACGATTTGATGCCACATCGCATTCAACTTTAAGGCTATAGCTGATTTACAGGAAGATTAGTGTTAGCAATTGCTAAAGACATTAAGAGATCTTCAGGAAGAATGGTATCAAAAATATTAAACAAGAACACAATTATTAGGGACTGAAATCATACTCGTCTAGAGTCTAGAATGTCCGAAGCTGATTGAGTCCTTAAGGTCATTTGGATTAAGTAAAGCTTTCTAGTCACGTACTTATTTCTGGTAGAAAGGGTAACTGGTACGAACACACATAAAAATGTAAAAAGACTGACTAATAGAGTTTGATTTCTTTCTCTGTTTCTTTTCATTATTACTGAATTTCTTTTCACCTATGGGATAAGTGATTCTTCTTGATTATAAGAAGTGATCGTATAAAAGATTGAATGATTCTCAGTCTGATTGGCTTGATAATCCATATGTTGAAAATTTATTGCTTATTTTCTTTTAAATGAATATCGCTGTATTAATCACATAAGAGTAATTTCAGATTTCTCAGAGAAGAGCATGTTTAATCATCATGACAACAACAGAAAGGATGAATTTTCAAGAGAAGAGGACTGTTCAAAAAGATGAGATCATCTACTTTCTGGTGATTAATTATTCAATTTGAAGAACATAAATATGAACTAGAATCAAGCTGAACATTAGAAACATACCCTTCGCAGGAAAAGGAAAAATCATAGGAGAACCTCCTACTCTGCCACTCACAAACTCCCTAACAAGCTACATGTTCCACATCGAACTAATCCTTCCACCAATAGGGAAAAAGAATACATGGTTCCATCTTTTTCCTAAGTCGATTCTTCTTACATCTTGAGTTCCTAGAGAATTGATGACCATTCAATTCTAATCAAACTGAACATTAGAAACATACCAACGACAGAAACGATAAAATCATAGGAGAACCTCCTACTGTGCACCCCACTAACATGTTACATATTCCACGTCAATCTAATCCTCCCACCAATAGAACCATTTGACAAAAGCTATCCATACCAAAAACAGATGAGAAAAAACCCACGGCAGACTAGTAAAGGACATTAACTACATATATGTACATATATACATGCATAGATACATACATACACACATTATATATATATATATAGAGAGAGAGAGAGACACATAAAATATACACATGGTTGTTGCACATAAAACATCTCTTGGGTATTGCAACTCAGCAATGACTAAAGTGATCACGTTTCAAAATCTTTTCCCATATTGAAATTTAGATACACATTTGACTCTTGGAGAAACTGAAACCCTCCAAATATGCAGAAAAAAGATAAATCTTCCCTGATATTAAACAACAAAATTGATTCTTTTTCATAACTGGAAGACTTCTTAAAGCAATCACTATTCTTTTTGGAATAATATTTGTCTTGCATCATTTCGTGTTATAGCAGTTGAAACTAGTCTTGCCTGCATCATGGGCATGTAGAATATTTCTAGGTTCACATATAAATCATTAGTGTACTTTATGGTGGAATAAAAGTTACATGGTACATGGCTTAAGGATGATGGCTTAAGGATAATACAGAATATTGCACATGGGAAATTATTAATATAAAATAAATCCGATTGACACATATAAAACTTGCAGGTAGACTATTGAATGTACTTTCCAAAATTTTGAAAATAATTAAAAATACAATTATATTACTTTCTTAAATTTTAGTTGACAAGGGCATCTTACCGAATGAATGGCAAATTGGTATATATGAGAAAAAACAAATTAAACAAGGTGAACATGAAAAAGAAAAATTACGACATTAACAGCGACAGTTTTGGGATTTATTAATCAAAGACATTTTGTGTATGAACCAAAAAAGTGTACCCAATGAAACCAATATAACCGCCACAAAAGTTGAATGGCAATCCTTCATAATCTTCTTTTTCATAACGAAATGATTGGAGTTCCTATTACACAAGTCAGCAAAAAAGAAGAATATATTAGAGCTGGCTCATACAAAAAGATTTAGGGAAGCTAACTAGACGTACAGTGATTGGAGGTCCTATTACACAAGTCAATAAATAAGAAGATTAAATTACAGCGGGCTCAAACAAAAAGATTCAGAGAACCTATAATGTAGAAAGACAAGTCTACTCCAGTGCATGCCTGTGCATTTATCAGTCATACTAATGGGAGCATGAAAAGAAACAATAAACACATAAGCAATTTAACACTCAAACATGTGTACAATACTTGCATGGAAATATGTATGCACGTATAACAAGCCATGAAGTAAGATAATAGTAATCGATAAATTTTAGTTCGCACGGATATTAATTGTTAATCCCTTTTTTCTTGCATATCTCATGCTTCCATCAAATGTCAGACAATAGTGAATAAATCAATTAAATTGTACCTGGAAAAAATTGTCTAACCCTGCACTTGAAAGCAAATTAAAAGTACCTGGGTGTAAGGTTGCTGGATTATCATAATTGAGATTGTTCATAGTCTTGTCTAAACCAGTCAGTGGAATGTAACTAACTAGTACTCTATGTTGTAAGATCTGCTGGATTATTCTTCACTCAAGATATGGGAATCTGTAATTTCAATTCCCTTAGAACTGATTGAGCAATAGAACAAAGCTACTGGAAACCCCATCCTCCACCTCTTCTCCTCCCCCTCATCCTCGTTATAAGTTTTATGCATTTTGATTTCTGGAAGTTAGCAACTCTTTGAAGCTCTTTGGTGTGTCATTTCTTCCAAATGATGCTTCTTCAATTTTCCTTTTCATTAACAATTCCTTATCCCAATTATTTGGGATTGTGATGCACCTGAAAAATCTGTTTCTGAACCAGCAAATCCCAGATTGAATTGAATCTGGCTGAAAATGTAATACCTTGACGTTGGTTAGTAATAAATGTATGCTAATCCAAATTATAATCATAATTATAAGGTTTTTAAAAGCCAAGTTAATCAAAATGTATTTATTTAGCAATTATTAATAATTATAGATTAATTATAATTAAGGAGGATTAAATGGTCTCTAATCCCTACAATAATTATAAGCACGCTATTGGATAAAAGGTCGAGAAAAAATTAGTGGAGCAGTACACTAAATCAAAGAAATTTTGTTTCGTCTCTAGTCCAATAGCAATTCTGTAAATAAGCTGAGCTAAGGAGCTTCTTTAAGAATCTGTTATTTACAGAAATGCCACTGCAACATTGTCAAAAGCAATTTGTTCTTTGGTTGCCACTTGGTAAGGGCGAGGCTAAAGAAGAGACAAATGACTAGTGCTAAGTGTAATTAAGATCAGTTGATTAAGTTAAGCTAATTCAGATTAGTAATAATTAAGCTACTAATTAGTAGAGAGGAGGCCACTTGTTTGTTGATCTCTGTTGAGCCATATTCTTCTAAGAGATGGCAAAACATTTTGAAGTCTTTTAAGAGAGTAAGGACTGTAAAATTGAAAATACTACCCTTAAAGTTTCTCCACTGGGCATGGGTTTTTAATATGGATTCCAGGTTGTCTCGAAGTTCGGGGATCACACTTGCAAGACCTCCTACACCAACAAGGCCTACTTCTTCGTGAGACTCTGTTTGATTGCTGCTAGCACAATGATTCTTTGAGCCAGGTTTACAGCACCATGATGCCCAAAAATGAGACCTACTCAAACCCTCACTGCACAAAATTGGTTTGTTATATGGTTGGTAAGACCTCCATCCACATGAATATTGGCTTCAGCTAATAACAGCCTACATGAAATTGGATCTGGTCCTGCCCTGGCCTCTCACCCTATGGTTGTGCCTCCCCCTCTTGGTCCTTGGCCCATTAATTGCACGTCTCTTGGTTGAAGCTCCCTCGTGCTTATGCCAGTACAATATTTCCAAAAATGGCAAACAATTTGAATGTTGTACTTAGTTTTGAACACTAACACACCTTACCACATTGCAAAACTACGTACAATCACCCCAGATCTTTCACCAATTGTGGTGACTGGTGCCACTAACGCCTGATTAACATTGCTCAAATCACCATTCTCATCTTGATATGGTGGATCTTGAACAGCAGCTCCCTAGGAGCCATGTGTAACCTAGCACTCCACATCATCACCTTCACTCCCCATCCTTTGCAAACCACCAAGAGGTAATGTTTGAAACCAAACCTTTTTTTGACAGTATTTCAATAACAATCTCTTAATATGTGAACCCATCCCCAATAAATATCGAACAAGGAACTCATTTCGCAATCTTTTCTCCGATATTTAAGAGTACATGTAGTACAAACTCGACTGAACTGCATTTTTCCAACCTCAATCAAAACACCACATACTCCTATCAAGTTGAAGGTCCCTGGTGCCACAAATGGGGAGGAATTCCTGAACTTACCAGCCAAGCCCCTTACCCAAAGGTTGGCACTGCCTCTCCTGCATATCCTCTACACTATTCAGAGACTACTGCAGCATCATATGATGGCAGGTTTTCACATTGACCAAGTCTGTGGTTTCTCCACCATAGAGGTGAAGACGATGCACTCCTTCAAGGGCCCATTATTGCCACAAAAAGCATCTGCATCTCTGTTGAACTTTCTAATCACATACCTCCTGAGATTTTAAAGTAGAAAACACCAATCTGGATCTTCTAAGCAGATCAATTGTTTGATAGAAAGGAACGGGACCTAAAGTTTGAAATATTCCCGTTGATAGATTTGAGCTTACCAAATAAAAGATCTCCACTTTGTTATACCCACCCTCTTCCTAGTTGATGGAAGATCTGTTTTCTGTTCTAGCAGTCCCTAAAATTTTCTGTTTGTTGCCCTAGAGAGAACCTATTGCAGCCTCAAAAATCACCATATTTTAATTCCACCTCTCATCATCTCTCATCTTTGGGAAGATCAGCATCTTTCCTTTCTTCTTCTCAAAAGTGGTAGAAACTCTGAGATAGGTTCCTCTTGTTAGTGCAATATTCCACCAAGAATGCCCTGCTCTCAGAACGATATGAACCCAACACTCCATATCCACCCTTATTCATAGCCTACTGAGTTTCTTTTCCAACAAATCGATCTCTTCACCTTGAAATACCACCTTACTGGTAAACCCGCCACGTCAATCAACAATATGAAATGAAGGCTTCTGTTCATCTGCAAATCCCTAAAAACCAATAGTTTTTTTTCTTTAACTGCACTATTTGGCGAGTTACTCTACCACTACCTGAACTGGAAATTGTTGTTCCAGAGTTTGCTGTCATTACTAGGACCGGTTCTAGTTGTATCGAATCTCAGTTCCTGTATTGATTTTATAAATGATTGAATTCAAAGCCAAAAATTTATGAAAAGTTTATATAAACCTAGTTGAAATTGGCCCAAATTCCAAATTTTGAAAATTTAGTAATGGTTCAAAATCCAAGATGGAATCTTAAATTTTCAGAATTTTTCAAAAACTGAAACCTTGCTCCAGATCATGGGGTGAGCACCTAAGTTGTCACCCAAGTCAAGTGCCTAGACTCTCTTTCTTTCAGACATCATTTGTATGAAAAGATAGGTCTGTCTCCACTTAAGTTTTAAGCAGCTGAACAATTTCCATCCTGTTACTCACACTTGAGTACTTTCTATGCGAACAACATTTATGAAGTGCCAAACAATACTTTAACGACACAAGAAATTAAAACCAGATGGAACCTTCTATGATATAAGGAACAATATGAACAGTAAATACCTTGTTCAAAAAATCAAGGAACCCATCTTCTAGATATGTGTTCTTGACTGAACCTTGAGCATCTTCAATTGATAAATAACCTCCACCGACAGTAGCTGTATCACTGAAAAATGTAGGCCACATATATCACTTTGAAAATTTTCATACAATTCATAACTCCTGAAGTTAAAATGCTGAAGCATTAAAGTCTCAGGAGACCATTAAAGATAGAAATCTTTAAATGAAAACAAGATGGACATGTACATACAAGCTATAGCACAGATGTTTCAGAAATTGAGTTCATTAGAGAGGAAAAATAATCTAGTCCTAAATATAACATGCATCCGAAAAATATGAATTTACAGACACAAATTAAGATGAATGTTTTCATACCTGTTATCTGATAGTCTAAAAGAGATTTGCTTCCATAGAGATCCACCTTTACCTCCCATAAATGAAAAGCGTGCTCTTTTCTACAAGTATATAAAAGGAAGTTATACCATGACTTAAAATTTAACAAGAATAGAAGAACCAAAAGCTTCACCTGAAAAAATAAATAAATAAATAAATAAAATTGTATAAGGCTGTAATTGTATAAAGAAAGAGGATACACACTCTGTACACGCATTGTATGCAGGCACACTAAAAAAACCAACTTCATCCCACTAGGTACTCTTTTTATAACTCCCAAATACCCCCTTGCTTTCCACTAGATCCAAAAAAAAACACCCCTTTAAAGTCTTCCCAAAAGGAGACCCATTCTAGAAGTGAAGAGCGCATACACCTTGTTAACCTTTCGAAATTATGTTTTGCTCCCTCAAAGATCCTTTTATGTCTCTCCCCCCAAATTGACCAACAAACCATCGATGTGCACAACAATTAAAGGATCTCACCCCCCACCCACCTCAAACCCAAATACTCTATAAAACTTTTTAAATCTTTGTAATCTACCCACTTAATCTGAAATTTCTTCAAAAGGGGTGACCAGATTGCAATGCATAAATAGGTGGGCAACCGACTCCTCCACAAGACACATCACACATCTATTAAGCAAGACCTAATTTCTACTTCTCATGTGACAATAGTGAGAATCTTGTCCAACAATTCTGCCCACATAAAGAAGGCTACCTTGGAGGGTACCGGAGTCTTCTAAATCAGCTTTGAAGAACCAAATGCTTCTTCTCCTTGAGAGAGAGAATCAACTAGAAGACTTGACAGAGAATCTAACCCCTCTCTCCCGCAGCCACCTCTATGCATCTTTCCCATCTCCTACCTTCACATTTTAAAATAGCAACAAAAGTGAAGCCATAGACCCCAATTCCCAATCTACTGGCAACCTTTTAAACGGTATGTAGCAAGAAATCTGGTCATCATGTCTACTCATAGAATCTGAAACCCAAGCCTCCCTGTTTTGTGCCACAAAAAATTTATCTTGGAATCGGTGTTTCAAGGGCCTCCCAAAACACCATACATCCTCCACAAAATCTGACCTCGTACCATTTCCAGCATAGCAGCATCAAAATCTATATCTTTGATAAACAAGTCGACCACACTAGTGATATCTCTCCACAAGCCCACTCCATAGGTGCCTCTTCTCATAGTTGGTAGCCAATCACCTGGTGTACCCCCCTATTTCGCAGTAATACTCACCTCCATAAGCTCTCTTTTTGCTCCCCAAACCTCCATATATATTTCCCTAGAAGGGCCTTATTAAAACCATGGTTCAAAGTATCGTATCGAGGAAGCAAATCGGTCATGCAAAAAAGGGATACGTATCGGATTCGTGTGGAAATGCTGTAAAAACTACGGATATGGTGGATACGCATGGAAAATGGTGGATATTTAGAACAAGACTCGTTTAGATGCGAAGATAAGTTTAAAAAATTATAAATTATCATGGTTTTCATACCATACACCCATACACATAATATATATTAATGTGAAAACAAACCCATGCAAGAGCAAGCGCATAGAAACTTAAACATATAGGCATCTAGATCTTTACTTGAAATTCATAGATCCATACAATAGAACTCTACAACATGTTTAGCAAAAAAAGTATAATTTGAAATGGAAAAACCTCTTGCATTGTGCTTTTTAAGCTTCAAAATCAGATGTTTAGACATACATCGAAAATCTATGCATAAAGAGGAAATGTGCTTTCTAAGCTTCAAAATTCAAACATTAGATGTTTTCAATCAAGCTAAGAAAATTTTGGGATGAAATTGGCTTATATTTCAATGGGGTTTGGTATTTTGATTAAGGAGAGAAAGTTGAACAATGAACCACTGGTTCATTTTTCACGCTTTTACATGTAAAAAAGGCATAGGCATTACATGTATCGAGTTCATCAGTCGAATACACTTGATATTAGCATATAGGCTATATTGAGCGTTATGGTCGATATGTTACATGTATAAACTTATACAATGTAGAAATTAGCGTATCCTAAAATCATCGTTCAAAATATCGTATCAAGGTAGCGTATCGGTCGGCTCGAAAACAAATATGTATCGAGTATCGACACGGATACGCTGTAAAAATCATGGATACGATGGATACGCAAGGAAAATGATGGATACATAAATCAATACCTATTTTTATGCAAAGAAGGTCAAAATATGCTAAATTAACATGTTTTTTATATGATATACATACACATACAACATTTATTAACTTAGAAGTCAACCGTTACGTGCGCTGGCGCATGAAAACTGAATAAAAACCTCAATAAGTGTATAGGAAAGTTATAATATATCAAATAAACTAAAATAACATACAGAAACCATAAACATCGCATGCAATGATATATTATATATGTGTGTGTGTGTGTGTGTGTGTGTGTGTGTATATATATATATATATATATATATATATATGTATATTAACTAAATTACAAATTCATAATATTTTTTTAAGATAATATTTTATTTTTAAGAAACAAATCATGCATGAAAAGCTAATCTATATTGAGTTGTTGTGAGAGTGTGTTTGTAATTGTTAAATAATAAATATAAAATAAAATACATAATCAATTTATAGGACTAAGAGATTATATTTTTAGATAAAATATGTAGCTTATACACTTTGTTTACTTATATTGTACATTAAATAACTTTTATAATTAATTCATATATGCCTATAAAATATTATTATATACGCTGTTTATATTTGTATGTATAATAATGTAAATTTATAATATGAATAATATATCTATATTGAAATAATACAACTTAATATATAAATAAAAATCAATTAAGTGGTTATGCAATATTATGCATTCGTTACACTGGCAGTGTACAGAATCATATCTATATAATATATATAGATATGATTCGGTACACTGCCAGTGTACCGAATCGTATCCTTATAAGATATTTTAACTCTTTGTAAGGGCTTTTAAGTTTAAGCCTAGGTTTGTTTCAACTTTCAACTTCATCAAGTCGGTGACCATGAGAAGAAGAAGAAGAGGAGCAAGAGAAGCTGCAGCCGCAACAGCAGCAGTGGCAACCGCAGCCGCAAGTACCCCTCCTCTCTCTCTCTCTCTCTCTCTCTCTCTCTCTCCTCTTCTCTTCTTCCTGTACTTGATTATGTTTTTTTTTGTCTCTCACTCTCCATCTTTCCTCTTTTCTCCCATCCGATTCTGTTTTTTTTTAAAAAAAAATAAAAATCGATTGTATCGATCGATACAGTCGATACGTCTGTATTTATCGAGCCGTATCGGTTGATACGGTCGATACAGCACACGCATTGACCGATACGCTGTATTTGTTTTCTGTTTCGTTTCAAGCATGTGTATCGTATTGACACTGTCGATACACGATACGTATCGCTCGTATCAGGCGAACCATGCCTAAAATACACCTTCGTATCGCGCCGACACTGTGGATACAAGATATGTATTGACCGTATTGGCGGATAAGATAAGATGTTTTGAACCATGATTAAAACTCACCAACAATCTTAAACCAAGACCCCCAACTTCTTTGATTTACACACCTCACTAAGTGAAACTTGTTCTCCCCCTCCAGTCCACTCCACAAGAAATTTCTCTATAGCCTTTCCAACCTCTTTACAACTAACTCAGGAATTCTGAGGATGGATAGAAATAGGAAGTGGATTCACCAAAGTGCTCTTAATGAGTGTCACCTTCCTCCAGAAATATACCTACTTTCTGATTGTCCAATTTCCTCTCCTTACATTCCATAATTGGGTTCCAAACTGAGACAGCCTTGTAGTGTGCCCCAAAGGGATACCCAAGTAACTTGTTGGCACTTCTCCCAACTTATACCCCAAATTCAACCCCAGAAACTTCAAATTCACCACCTCTCCTACCCTAGACAATTCAATTTTTGTGAAGTCAACTTTCATTCCCGGCACTGCTTCAAAGCGGATAAGGATGCATTGGAATATTCTAAGCTGGGAATGTGTATCCCCACCAAAAGATAAGTGTCTAATATGCGAACTGAAGATGCGTGTTACATGGGCCATTACCTCCCGATTGATATTCTGCTATGAGCTGTTTACGTGAGGCCCTTAGAATCAGTATACTCAAAGCTTCAACCACTATAATAAATAAGAAGGTTGGTAGAGGGTATCCTTTCCTTAACCCTTTGAATATTCTGAAAAACCTGTCGAAACACCATTTACAGGCACCGAAATGACACAGCTGATATGTAGAATCTGATCCACCTCCTTCATCTAGCTCCAAATTCCATCCTATGTAGCAAATACAGAAAGAACTTCCAATTCAAATTATCATACACCTTTCCATATCAAGTTTGAAAATTAATCCCTGTTCCTCCTCCCTAATCTTTGAGTCCAAACACTCATTGGCAACTAATATCCCAACTAAAATATGACTTCCCACCAGACTTGTTGGTTTTAAGTCTTTCAAATCTGCTCCCTCCTTTTTTGGTATGAGAGAAATAAGAGTAGCAACTTTTCAAAAGCAGCCATTCCCATAAAATATATATATTCTTCACTGCCTTAAATAAATCAACTTTAATTATTCCAAAACTTCTTATAAAAGGCTAATGAAAAGCTATCTGGACCTGGTGCCTTGTCTTCATTACATTCCCCAATCACCCCTAACACCTCATCCTCCTCCACCGTTCTTTCCAACCAACCCTTATCTTCATCTGATATTTGGTCAAAATTCTGCCCATCCAAAAGATGCCTAACAGCCACATTTTTTCTTTAACAGATTGCTATAAAACCTTTTCGCAGCTTTCTTGATCCTTTCCTCTTCCACTACTACCCCATCCACCTCCACCTTCCTAATGGTATTCACCTTGTTTTTAGCACTCACAATTTTATGAAAAAGCTTTGTATTCTATCTCCAAGTGTAAGCAAAAGTGCTCACAATATTTGTCTCCAACTTATTTCTTCAAACCTGGCTAACTTTTTAAATTTCACTTTAAGATTTTCCTTTTTTTTCTATTCATTAGGTTGTAAACCATTACTCTCTGCCCTGCTATCCATCCCTTTTACTTCATCCGGCAATTCAGCCAATTTAGTGTCCACTCTTACAGAATCCTCCTTATTTGATACTTTAATCACCTCTTTCAAACCATTCATCTTCTTACAAAAAACAAGACTAGAATCCAAGAGCCTGTCAAGTTTTGCCAGGCACGTTGTTCTCGATTACTAAACCAAGTGTACACCCCCTTCCCCCAATGAAATGTCCACCAGCACATTTCTACTAATGAAATCCAAGAGCTCTTGCATACAAACTGATCTTTTTTACACTCTAAGTTGTCAGAGCAAAATCTGAGTGCATTGAGATCCCCCCCTTCCCCCAAGTGCACCATGAACCTTGTCAATTCCTCCTAACTGCCTCAACATCCTCCCATATCTCCCTTTGATGTGATTTATTCATTGGGCCATACAAATTTGTGAAAATCCAAAACTCATTACAGCCAATCACCCGCACTACCATTGAAATAGAGAAAACCCCCACTGTGCAATTAACACACCACTTGAAGTTCCCACAATTGATAAAACCACTCCATAGGCATACAAAAATAAGATTAGTCAAGTTTTCAATTTTTTTCTCTTGGAGAAACACCACCATTAAAGCTCAAAGCTTCAAGGCAGCCATAACATTTGATGACTTCATTGCATTCAAGCCCTTTACGTTCCAAGAAATAGTTTTAATCTTTATCATGCACAACTTGCCAGACTCTTCCCCTTATATTAGCTTGCCCTTCATGGCTCCGAACCCCACCCTGCCAATCAAGGCATAAGCCAGGTTTTTTAGCTCCTTAGTTTGCTACTTATTAATTGATACCTCCTTCGCATGTTGTTTTTTATTGCCAGAAAAGATCTTTCACTTCCTCTTTAAAACACTATAAGAAACACCTAGATACGAACAAAGATACATTATTTTTTTGTTTACCCAATTTAATATGTCCTTATCCTCTTCATTGACTATACCAGCCCCTTTCCATTCTACAAGAACCAAGCAAGTCTTCTTTTCTTTCTCCAAATCCCCTTTAACAACCTCTTCTACCTCCTTTGTGGTGTTCAAGCAAAGCCTTTCTAAGCTGAATAGCAACCTTAATAGTAGTTCACTTCAACCATGACTAATTCCTTCTCACTCAACTCTGGCAGTCCTAAAGCACCTGCTTCAGATCCCTCAGATTTGCAATGGCTAGCCCCACCTCTACCTTTCACCATGATTGATTACTTCTTTCGAAGTCCCCATCTCTTTATCCAGGAAAAACCCAATTCCTTTGTCCTCCTTACTAACCGAATCCGAACTCTTCATATTCATTTTTCTTTGACAAAACCTACCTCCCCAAACCCCAAGAAAAGAGCAAGGAATCAGAAAAAAGAAACTTGATATGGCACAAAATAAATACTTGAACTAACTTTTGTGTGCAGTTCCTTTGCCGCAAGGCTTTGATTCAACTGACCTATCCTTCGAACTCATCTCTACTCCCTACTGCCGTTAACATTAGTGTACAAGGTTTCATATTGATCAAATGTCGCTCACCTACTGCCTTTATATCCCAATAAAGATGGAATCTATCCCCAGATCCTCTTTGAAATCTTCAACAACGTCTCTGCCACCTCCAATATCTGCAATTAGATCCACCTCCCAGCATGGTTCAACTTCAGAACCAATTCTAGGGCATATTTCTTCCCTAAATGAGTCAACACTTCTTTTCAATGGTCTCCCTTCATAAGGAGGGCTGCCTATAAAGATGGGCCAGGCTTCAGGACCATTGGGCAATGACATTGAGGAGTCTGAGCAATCAGCCTTACCCCAGCCTACTTCTTGGATACCAAGTCCCATTGGATTTGCTCACATTTCACTGGATCCAATAACAAATTAACAACCCCTTGCTGCCCCGTGGGTTTTTTTCCTTTGTCAGCCACATAATGCAGTTGTCTCCCACCAACACCAAAATCAATTCGAATATTGAAAAAGCCCTTTTTCTGCCCTAGAGCTCTTGAACTTCTATACGGAATTAACATGGGCCAGTCTTCAGAACATCACACTTCAACTAAGTCGGCCCACTGTGCCCACTTTTCTTCTTCTTCCTTGTGTCTGCGTATCCGACTGTCGTTTGTGACCGATATTTATATTCCAGTAAGATGAAGAATTTAGCCGCCTCCTACGAAACTATGCACTCAAAGTCTCAAACACTTTCCTTCCACAGTGCACAAGGATTACATATTGAGAAGAATCACCCCTATGCAGAATACAACACCCTTTTCATTCCATATGGTTTTTTGTCTTCAAATTAGTCCTAACCTGTCCTTCACATGCCTCTTATCAATTGAAAGTTCTTTTCGTACCAAAGAGATAATGCCCAATATTCTTACCTAACAACACTCAGAACCTATATTCCCCTTAGAACAACCAATTGAGCTATCCTAAACATCTAGGAAGAGATAAAACATCCTCATAAATTGAGCCTCTTCTTGTATGAATTGATGATCCTCGAAGGCAGAAGGAAATGTGAACAAGAAATTCTCACTATACAGCTTTTGCACTTAGAAGACTCCTACTATAACCCAGATTTCCTTAGCCCAAACTCAAAATGTTTTGCAATCTGGAGGCTCTCCTCAACTTTCCCACAAGGCAAGCTTCCTTGTTTTCCAGCGATGCCCCTAAAACTTTCCCCAACTCTTGGTTCCGTAGAATCCGTAGGGCTTCACACTGTTACTGTGATATCTTCCTCTTCACAACCGGCCTTCCTGAGGTCATTGGAAATGACCTGTTTCTGATTCAAAAGAGCTGGCTGGATCCCAAGCCTCCATAACGGGATGTTGTACAGCAACACCAACCGTCCACCTTCAACCCTTTCCAAGAAATTCAACAACTGAGGTCTCTGATTTGGTTTATATTTTGACACCTTAATGAACCCTCCAATTCTATTATTTAGCTTTTAATCAAGCAAAACTCGATTTCCCTTTACAAGTACCCCAAAACTCCATTCAGATCTTTGTTCTTCACCAACCTTCATATCAACGGTACAAACCAGTGAGATTCTTCTTTGTTTAATGTGATAGAAGAAGAGAACCCCTCCCACTCTCAACCAGCCCAAGCCGTTCCACCCATCTTCCTTCCAAAGATTGAACTCGAAGCTCTTGCCATCAACATGCAGAAATCTCCTTTCAATTCCATTCACCTTCCTATCAACTTACATGTAATATGGGCAGAACAGTGCTTCCTTTTCCGCACCTAACCTGCTCCCATTACAAAATATCTAGATTAATTCCTCTACCATACTATTCCTTGGCAGAACAGTGCTTCCATTGACTCACGTGTTCATTCAGGAATCACACATTAAGCACCACGCATAAGCAGTCTTTTGGCTTTCAATTGTAATACACAAATTAAAAATTAGGTTCAAATATTAGTAAATAATTTGTAATATTTCTATATAATTACTAATACAGGCCAATGTCCATTAAAAAAGTATTCATGATGCATAGCTGAGTCATTGTATGGTGTTTTACCTGCATCACCTAAAGACCAATTTCTCAAGGTTAAAATATTTTTGGAAATTATTCTTTCTTCAAAATTTGAAGAAAAAATTATATTCTTCAAATAGTTAGCTACATATATATACATTCTGGGTTTTACATGAGTAGTACTTCATCCCTTGTTGAGCTTGGAAGAAACAAGGAGATGCATAAAGAAATCTCTAACTATCAATGGATTGGATACGCAAGAGGTTCTCCTAACAGTTTTATACTTGAAGGCATTTCAGAAGATAATTTGTTGTATTGGGAAGATACATGGGGAGAACCCAGTATGACAAGCTGAAAAATTATCATCATCAAATCAAGATTATTCTCTATGAAAACTTTGGGTCTGTGCAAGATAGGAGTAGACTGTTTGGCAGAGAGATGTGGAAAATAAGTACAACTTGAAAAAGAAAAAAGAAACTAAGGCTCTGTTTGTTTTGGCAGGAAATCCGGAAAAGAAAAAAAAAAAATTTAGGAAAATAATATAACAGAAACTATTTTCCGTTTGTGTATTTTCTGTTGTTTGGGAAAAAAATAGAATTCAGAATTATTAATGGGCAACTATCACGAAGTAATGGCTTTAGCCAGATAGAAGTGTGTGTGTGTGTGTGTGTGTGTGTGTGTGTGAGAGAGAGAGAGAGAGAGACTATCATGAAGTAATGGCTTTAGCCAGATAGAAGTGTGTGTGTGTGTGTGTGTGTGTGTGTGTGTGTGAGAGAGAGAGAGAGAGAGACTATCATGAAGTAATGGCTTTAGCCAGACAGAAATTTGTGTGTGTGTGTGTGTGTGTGTGAAAGAGAGAGAGAGAGAGTGATTGCAAAGAGTGGGGGAGGAAGAGAGAGCTGTAATTGAAGCATAGTGACAGAGAGAATGGTGACGGTAGAGTGTGTATGATTCTTCTTTTTGATCAATCAAAACCCCTTCGCAATGTGTGTGTGTGTGTGTGTGTGTGTGTGTGTGTGTGTGTGTGACAGAGAGAGAGAGAGAGAGAATCGTTGTTCATGAGACTTATGTGAGAAAGAATCATATTTCACCTTTTCTGGAAGTGACGGAAAATAACTTCCAGTAGATTTTTTTTTTTCAGAAGTTGTTTTCTAGAATTTTTTAAAATTTATCAAAATATTGTTCTGGAATTTGATATTTTCCTTTGAAACAAACATGTGGAAATTTTGAAATCCTAGAAAATATTTTTTTCCCTTTAATTTCTGGTGAAACAAACAGAGCTCAAAGGAGCAAATTCTTTAAATTTTCCTTCACATAGATCACACAAGCAATATAACCATTAGACAAGCCAAATAAAAATACATTGTTGATAAGACCGTACATAATGCTACAAGGCTAGGTCGCTCTTGAAAGAAGTGGAACTCTAGGTTCCCATAAAATCCCTGCTGATACTTACGTCGCAGAACGAATTGATATTCTTTATCCAACATTCGGCCTAGATTTTGACATAAGTTCTATAAAATACAAAAAATAAAGCCTTTTGAAACTAAGATGGCATAGAAGCAGCATATGAATAAAAATTTCAGCCTGCCGTGAGCAATTATAACAGGAATTTTCTTTCAAAAACCAATAGATGGGAGCTATGGAGAAACCTGTTCTACTGAGGAACTGTCCAACCAGAAGGTGTCATCACCTTTTTGATCCCCAAACAGTTTGCAGAATACGTTTTCTGCTCCACCAACCTGACTAACTAAACCCTCAAACTTCGTCCACTTCAACTTCAGAAATCTTCGAGCAAGGCTTTCACGTGCAAGCATTATTGTATGGCCCGTATTGAAATTTTTTTGTTTATTATCATTATTCACTAAAAGCTTCATTTGAGGCAGTTCTTGGAATATTTGACTTGCATGAGGTCCCTGCATACATACAAGTAAAGTTTACAACAAAAAGTAAATAGCAGCATATATATAAAATAGAAGTATCCATGGTGAAAAAGAATAAGATACAGATAAATGACCAATACGAAAGAAGATGATGATCACAATTAGAGCCACATGAAGTATATTAAGTAACGAGGATTTACCATAAACGATAAGACCTAATACAAAGAGAATAAATTACCATGGCAACTAACCTTCCTTTACACCCCACCCTTCAAGCTAAGTTGGGGGAGTCAAACAACAATAGTCACATAATATTGAAGAAAGAAAAGGCAAGCGATTTGACAACTACATCCAATTTGATCACCCTAGTAAACAAAGGGTACTCATAATGTCCCACATACCAGATGCTCCCAAACAAACTAGTACTCAATCTTTATATGCTTCATCTAGTTGTGAAAAAGGAGATCAGCTGTGGGATTTCTTGTATAGACATAACGTGTGGGCAGGTATGACTGGTAAAAGGCAGGATTACAAAATTCTGTGTTACATGTAGGCGGGATGCGTGTCTCTAGGGATCAATATGTTTAATCCCCATATCTCAGGACACAAGGACCTGATCTAGTATTCTATACTTATTTTACACTGTTTTTGGCTAATTAGTACCATAATATGGTACTACCTAACAAAATAACAGTTTCTAAAACATTTGAAACTAGATAACTAAGTTAGGTAGTACCATAATATGACGGTACCAATACATAGAAACAATTTCTATTCATCTGAATTAGTAAAGGTAGTACTATAAATGCATACTCAAGCACTATAATGATTTTTCAAAACAGATTTAAATATACAAAATGGGTTACCACGACTCATTTTCTGGATTAGATGAGAAAAACCAACGAGAAGATTTGGGTGTCATCATCATCATTATCATATGCCTTATCCTAACTAGTTGGGATCAGCAACAAGAATCCTGTCCATAGTGTAAAGGATCATCCGATCCCGAGTTGAATCCGATACAAAACTAAACCATATTGTAATGACTTGGTCCGATCCCGATACGGATCGGGCGATCCAACTCGGGATCGGTGAGTCGGATCGTCCAAGTCGGACCGAGTTGGGTTTTTGAAAAAAAAAAAGTTTTAATTTTGAATCATCCAATCCCGTCCGATCCCGAGTTGAATCCGAGTTCAAACACTATGATCCTGTCCCTCCATCTTAATCTATCAACCACATCTTCAGTCAAATTACGTGTATGCAAATCCTTTTTGATTAACTCCATCCAAGTTCTTTTGGGTCTTACTCTCCCCCTCTTAGAACCTTCAATAATTTCTCTCTCACACATTCTCACAGCTGCTTCCCTACATCTTTGCCCAAACCATCTTAACCTACTTTCCTTTATTTTATCTCCTAATTGAGCCGCACCCAAATGTCACGAACCAAACCTGGAAATCTCAATGGAGCCCCCAAGTCTAGGTTGTAACTCTCACCTCATATCCAAATGGGAGTGGATAAACAATACATAGCCAAAATCATTGAATAAAGAAGTGAGTATAAGAAATAAGCATATTTGAGCAAAAGTAATGTTAAAATCAGTCTAATAAGATCAAAATACGTGTACATGAAATTTCAAAGCAATTGAACCAACTTGGTCTTTTTCGGCGAGCCGAGGGATCGCTGAATAGGGTTCGGTGTACCTTCAATGACCTTTCGGCAAGCCGAGGAGGTCGTCAAGGGGTTCCAAAGGGTTTCTGGGGATTTTGGGTTTTTGTCAGATGGTCAGGCTCAGCATGCTTTCGGCACGCCAAGTTGGGGCTCGTTGAACAAACCAAGGACCTTAAAATTTCTCGGTGACAAATCCAAGGGCTCAATAATCCAACATTGGGGCTCGGCGTGCTCTCGGAGAGCCGAGGGTGCACCGAGGGGTTTCTGGGCTGTTCGGCGTGCCGAGGAGGCCGCCGAACATCGTGATTTGGTCTGTTTTGCCTGTTTTCGTCTTCCCTTCAACTCTAATCATAAAACTTGGTTACGTAACTCCCCCTAACTTTGAAATCCGCACAAAACCCAATAAATAAACATCATAGAATATAATTAAATTCATACGTACCATGTCCTACCATTAAACTTGGAAAACTTATCAAAAAGCCATTAAAACACTTCATACACAATTAAAGTAACCTTGTACTCTTATTTGAATCAAAAATAGAGTTAGACTTGAATACTTACCTTGATTTGAAGGTTGGTGTAGAGAATTACACCTCTTGCTCTTCTTCTTCTTCTTCTTCTTCTTCTTCTTCTTCTTCTTCTTCTTCTTCAAGTGATGAATCAATCTCCTAAGGTCTTGCGTTTATATAGGCACTTAGGAATTCTAGGATTAGTAACTATGGACTCTCAATCTCAGCCCTTAGATTAATTAGTTTGATTCTTAGCCTTTAGATTAGTTACTTTCTATTATTGATCTCTTACAAATTTTGTTTTAGAATCCCAACCTTAGTTTAAATAGTTGCTATTCCAGTTTGTAGAGAATACCTACTGTTTTTACATTCCAGAATCCTAGCTTTATTATGCTTTCTATTTACTTTGACTTGGTCTCCTATTCTTCTCTAATTACTATTTACTTCTTTATTTTGAATCCTTCCTAGTTAAAGAGTGTTTCTAATTCCTTATTTTAAATCTCAGCCATTTATCTTATATTCAAAGTTACTACAATATCCTAGCCACATGTCTTAACTTTAGAAGTTATGATCGTGTGTGATGTACCTAGTTTCTTATTTGTAAAACCCACCAATCACAATCAGTCAAAGTCAAACATGACAGCTATTACTAAAATTTTAAATTAACTCCTAATTTTCTATTATTTACACATTAACCCTATTATTTTTGTTTGGGTTATTACACCAAACAACCTCAATTATGTTCATTCCTCAACTTATCTTTCCTAGTCTTCCCACACATCCATCTCAACATTCTCATCTTAGTAACGTTCATTCTATGCATATGTTGCTTCATTGATGCCCAACATTTTGATCCATACATCATACCAAGCCTAATGATTGTCCTATAAAACTTTCCATTTAATTTGAGTGGAACACGTCGATCGCATAACACTCTAGAAGCACTTATCCACTGAAGCCATCCAGCTCTAATTCTATGAGCAACATCCTCATCAATATTTCCCTCTTTATGGATAATTAATCCTAGATAACGAAATTGATTGCTTTTAGGAATCGTGTGATTTTCAATTCTTATTGTAGCTTCACCTCTACTATCGACTCATAAGGCCTTTCCTATTTTCATCTTGGTTAATGCTCCCTTCACTTCCGAGACCTTAATTCTACGAACATAGCTGTGTTCACTTGCTTCTCCAATAACCACATTCTCGCCTGACACACAACTATTTGTATCTTCAACATTTAATAATTTTTAAAAATATTCTCTCTACCTTTATTTAATCTCCTCATCCTTTACTAAGACTTTCAAATCCTTACCCTTGATGTACCTAACTTGATCTAAGTCTCTTGTATTCCTCTCTCTCAGTCTTGAAAGTTTATATCTGTATTTCTCACCTTCTTTTGTACCTAACTTATCATATAAGTTATCATATGCCAATAGTTTAGCTTCACTTATTATCTTTTTAGTTACCTTTTTAACATCTTTATACTTTTCTAAGTTTTCTAGGTCCTTATTTCTTTGCCGAGTTCTAAATAAAACATTTTTTCTTTAATAATCTTTTGAACATTATCATTCCACCTCCGAGTCTCCTTTCGGGATTGAATTTTACCTCAAGATTCTCCTAAGTCCACTTTCCCTATTCTTTTGATGCAATTGGCCATTTCATCCCACGTGTAGGGCTTGTTTCTATATCCCATGTTCCCTCCTTCCTTGGTTTATCTTTAAAAATCACTAATTTTTCTCCTTTCAGGTTGCACAATTTTATTTTTGGATCATTTTTTAAGTGTTTTCTTTTCTTCCAACACCTAATACAAACGTCCATCATCATCAACCTATGTTGTGAAGCAAGACTTCCTCCTGGGATGACTTTGTAATCTCTACAAGTCCCTAACTCATTTCTTCTAAGGGAACAATCAACTTGGCTCAAATTTGTTCCAATCTTGAAGGTTACTAGACGATCAACTCTCTTCTAGAAGAAAGTATTTGCTAATGCAATATCATAAGCTACCGGGAACTCAAGAATTGCCACCCCCATCTCATTCCTTGGTCCAAACCCTCGTCCCTATGTATTCTATCATATCCTCCGCTCTTCTCCCCAACATGACCATTTACATTTCTGTTTATAGATATTCTCACTTCATTAGGGATTCCTTGAATTAAACAATCCATCTCCGCCCAAAATTGTTTTTTGATGTTTTCTTCTAATCCTACTTGAGGTGCATAGGCACTAATGATGTTAATAATATCTTGACCTAAAACTAATCTAACTACCATTAACCTATCACTAATTCTTCTAACACCTACAACATTATAGTTCATGTCTTTATCTATCATTATTCCTACACCATTTCTATTATTACAAAGGTCCCTTCCCTGTATAGCAAAGTTTAGACTCATCAACCTCTTCAGCTTGTCTCCTTTCCATTTAGTCTCCTAAAGACACATTACATTGATTCTCCTTCTTTCCATCACATCTACTAACTCTAACCTCTTCCCTGTCAAAGTCCCGATATTCCAAGTAGCTAGGTGAATCCTACACTCTTGGACTAGCTTCTTTACTCGTATCCATCCATTTAAGATTAGGTTGTACGCGTAAATACTGAGTGTGTGAATATTTCTATATACATTTTAGTTATCAAGACAAATTGGGTATGCAATTTTTTTATAAAAAGAAAATTGGATACAAAGATGAAAGTTCCGACACGAAAACCATTTGCATAGCTGTGTCAAGTGTTGTCGACACAGGTACTCAGTCTAGGGTGACTAGACTCGTCCATGTTAAGTCAGCAACTTTAGAAGCAGGAGACCCATACTTAGGGGGCATTTGGTGGGTATTCCGGATTCTGGATTCTGATTATAATCCCGGATTATGAAAATCCAAATTCTGGGGATGTTTGGTGGGGATTATAGAATCAGATTCTACGTATAATCAGATTCTATAACCCTAACCAAACATCCCTAATCGGATTATAGTTCAGATTATAGAATCTGATTATATAATTTTATCAAACTCCAGAATCCATAAAAAGTTGGATTCTCGGATTCTTACTCGAATCTTGCTCAGTCCGGATCGGGTGCTAACCCAATAAAAACATCGGGTTGGGTCCCGATTGAACCGATGGGTGAACCCAGATCGACCTATAAACGCGCATGTACAATCTAAAAAAAAAAAAAACTCGAATTTTTTTAATTAAAAACCAGAACCGGATGTGTTTAGAACCAAATATATGATTTAATTATTTTTTATTTAATAAGAACCCATAAAATAATCTAAAAAAATTTGAATTTTTTTATCAATAAAAAGAAACAAACATATGGAAAAAGAAAACGAAATGGTTTCTTTCAGATTTGAAACCGAATATATGATTTAAAATTTTATTGCTTTAATTATTTTTTCTTTATTGAGAACCAATAAAATTATCTAAAAAACCTTGAATTTTTTTTATCAATAACCAGAAACGAACATATGGAAAAAAAAAATGAATTGGTTTCTTTCAAATTTGAAATTTCAATGATGAGAGAGAGAGAGAGCTATCGGAATGTAGTCGGAGGACAATCGGCCGGCAACAAAGGTTTGGAGTTCAACGTTTGCAAAGAAAATAGCAAGTGTTAAACCTATTTTAAGGTTTTAGAATGTAGAATAAAACTCTAAAAGCCTCTATGTTGTAATTAATTAATTACCCCCATCGGGTTCCAATTATTGTTTTAACCCAGCCGGGTCACTGGTTTAACCAGTGGGGTCTTGCCAGGTTTTGAGGCTTATTGGGTTAAAAGCCCACCCGACTCGGTTATATCACTATGTACCGGTTGAACCGGGCGGGTTGGGCCGGGTTTTAAAATACTACTAAAAACAATAGAAAGCCTAATGTTTTATTTGCAAGGAAATTTTTATGCTTATGAGATTTGTTATTTTTTATTTAAGAATTAATTAATATTATATAACACAATTATGTTACATTATGAATTTATTTTATGTATACAGTCATTAAGGTAGAAAGTATAAAATATATCCCTATAATCTGGGTCAACCAAATGAGATTTGAATTTTAGTTGGCAGAATCAAATTTCAGAATCCAATATCTCCAAACATGATTTTGGATTTTGAAATCAACAATAAGAATCTGGATTTTCATAATCTGGGATTATAATCAGAATCCAGAATTCGGATGCCCACCAAATGCCCCCTTAGCCTTCGAACAACTCTTGGAGGCAGTTGCCTGTTTCTTAAATAGCAAAGGAATAAGATTGGAGCTAGAAAATATGCAACCACCAGAAGTAGGACCTTGATTATCACCCAGCCCAAATAGTATTTAAGGTTAAATACTCGATGGTACAAGGAGAAAACCCAAAAGAACAAGCCAACACTGACAGTACCTTAAGCTAGTATAAAATTCACCCATCACTTTCATTAGAATGACAAAAAGAATATTGATAAACTGGGAGACGTGATTAGAAATATGGGTGATGCTTGCTCGAGTCACTGTGAAATACGTGCACTGACAGGTTGGTAATATGGCTCACCAATACATGTAGAGAGCCTATGGATGCAAGCAAGACTCGACAAAAACTTCTTTAAGAGCATATTAACATGAAATAAGATGTCCATTGAACATTTTGTCAGAGTAAGAAGTAAAACCCAAAGCAGATCAAGTGATCTTTATACCCAAGAAGAAATGATATTTCAAAGGTAGACAAGGAGAAAATAAGAGCTTGAATCCTGGTGAAGTCACTTCCAGTAACAAGAATGTTATCGATGTACATTAAAAGAACAATACTACTGACATGGGAGTGGCAAACAAACATGGAGAAGTTAAATCTACTACATGCCTGAATAAAACCAAGTTCTTGCAACTGAGAAAAGAAGCATAAAGCAAGCTCGAGATGCCTACTTGAGACCATACATAGCATAGTGTAGACAACAAATCAAAAGATCCAAAATGGATTCAATAAAGTCCTGAGATTGTTTCATGCAAACCTCTTCAGTTAGAAAGCCTACTTGTCAAACCTTGTGGTGGCAAGAGAAAGAAGTGATTGAATGGTGGTGGGCTCAACAATCAGACTAAACGTTTCATTATAGTCAAACCATACTACTAAATGAAGCCACTGGCCACAAAACCAGGCCTTATAGCAATCAAACGAACATTGAGTTTTCACTTTAATTTGCAAACCACTTCGTACCACAATGTTCAAAGAGGGATGAATGTTACCACTGTCCACATATAATTCTGAATAAGATGATCAATATTCACCCCTCAATTACTGATGCCATTTAGAGGATTTGGAAGCTGGAGTGTAGCATGGACTCAACCAAGTAATCAGAGTGGAGTCGTAAGAAGCAAGCAGGAACTGAGTAACTAGAAGCAGTAGAACCCTCCTCACTTATTATGAGACCTAGTAACCATCGTATGCATGGAGGTGGCAGGTTGAGGGATTGATGAAGAAAATTGAGGCACCGTAGGAGATGATAATAGTGATGTTGAAGGAGATGGGCCAGGTATATAGGAAAAGAAATGTGGTTGTGGACACTCTAGCCAACTTTACTTGTTTCTGCTCTACAATCTTTTTAAAGCATCTCAAACTTACAATGCAATTTAGATAAGATTATGACAATGATGCATCAGAACAACCGTACCAAGGCAGAACCGAGGATGTTGGTGGTACTAATTTTGTAGAAATTGACACGGTACACAAAGGCCAGTGAAAAGGAAACTAAGTAAATAGGATACACATAGGGTAATATAGACGCGACCAATAGAAGGATCAAAACATTGATCTCTTTTCTACTGTGGCATAGCTAAGAAAAATACAAAGACAATTTTGAAAGTTCAACTTGGTCTCTTTGTGCAGTACCATAATTGGGTAAAAATTGACCCCCAAACACCTGCAAAGACCTATGGTTTGGAAGGACCCCAAAGAGCTTTTCAAAGCATCATATTTGACAACCAGTTTAAAAGATAAATCGACATACAGAAGGACTACTACCAAAAGTGTTTAGGCATCCAAGCATGAACAAATAAAGCAAGACCCATCTAGACTATTTATTGATGTTTTGTTCCATAACTCCATTTTGCTACGGAGTGAGTAAGGTTTGCAATGTCGATGTCATCTGGGGGAAAAAATGGGAAATGTGAGGGAAATCGTAGTTTTTTGATGGTATTTTGATCCCAAATCCTAGATGAGCATAATTGAGGCCTAAATACAACAAATTATGCAAAAAATAAAAAATTAAATTAAATTAAATTTTAAAAAAAAAAACTCCCTTAATCAAGACCATTAATTGAGGGGAATTAAGGTTGATGCTACGGTGTCGAGTTGTCAATTCCAGACTCCAAGTTGTACAAAAAGTCAAAAAGTAATACATCCAATTAAGCAACAAGCACATAAATTTTCAGCAAATAAGTGATTAACAAGCAAAGTAGCGCTAATCAAGTAATCATTGTCAACATGAATACAATCATACATTATATGATATAAATTATAAAAAAAGTCATTCAATATCGTAAGTCATAGGTAAAATGAAGCTCAAGCTGTAAGACAAAGCATGAAAAAGTTCATAAGTTATAAACCTAAAGTAGATAGATTGTTCCTTATCAAATTTTTTTTAATTTTTTTACAATTTTTAATTACAAAAAAAGAAGCATAAAAGTGTAAGTTATGATTGTGTATGCATTAGAAATGCATAAACAATGATTCCGTTCATATTTCTAAATTTTTATCTTTCTTGAATTTTTTGGTATTTTTTCTGACTTTTTTCTTAATTTTTACAATTTTTTAAGATTTTCTTTGATTTTTACAGTTTACAAAATATAATTATGCAAAGAATAAGCTGCTGTTTTTTTTCTATAATTTTTCCTAACTTTTTTTAAGTTTCATAATTTTATAGGGGAAGTCGACGACATTGAAATCACTGGGAGTGAGGACGCATAAATGGGCCAAAATATCATGATCAGCTAAAAAGTTACAAATGGTTTTCCACCATATTCAGCACCATCAAACTGAATCATTTGTTTTTTATAAATTAAAGAAAGTTTCAGTGATTCTCACCAATTTCACCCCTTCTGAGGCCATGAGCACAATAAAAGGTTAGCCCACGCCCATGGTTAGACTAAGTGACAGGAGAGATGATCTCTCCTTGTTAAAGGTCAGAGAGGAGTGAAAGTCATGATTCAAGATTCAGAAAAAGAAAATATAGTTCATTGGAAGAGGGAGCAGAACTTCTATTGGTGATAGGCCTGATGAGACTCAAAATCCTTGCCAAAGATTTCAAAATATGTAGTGGGATGCAGGCTCTTAAACACTTGTGAGTTCATCTGCATAAATCTTGATGTGTTGAAGGCAATCTGTAACTAAAAGTGCTCTTACAAATTCTGAAGGTTTGCTGCTTGACATGAAAGACACGAGCACGGGTGCGAGAAGCATTTGAGGGTCAAGGCATACCACCAGACTTCCTTGGATAGGGTCTACCCAAAAACGTGACACTTGGATTACATAGCACTGATTCAAGTTGAAATTAGTTGATCAACTTATAGAGGTTGATCAATGCAATCACATATGGGAAAATTCGGGTTTTTGCGTCCAGAATATTCCTCTTTAGTATTGTGGTAGTGCTGGACAAGAGCTATATACATATATAAATCTGAACCGTGTAAGATTAAAACGATAAAAGCTTTGGGGAAGATTAGAAGAGAGGTAGTTGTTGCAATCCACATTTTACTGAAACAATATGAGAGAGATTTTGAGGATTGGGGTTTTGGGGAAGATTAGAAGAGAGGTTTGGATGATGGAATATTATTCAGAAGATGTTGACATGGTTCAAACAAAAGGATTGGAGAAAAAAAAAAGGATAAAGAAGGATGGGGTTAAGGCTTTGCTTGATACCATGCCATGCTATCATACAAGAGAAAGACAAATATGAGAGAATATGATAACAACAATCAGGGTTGTGTAATTATATTAACTAATGGGCATACAGCATACAAAATACACATGGTACTCATAATAAAATACCATAAGAATCAGAATTCCCTTACATATATAAGGTACCAAAAGAAGACAATCCAGCAGTGTGATGGAAGTTGGGTGGGTTAATATTAGACTTGACAAAGCCAATTCAACTATCAAAATAAGTTGCCCTCGTCTAAACTGTTCACAACTTCTCTAACAGTAAAAATGAGCATATACCTGATTGGATGAGTTAGATCATCCAGTCAGATTGTCTTTGGCCTATGTAGGCCCACTAAATTGGGCTCAGAGAACCCTTCATTAGTTCCACGACATTGTGCCCTACCAAACAGGTGCACAAAACACCACAAGTAATAAACAAAGAGGCATTCCCTTATGAGCACTTAATTTATGGTTAAATACCAAGGATATTAAGCAAGCCAAACAAACTAGTATGTAGATTCTAGGAGGAAAAAAAAAAAGTTTCATTAAAAAGGGAATTGATATTCTCTAGAATAAGGCTAGTTTACCACTACAGTGAACCTTTCTTTCTTTAATCGAGGATGACCTCCAATAGTCCGCTGTCATCTTTCTGAAATTCTCAAATATTTGCCTTCCGTGGCAGGTAGCGATGCTTTCGGGATGAAACTGATGGTCAAGGAAAAAAAAAAGGCCAACAGTGTAATGTATGTAAGACTAATGACAACGAAACAACAATACAGTGAGTGTGCAACGAACCTGCACACCGTAATGAGGCCTGGTAGAATGCATAATGCCCATGATGACCCTTTTGCTTTTCATTCCCTCATAAGAATTGGAAGATGAAGAAACATTGTTCTTTATATTTGTTGCAAAATGATCAACAGCAGCCTGTCTGTCAGTCTGACTCCCAAAAGCATCTGGGATAGAATTGTTATCTTGTGCCTCAAGAAAAGAAAGCATATCCACTGAAGAGGTCCAAGCTATAGGAATAAGTTCATCTGGAAGTGAATCTGCCTCTATTGCAAGGGAATGATATCGTACAACCTGCAGTAAGTTGTAACAAATAGGTGTAAAGCAGTGACTCGTATTCAGATGATGTTCTCATGATGGCTGCAGCCATGGTTTAAAGTTTCAGTTTCAAGTGAGTTAATGCCCAATGCCCATAGTAAAGAAATATTCTGTGGGAAATCACAAATTGCATCAGAAATGGCACAGAAGTTCTGGAATAAGAAACAAAAAAGGAAATGCTTCTAAACCTAAAACAAGAATTATTTAGATGCAAATATAAGCTTAGAAAGGATAATTAGAGTACATCAACAACCATAAAGCAACTTGTTTTTTTTTTTTAACAGCAAAAACAGAGGCTTTTTTTTTTAAATAAACATAAGAATAATAAAGAGATAATTAGAAGAGGGGTTGAGGATTCCCAGAAACAACATACAGGTTAAGTCGTTCAAAAATTAGCCATTCCAATGTAACATGGAAGTAAGATTTAGCTACATCTCAAAAATGAATTACCATGAAGCTACATTGAATGAGAAATCACCATTCACAGCACAAATATGCTGACGAGATCACATTTTATTTTCAAAACTCCATTGTTTCCAGATGCACAACAAATAGCACATGGAGTCATCCTTCCTCCAAAGAGTATGTCCTCTAGTGCACAACAGACCTTTGCCGACTAAGTAAACACATCTTTAACTGAGGCAAGGGAGGTCCAACCAACTCAAAAAGAGATATAACATAGCCACGAACAGCTTGGGCTACAGGGCAATGCAACAAAAGATGATTGACAATCCCTCCAACTACAAACACACACACACACACACAAAAACAACAACAACAACAATTTAGGATTAACAATCCCCTATGAAGCAAGTAGTCAACAGTAAAGGTATTATGTAATTTTGCTAACTGCACAAATGTTATCACTCTAGGGGATTAAACAACTCCACAGCACCAAAATATCATAATCCACAATGTAGGGCTATAATAGAGAATCAGAAAAAGAGCTAACAGAAAACATCCAAATCTAACATAAATACCCTTTAAGATTAGGACTCCACACTCACTGATCAATCCCTTTCCCAGAAAAGGATAAAGCCTGTAAGCCTGTAATCTCCTCTCTTTTTCTAAAGAAAAAAAATTATTTATAGTAAGATTCTTCTAAGGGACCAATAAATTAAGGAGGGGACACAAGGAGTTCAGGAGGCCATCTCCACCTCAATCATCTTCCAACGAAATCATAAATGACAGTGCACCCTGTCTCCTTAAAGTGAGGTTTCTGATGGTTAACAACTCCTCCTGGATCGTCATTACCGGTTTTGGAAATGCCTTTGGACACAAAAGCATCAGAGTATGTTATAATAACTTTTCATACACCCACCCCATAGGATGTTCCTACCTACCTTGTGCTCCAATCAAAGTCTGCATATCCATAGTTTGATGACTATCACCTTCCAAGAAGACCCTCGCCTACCTTGCACCTCAGTCTACAAATCCAATCCCATGTTACAAAGTGAAACTTCATCGTTCCCCTTTACCACCTAA
>JAUPMG010000003.1:2548782-2586519 GCA_031762675.1 Pachysandra terminalis
TGTTTTATATAAAAAAATAATATTAATTTTGTCAAATTGAACCAAAAAACTAATTTTTTTTATTATTTCTATTCGGTTTGCTTTTTCAGTTTTGTATTATGTAGTTCGGTTTTGGTTGAGGTTTGACCAATAAATCAAGCTAAACCGACCAAATTACACTCCAACTGCTAAATGCTAATCGTCCCCTTCAGCCGAGCAAGAAAACAAGTGCACTTATTGGTCTCTCTCTCTCTCTCTCTTTATATATATATACTAGCAGAAACCCGATACGATGCACAAGACGAAGATTTACAATTGTGACACAAAGGTGGTAAGTGATAACAGTAACACTTGTGATCGTTTCTATTCCTATATGTCCATTGTTTCAAATACTCGTTCAAATAAGCTGAAAATACATCAAATTTGTTAAATTTAACAAAAAAGAAAATGATATTATTGTTGAGAAAGGGATCCTCACTAATCATCAAAGAAGAAGAAGAATAAAAACAACATAAAACCCTTCACTATTAGAGGGAAATTGAAAATGAATCTAATACTAAGTTATCTAAATATCTCATCCGAACGATTATCAAGTTATAAATTGTTATCACTTGGTATAAAAAATTGAAACTTCAACTATATTTGAAGAATAGAACAGAGCTGCTAAACCTTTGCTTAAAAAAATAGAGGTTTCTATGAAAGAATTTAATTGATATTATAAAGATACCTTGTGCGATGCACATGAATGCATAATAAGTGAATTAAATAATTTTTAAGGTATATAAATAAATTTAATTAAAATTTTCTGAAAATACAATATGGCGTTGAGTTTGGTTGGGTTAAATGTTTTATCTTAATTAGTTTTATTTTAAAAGAAGGTTGCATTCTAGATGGTTAGTCTAAACCTGACTATTCTAAGGGGTCTAAATCCTAATATATCTCTAACATAACTTATTTTCTTTTAATAAAAGGTCTACAATAAAAGAGTATATTATAATTAAACCAAAATATACATGAGCTTGGCGACGGCATGAGCTTAGCAACAGCATGACTTTCTCTTCCTCCCAAGGTGAGTCCTTGGATTAATTCTTCTCAGCTTTTCCTCATGCTTCTTTACTCTTCTGTTGCTGCCTGCATCTTCTTCTTCCTTCCTGCTTTCCTCAGGCCTTCTGTCTCTCTGTTGTGCTTCTCCTCTTGCTCCCCCCCTCGCCTTCCGGTCTTTCTCCTTGCGTCCGTCTTTCTTAGTATCCTTGCTTTCTCCTTCTTGTTCCTATGGGAAAGCACTCCAGCCGGAAACCTGTTACCAGGTCGTCAGCCAAACCTCCTTCCCTTGAGGAGTTTCCGGCTGTCCTGGTTTCCTCCCCTCTAGCTCCATTTTCATCCTCCTCCCTGGTTCCTGGTGATCCTTCTGGTCGGTCCAAATCCCCGTCTCGGGCTCCTACTGTGACCTCACCTGATACGTCGGGTCGAGTCTCCCCTCTGGCTCCGGACTGGTCACCTCTACCAAATTTGTAAAATGTCCCTTCCCAAGCTTCGTCCGTTACCTCTTCGGGTAACTGTCATTCCTCCCCTTCCCACCCTGCTCTCTCTGCTCCTCCTCCTTCTTTTCCCTCTTTTGATCCGCGTCTTTTGCCACTTGGTTCCCTGTCCAAGATACCTGAGCTGGCTCCTTCAGTTACTATACCTCTCCCTCTACCCCCTCTCCTTTTGTCCCCCTTTCTCCTTTTGGGTCTGGCCCCATGTTGCGATGCCCCTCTTCTCCTGCACAGGCTGGCTCTCCTTCTGCGCATGCTGGTTCTCCCAACCTGGCGCCACTCTTGGCCCCACCCACCCTGCCCTCTCCACCTTGCTTTCCCCCCTAAGCACCCCCCACCCTCCTCCATCCCTCCCCTCTCTCCCCACCCCCGCCTCCACCTATTCCCTCTTGGTCCTTTGAGACTAAATCCTGGAGCACTCGCTTCGGTAATGCTACCTTTTTTGTAGGTAAAACACTATCCTACCACCCTCCAACTCTTCTAAATGGAAGGTTGGTTGTTTCCCCTCCAGTTGAAGTGGCTGAAGAAGTAAGATCTAAATGGGAAGGCACATTGGTAGGATACTTCTTGGATAAAAAATTACCCTTCAATGCTGTGAAGACAATTGCAGAGAAAATTTGGGGCAAGTTGGGTGTGGTTACTGTATTTGCTAACGACCTGAGTTTTTTCTTCTTTAGATTTGGCTCAAAGGATATGAGGAAGCATGTCCTTGAGTCTGGTCTTTGGTTTCTTGCTGGTAGACTCCTCATTCTTAGGGAGTGGAAGCCAAAGATGATTCTTACCAAAGATACTTTAAGCACTGTACCCATATGGGTTAAGTTATACTCTATGCCTTTACATTATTGGACTCCAAATGGTTTGAGCCACATTTCTAGTGCTAATGCTAAGCCTCTATTTCTGGATGATGCGACCTTCTACAGTTCAAGACTTGTTTATGCTCATGTCTGTCTGTATTGAGAATACTAATAAGTCTGTAAGAACCTGAATGATCACCCGTAATAATTAAACTAAAGCTCAAGATAACTTGGTGACCTAATAACAAAATCCACTGATAAGTAGAAACTAATATTCACTCGATTCTTAAATGTATAAAACTCATTAAGAACACCCTTAAGACCCTAATACTAATCAGGTAACCTAGTTGAACATAGGGAGCTACAATAACTTGATAACAAGAACTTTAGCAATTAAATGGAAAATAAAATAGTATAGCAAGATAATAATTGTATCTGGAAACTCTGGAGACACACCTCAGGCCCATAAGGAAAAACCCTCTAACAGTCGTTGCATAGGTGTTCAGTTGGAAAGAATAGGATCGAAAACCCCGAATTGCCCCTACATCGGTTCCTATTCACACCCTTGCCATTAGGGCCTATAAATAGACAACTAGACTCATAACATCATTTCTTCCTCTATTCTCTTTCTCTTGGAGCTCTTGGAAATGAAGGAAGAACACCGGATCCTCGGAGACGTGATAGAGCAACCTCGATGCACCCCGGTTACACCCCAAGTTGAGTGTTCCTTCTTTGATTTCTTATTTGTTTATGGTTTGGCATTGTGACCAAGGGGGAAGGTAGATTTGTTGTGTTTCTACGTCCCTTGGGACCTATTGAGTAACTCACCATGCTTAGATGGATATAAAACCTTAGGACCGTCCTTGTGATCTGATTTCTTGAAACCCAAATCCCTATGGTTAGAAAATTAGAGAGAACACAGTAAACCCATGTTTAGACTCAATTTTGGATTCAGAAAGTGCAACAGAAGCTTCCTGGGCTGCTGAGTGACCTTTGGGTTAAATTTCACCCAGATTGGACTTCTCCTGTGGTTTGGCGACTTCTTCGGCACGCCGAGGAGTCCGCCGAATCTCAGGGTCATTCCAGGATTACTGGAATTGTCGCCCAGACCCAGTTCGGTGAGCCAAAGACCTCGTCGAAGCCATAATTTTGAATTGAACTAGTGTCACTTTTGGTCTATCGAGACTCATTCAGATCAGTTCCCGAGGTGTCATTCCATTTGGCACACTTTTGCCTTTTTCGGGGAGTTGAGGACCTCGTCGAGAGCCTCTTCTGGTCCGATGTAGGAGATTAAATTATGGGCATGCGTAGAATGACCAACCTCACATGTTAGGCATGTTTTCGGAGCTAGTTGACATGCCTTGCAAAATATGACCCCCCAATCCGAATGTCAGCTTTTCCAGAATTGGCCGAGCAATAGGAGATTTTCGGGAAACTTGTGTAAGTGACCCCAAAGCCCTTCCTTGAGCTCTCTTCCCTCATTTTATACATGTTTGGGCTTTGAAATTAATAGTTGTAATGTGTTATCCTTCTCTTTGGATTAGAAATGTGAATATTGCCTTGCTTCTTTGCATAATTTGCATGTGAACTATCAAATAAGGAATCTATATACCTCAAATGCATTATTTTGATGAATGGTCTATGTTTAGATGCTAAAATGTGCCTCGTGTGTAGTATGGGGCATGTGTGTACTCTATTTGGATTGTCTCATTCTCATACTTAGTTTATGCTCACTTTGCTTTCCTATTTGACTTGATAACTATAGATTGTTTGAATGTAGTGTGGTGTACTATGGTGTCTTATAGAGTAGGATCATGGGACTGTGCCCATGTGGTTGCTTGTTTGAATATATGCCTGTGAAGCATTGTGTGAATGCATTAAGTAAAGGACTTGAACACTATGAGTTGCATATGGACCGTCCTGCTTTAATAGCTCAGTCTAATACCTCATATGATACCCTTAGATTTAGACTGTCAGATGAGATGATTTGACTTATTGACCCTTGTTGTCCTATGAGAGGACTTTATTATTTCGCCCAAGCTGAGATACAGACCTTTGTTGGTATGCCTCGAATGACTTGTGGCTAGATGATGTTTCCACCCAAGTCAAGAGAGAGCCCTCATGTTGGTATGCCTCTCAGACTTGTGGTAAGATGATTCCCAAGGATTGTCACATTAGTGCGTCTTGGAAAAGAATGAATCATGAAAATACCCTTTCTGTTGGATGTGAATATGTATGATTCCCTGATGGACTACTCACATTGGTTAAAACCTTGAATTATTCCCCATAATAAAAAATAAGTGGGGAGTGTGTCTCCTTGATTGAAAACCCATAAGACTGTTGTACGCATAGAATAATCATATTCCTTAACCGTAAATACGAGGATGAAGTCACATTGGTGGGACATTTTGGATAGTTGTATTAGGATCATGTGGGAACTTACTTTATTTCACATACTTTACAACGCTCCCTTTCATTCTGCATTGCACGTTCTTGTTGATATTATTTTGAGAGTCTCGTGTATGATGCACTTGGCTTGATTTCCACATAGAATTAGGCATGTGGATACTATGATGTTGACCTTTGATTTTATACCAAGTGAGGTTAGGAGAGAACAATAGAATGAGTGATTCTATATCATTTCTTATTTTATCACCACAAGCACATATGCCTGTCTTATCACATTTTGTTTTTACGTATTTTGCACTTTTCTCATAATGTTGGAGCATGAGCTAATACACTTCATTGAAGGATTTCTCATACGGGCTTTCCAGCTTATGTTTATTGAATTATATCTTTCAGGTTGTGGAGCTTGGTTATGAAGAGAGAGCCTGGGAATGGGTAACTGTAACAACCAGAAAAATTAAAACCTTAAATTAAAGGGTAACTTAATAAAACTTAACAAAGATTAACATAAATATAAGTAATTAAGGCTTAATCTGTATAGTTAAAGTATAATATAAAAGGCTAACCCAATAAGCTATGTAAATGGTTATAACTAACCAGCCTAACTAATAAACTATAATCTGAAAAACTAATATGAATTAATAAGCCAAACAGAACCCATACACTATTTTGAAACCCTAAGTTAATATAACCTAACTTTTGGCTTAAGTCACATATATAAGTAATTTAACTAATTAATAAGTATCTATAAATAAGAAAACAATAGAGTTCAAAACCATTAGTTGACTTTGTCAAATTACCAGAATTGCTGACTAGGCCTAAACCAGATATATATATAGATGTATAATGACGTTAATTATAATAATAAGGTTAAATAATAATCCTAAGTTTAATATACATCAAATAAAAATTATAAACCTTCATCTAGAAGCTTACTAATTAGAATCCTAGAAAGACTAGAAAACCAGAACACCCTAAGTATTATTGTAACTCATAAGGATAACCCATTATCCATAGACCCTAATAAATATAAACCTTAATTAAAGATCTGAAACACTTAATAAATTGATCAAATTCGTGGAGAAGCCATAGCATGAGAGGAAGAAACCCAGAAAATACCAAGAAGAAGAAGAATGAACCCTAGGAGAATTCTACAACAATTATTGTGAGTTTTCTTTCATTGTCTTGTGTATTTACTTTTATTTCAGTGTTGTTACCATGAGAAATTATGTTTTGATGTTAATAACCCCTTTCCCATGATCTTATTAACAAAATCAAGCAATTAGTAATCAACTCAAATCTTTGCATACATTCATGCATAAACTAAGAGCCAAACCCAGAAAATTGATCATATGGAACCAAGAAACCCTTTTGAGATTATTAAAAACCCAATCCAAGGTCTTAGATCATAATTTCGAAGCACCCTTGAGTTATAGGACCCTCATGGAAGAAATCCCAATCAAAATCTGCCCAGAATACACTTCAGTAACTACCCACGGTGCGTCAAGTACGTGCCGAGTGTCATAGTAGGTGATTTTAGTCACTGGTTTTCACGCCGAGTACGCGTCGAGTGTCACAGTAGGTGATTTTAGTCACTGTTTTCACGCCGAGCCCCATTTCGATTCGCCGAGTGTCATAGTATGAGATTTTAGCCCCTGGTTTTCACGCCGAGCCTATTTCAATGTGTCAAGACATGCGCCGAGCCCCTGTTTTGACCAAACCCATAATACCCTTCATACCATACCTCCCGGCAACCCTTGAAGACGCTGAGCATGCACTGAGAGCCATATCAACCTGATTTTGAACCCTAAACTCTAGGACACTTAAATCAGACCTAACCTAATTGTTTTATTGAGTTATAAGACCCCAGAAATAAGCCTAATAACCCAAGACCATTCTAACCAAGTTCTAACCAAGTCTAAACTGATTATTACCAACTAGTGCCATGGATTAGGAAGTGATATTTTGAAAGACTTAAGAGACTAGACTCCTGACCATTCCAGCAATTCCATACTCTTTAGTTATGCATGACTAGGTATAGAAATTGAATAAATAACTCTAGGACTATGTTTTACCATTATTTATATGATTATGTGTAAATTAGTGCTTATGTGAGTGGAATGCCTTACTATTTATGATTATACATATTTATCATTATTCATATCATAATTATTGTTTGTACATGGGTATTCTTGTCTAAGATGTGGACTTATATATTATTATACTAGAATCATGAGAATGTGCTTATGTCTTTGCTGATATGAATATATACCTATGAGACATTGTATGTGCTAATTAAATGATATGAAAATATGAGTTGCATTTTGGACTACCCTGCTTCGATAGCAAGGTCTAAGACCCTAAGCCTTTGCTGGGATTAGATTACACTTGAGACTTGCTATTTTGCCCATTTTGTCCTATGGTTGGACTATGTTATATTATTATGTGTTGAGGGACTGTACATCCCAATAAACCAATTTGTTGTATACTCCCAAGGTGAGGGCTTTATCCTTGCATGGTGATCCCAACAGACTTGTAGAAAGATGATAAAGTGAGGGAATGCTCATGTTTTGATGCCCAATATCTGAAGCATATATCCTTCTGTTAGTTGTTAATCTGTAAGATTCATTGAGAAATTTACAGTTGGAATTCTTTTGAGCATTACCCATAATCACAAACAAGTGGGGGAATTGTGCCCTCTAGGTCGAAACCCCTTAGAACTATGATGCACACATGAAATATCTTAACTTGAGAATGACCCTGTATGGGGGGATGGTTCGAGAAGACATTTTGCTCAAGGAATGATTGATCATGACATTTTGCTCAAGGAATGATTGATCAGGTGGGAACTTACATTATTAGTATACTTAACAGCACTTGCATTGCATATTGTTTGTTGACATTATTGTGAGTATCTTGTGTATGATACACTTGATCTAATTTTGCATATAGAATTAGGATTATTGATATGGACCATTATTTCATATACCAAAGTGAGATTGGGAGATAAACACTTGTTATTGAAATTCTGTTATGATTATCATTATTTATCATATAATTTACAGATTATATTTATTTTATCTATCTTACTGTTTGTATCTCATAACATTGGGATTTGAGTAAATACCTTGCTTTGAAGGACTACGCATCTGGGCTTTCCAGCTTATGTATGTTTATTTATATTTTTCAAGAATCAAGTAGCATAAGGAGAGCTTGGAATGAGACTAGAATTGAAGAAACTATAGATAGGATTTTGTATTAGTTTTTAATTATAGAATTTATTAAATCAATTGTAATAAAGACCAGATTATATATTTTACTTAAGTTATATCTAGAACTATTTTTGTTTACTTCCGCTTATGTTTTGATTAGTCTTTCCACTCCCATGTTTTATTGGGGTGAGAGTTACATACTTAACTATTGGGAATATTGATGGTTTCAATGGTTTAGGATGTGACAGTAATGCATTCTGGTAGAAGGTTTAGAGTTGAAATAGAGTTAGTCTTTCCTTTGATCTTGTTAGGTTTTAGATTTTGTATTTCAGTTACTTATATCTTACTACAACTGTTAATGACTTTCACTTATGTTTTGACCATTGTTATCCACTCCTATAGCAGTGTGGGGTTGGAGATGAATAAATCTGAAAATCTCAGAATTGGGATTTTCTGGTTTGGTTCGTGACAAAGTCCGTACTCCCGGATACAATTGAACTTAATTTAGCCCCTATTGGTGAAGATGAGGTTCATGCTGAATGCAATTGGAAGCCCCATGTCTGTGAAAAAATGTAATAGTTTTGATCACCTTTCTCGAAATTGCACAAATGGTAAGAAAGTTGATAAGAAATGGATCCCCACCGGTAAGGTTATTGAGACTACAGTGGAGACTGATAACACTACCTCATTGAAGGAGATTACTTCTGAGCCAGTTGCTACTGAGGAGCTTTAACCTGAAAATGCTCTGATCCCCCATAACATGGATGATGCTGCGGTTGCTGCCCAACCTGAACATACTCAAAGGCTTCCTGAGAACATGGGTGGTGCTGCCCAACTTGAGCATACTCAAAGGCTTTCTGAGATTACTGGTACTGATCAGTTGGAGAAAGAATGGAGTCTATTATGGTAAGAAGATCTGGAGGAAAGAATTAAAAATTACCAGTATCACCTCCTAGTCCTAAACCTCACAAGGACGTGGTCAAGAACTCGAATAGATTTCATGGGATAGGCCTACTTGACAATTCTGATGATGTGCTATACTTGTCAGTGATGGTTTTGCTTCTAGTATGAAGGCTGAGAAATCTCTCTCTCCCTCTGTTGTTTGCAATGGTAAGTCTTCTAGACAGGAGGCAGATTTACACTCTAACAAAGCCCTTAATGATAAAGGTCAGTTGTTGGAACATTATGGGCCTTAATGAAGCCATCAAGCAAGCTGAGTTCTCTTCTATGATTTCCCACTCAAAGCTTAGCATGATTGGTTTAGTTGAAACTAAAGTAAAACACACTAAAGCTACAGACATTGCCCACAACATTGCTCCCGGAGGGAATTCAAACTTAACTACAGTCATTCGGTGAGGGGTAGAATTTGGATTGGCTGGAACAAAGATGATATTGATTTTGAGTATTTTTTGACTCTCCTTGTTCTGAGACCAAGATCTTGCTGCTGCTCGTGATGGCTTCTTTTGCGGAAGAGCGGTACCATGGCTTCCATTCATCTTTGTCAAAGGAATCGGCAACCTTGTAAAGAAAACATAGGACAACATCAAGGAGGTCGACAACAGAGAAGACAATGAAGCTCACGACTTCATTAACAATCACGACCACAACAAAAGAAGTTTCCAGAGAGAGAGACAACTTCTATTAAGAGGAGTTTAAGATACCCATTGGCTTCATTTAACTCAAAATGTATGCCTTTCTAAACTCTCTTATTTTCTTTCTTCTCTTAATATGTTTAACTTACACAAGCCATACTTGGCATCATTAGGGAGATCACAGAAGCTGACGAGGAAGAAAGATGGGAGTTTATGCCTTTGGGGAGGGAAAGCATCGGTGGGGATGGTGAAAGTGACGGAGATACGTGAAGATGGACGAGTCGCTTAGCAAACTCAATGAGTGGGATGAGGTGACCCATCGCACGTCTCTTCTCGATCACGGCACACGCATGGTGGTAATCGCCGACATCCAAGATGAGGCAGGCCAACGCGCAACCTCCATCGGCCATGACCGCTGCACCTACATTACTGCGACTTTACTGATGAACAACAAGTCAAATCCATAGTGGAATGGACCGTCTGGAATTGCGGCCATCTCGACGTTATGTTCAGCAACACCGGCATCATCAGCTCCTCCGATCAGACCGTACTAGACCTCGATTTATCGGTCTCCGATCTTCTCTTCACGATTAACGTCCGTGGAATGGCTGCGTGTGTGAAGCACACGGCTCGTGCCACGTGGATGGTGGCGTGAAAGGAAGCATCGTGTGCACGGCAAGTGTGTTGGCCAGCTCCGGCTTCGAGCTTGACGATGACCCAAAATTAGGAGAAATATGGAAATACAGAAGAGAGAGGGAGAGAGGGAGAGAGACGGAGAGAGCATGCGGCCGTGCATTGTCTTTCACTGTTATAGAAGATCAGTGCACTCGAGAGAAAGATAATATATTTGTAATGGAGAAAGGTTAGTAATTTCTTGAATCATGATAGGGAGAATAGTGAATCTGTGATTGTATTCAGGAGATATTTTTTTCAGTACCGGCAATGGTGTCGTTGATGTTTTGTATGTGTGTCAATGGCTTTAACAGACGTTTTTTTTTTTTGTTTCTTTTTCTTACTGGAGAAGAGAGGAGAGGAGAGAAGAGACAATTTTGACTTTTTACCAAGTCAAAAGGATATATTTGATATTCAATGTTTATTTTCACTATAACCGTTAATTGAGTAAACGGTGCAAAGGTATAAGGGAGGTAAGTGGGGTTTTTCAAAACTGAAAGGAGGTCTCTCTGATTCAAGCAAATGTGAAAGGAGGTAAGTGTAAATTACCCTAAAGGTTAATATAAATTATCCACGCAAAGCACGATTTATTCATTTAATATGCTGCCAAACGGCCACCGATTGCAGTGTCAAAATAAATTATCAAAAACAAGGAAGGTGGGAATTGAAGGCGCATTCACGAATCGACTTATTATGCAAGAAAAAAAAATGCTTTGAATACCTGTAGAACAGTAGAAATAGAAACCAACTCAGCGATGAAAGGAAAGGATGCAAACTTAAAGGTTCAAGTTAGCTTTAATGGCGGAACTCAAGGCGCATTCACGGACTTATTAGGGCATGGTGGCTTATGCCGTATTTTAAGTCTTCTTTTGAGTTGGTTTGTGTCAAGCACATTAAGCATGTTTGAACTTCAGCCAATCAACTCAAATTTTAGGCAAAGTAATAGAACAACCTACCACCTGAGCAAATAACCAGATATTCAAAACGACCTAGAACATGGAATACCAAGGAAAAAAAAAAAAAAAAAAGATAAAAACATTTACAAGTAGAGTTCTCTTAATTTGATTTTAAGCTTATGAAATAATATAACAGTACTATAACATATTAATGTCACAAAGCTTCACATAAAAATCACACTCCACCTACATATTTGACCCCTCTCCTACAAAGAAACTTGTAACATCTACCCTCCTAATCCCATCAATTACTGTCAAAAACATTTGATAGCGGGTTTATTCGTTAAAATATAAGCAATGGCAAGTAGCTTCCTATGAATTAAAAATTAAAAAAAAAAAAAAAAAGCAGGAACCAGCTTGCAAGCATTTGATCGCTAGTCCGATGTTTGATGAACTGGCTTGTGAGGCTTTGGAGCTGAAACATACAAAAGAGAAAGATTTTAAGTCCGAGCTGAAGTAATAAGATTCATTCAGGATTTAATCAGCAAATAAGGCATAAATTAAAAGCTATAAAGAGGAGTGAACACTTAATGTACTAACTGAAGAAAGTGCAACAGTGAATTCTGGACTTTGCGGTCGTTTCAGAGACCTTCCAAACTAATGAGATCCTGGGATTTCGACCATCACCCTTAATAATGGCACCGATCATCCCTTGATCAGACGATCTAAACATTTGTAGTCCTTGGCTATAGCTATGCTGATGTGTGGCATATCGTCACTTGAATAGATGGTCTCAATCAATTGGATACCTTGCTGCCAACGGTAAATGAAGCTATGGCATTCTATTCTGTATCACTCAGTGAGGAATGAATACTTCATGCAATTTGGCGCCATTTTGACACTACCCCCTTACCTTCATCACAACAATCCGGCTTCTGAGCAAGCTTCAAGGCGACCATCTCGTCTCAACACCTATCCTAGTACTTAGTTCCCTAGACAAGGGGGACATAGAAGCACACTTGAGCTACAAAAGGTCTCAAATAGCATGCTTCGCCATACACGATGATCAACAACACTCATATAGTACAAATATATGACCTAAACAATGTACAGCATCTAGACTGGTAACATCACCATGAGAATACCCAACACCAAGGTTTTAAATTTCGGCAAATATCGCCATTTTCTAGTCTGGAGACACGAAATATAGGGGAGAGCAATATTCCCCCATTTCAGTAATATTTGACGAAATCGAAATTTAAAACCTTGGCAACACCCAAAGAGACTGACTAAATCCCTGTAGTTAACAGTTGAGCCTGCCGTCATATCCATTCAAGTTTTACCAATTCAATCATATCAGAAATATGCAGAAATATTATTAAATTTTCTCCCCATAATGCTCTTGACCATTTCACAAAATCCTAAATATATCCAAGGTCCTGCTAGGCCATCTAATGGAATTTACCTAGTAGCTGAAAGTTCTGCCAAGCAGCAAGAATCAAGTCATGAACTAGAAAATGTTGTCCCCTTGCTCTTCTCCATGAATCGTGACTTAATTTCTACCAGGTTGTTATGGAAATATCTTTTTTCATTAAGCCTGTGAAGCACTTGCATGCCACTGAGTCATCCTATGAAGTGGAAGGAAGGGAAACAAGCACATGCATGCACACACAATGGTGTAAAAGAGAGTTTTCTTGATATCAAAAGAAACTTTACGTTGCACATGCTAGCCGAAAGATGATAAAGAGGCAGATTATATAATAATGAGGCCCTTGGCCAGCCCACCATCCCTCTACAAAGAAGATGCTAAGCCTAACTAGTCTGCCAAGAGGAAACATCACCTCTGCTGGTGTAGTTATTCTAGACAATTTACAACACTTTCTGTTGATATTTGGTGGAGAAAATAGCCCAACTACGAATTTAAAATATCAACTTATGATACACGAGGTCATGGCAATGAGAACAGCACTGGACAAATGGCCATGATAATGTGGTAGGCCATTACAGGCTACTTTTCACAGGTGGGCTCACTTCCATGTGGGGGTACACATGCAGCATCGTAGAGAACCCAACATCCATATTAACATAAGATTGTGATGAGATGTGTAGCATGATAGTATGTATCTCACCATGGTTCTACGGACTGGTTCAGTCTGGTCCGTACTAGGACTGGACCTCAACGGTCCGGTCCCAACCCGTGATACAAACTATTGTATCGCGGGGTTATGGACCGATCGGTACAACCGGTAATGGTCTGGACCAGACCGCTCCAACTGGTCCGGTGACCATGGTTTAAAGGATTGGCTGATCCTGAGTTGGATAATCGGATATAACTCAGGATCGGCTCAATCCGAGACATGATTCATATATCGGCTAAACTCGGTCAGGCTAGTTCGGATCATCCGATCCAACTTGGGATCGTCCAATCCAACTCGGCCAAGTCAAAACAAATCGGTCAAAACAAGTAATTTATCATGCTTTTGCTCTTATGACTCATTGTTTGACTCGGCCGATCCTGATACGGATCACTGATCCAACTCGGGATCGGCTGGGAATGATCCCGATCCGGTCCATTTTTTTAATTTAAAATTTTGATTATTGTTGTACCGGATCCAGACCAGCCGGTACCACTGGTCCGGACCGGAACCAGACAAGATCGATCCAATCCCCGTACATTAAACCTTGTATCTCACTCACTTTATTTCAACACTTACGAGGATCACAGATCATAAATTTGCTCATATAGCTGTTTCCCTCGGAAAAGTCAATGCCTATCTGATTTGGTAGCCACAACAAGTTCATTTGACTATCCACCAATGTATTGTTGTATTTATTGAAATAAAATGGAGAGAAGTGAAACAATAGGAAAATTTGGGGCTCTATTGGGCGTAAGAAAGAACTTCTGTAAGCTAGAGAGGGCATCTACTGGCTTATGATCTTGGGTTTTAACAGGCTAAAACCTCCTGGATATGCAATTCCATGGATTCAAATCCTGGATATTGTGGGCTAGGAGAATCAAAACATGCTGTCTCCTCTTTCATCCTTCCTTTTTCCTCCAAAACAAATAAAAGGAATGTGAGGGTTCAAACCCCACCAACAAGGGCACAGTAATTCTGTAATTGTGAGGATACAGCATTAATATAGCTCTGATATTGATAAAGATCCTAGCAAATCAGCTAATTCCAGCAGTTAGGTTTCATCTTCGGGTCATGCCATGCAACCATGGCTGCACTCGAGGTGAGGGAATGCAATAGAAAGACGTAGTGGTGCTGATCCCCAGCACAATAGCTGATCAAATCGAAAGAGTTTAAACTTGGTATCTGATCGGGGATCGTCACGGTCCGATACCGAGTTGGATCGCCAATCCAACTTGGGATCGGCCAATCCAAACGTGGCCCAATTTTCTTTTTTAAAAAAAAAATCATAAAAAAATTTAGGGATGTCGGACGATCCAATATATATTATCCAATCTCACTCGTCCAAAACTGAGTCAGATCGTCTGGATCGGACGATCTGACTCGGTTTCGGACCAAGTCAGAGAACCTAAGCAATTTTCGGGATCGGCTCGACCCGAGCCTATCCCGAGTTGTATTGGTCAATCCGACTCGGGATCGGCCGATACTTAACACTGTGATCAAATCTATATTAATTACAATAATAGCATAGAATTTGAACTGGAGATAGGTCAGAGTTCTGATCCCAACATGATCAACAACTAAAAACCAGAAAGAGATGAGTTCAGCAACATGAATGGAAAAAAGGAAATTTGTGGAGCAATGGCAGCATGGACTGCAATGACGGTGAGCAATAGTGGGTACAAAAATCAACAGAGTTTGCAATGGAAGGCAGTAAGCCTGATGAGAATGCAGACGACAGAGGTGGATATAGTAGCTTTTTAATAATGTGTTGAAGAACAGAAGGTTTTTGCACTAGCAACTGCTGGCACTAAAGGAAGTATGAAAAGTTGGACGGGATTAAAAATTTTAAAAATAAAAAAACAAATTTATGACTATCACTATACAGTTTAGCTGATTGCTTCTAAGGTAAAATCAACAGATGAGATGACTCTGATCAACCTGCTATTGTACCATATGGAACTCAGAGTTGCTGTTTAGAATGAAAGATGAATTACAATGACCCTCATATAGAGTTTATAATGAGATTATAGTAAATCAAAGATAGAAACCGATCCGATCACAACCTAATCTAATCTAATCTAACCATCCATAGATGATACAAATCTAAACATTGTGATGAGATACACTTAATATGATACTGTGTATCTCAGACACTTTATAGCACTTCATTATCTCTAAAAATATATAAGCAAGAAACAACCAAAAATATCTAAGTGAAGAAAGCTTTATAAAGTCCACTCTGCAAAGGTAAATCCCAATGGGCAACTTCAGGATTCTTAACAAGCAAACACTTCAATCTCTATAACCAAATTTGGTTCAGATAATGATTATTATATATCCCAGTACTATTTTAAAATTTAATAGAAATCAAAGTATGTATTGTGGATTTTCCAAGCATAGATCATGAAGTGGATTTCCATTAGGGAGACAAATGGATTCAATTAGCTATCATTCTGGATCCAAACTTACGAATAATAGGATCCTTTTAACCCAAGATAAATCCAACTTTTCAGATTAGTAATGCAAATCAAGTCTGAGTCGGCTCCTAGACATTTGGGCTATGGACCAACCTGAGCTATTTATCGTGCTACTTAGATAAATGCGTTGAATTTGGTCCAATTCAAGTTGAAATACTTTCGACCAGACTACAGATTAGATTGTAATTAATTGATCCACAAGTTCGACAGGACTACAGATTAGATTGTAATTAATTGATCTGCTAAACATGGCATGCACATACAGACCTGATTAAGAAGTGGGACAGTCCCAACCTAATTACTGATTGGATCCTACATGGCTTATCTGATGGATCTAGCATGCATAGCCAGATATCATCCTCATTCAGATTTTATCTGGCAAGTTAATGGTCCCATTCAACTTATTTACAGCCCTCACTTTAGGGTATTCTAAAACTAACACTTACAAAAGCATTCTTGGTATTTAACATATAGAAATACAGAATATAGAATTTTCAATAGCAAGAGATAGGATGAATACCATTGGGATTCCCCTGTTCATAGAAGCTTCGTAAAAGAGAGACCGCTTCTGATGCCATTATTCCTCCAGTACATTTGAAACCCTTGCCTTGTGAAGCTCCCTCGCTATCACAAAAAAGAAAAAAATGGACTCAAAACCAATACACTACATAATGAACCCAATGGTTACTCACTTCAATTGCTTGGTTGCAATACCTGAAAAATACATCTTTTAAAAAGGGAGGGCATTAAATGGTGTTCAAATACAAGATCTGTTAGAGGTTTATAGCTCATTTTTGGACAAGAGATAGCGTGTATCTATTGAGAAATTAATCAGCTACCCCAGTTAATGTCTGATCATATCCGTAACATCTGTTTTAAGACATGCTATTGGTGTTTTGAAATCAGGAAGAAAGGATAGATTGATCTTATTTTGGTAAAATTGTCTGACTAAAATAGCAATTTATCTCCTTGGAGACCTACTGAAAATATTTTGCAAAGAAAGTTGGGGGAAGGTCGTTAAGTTTCTCAAAATGATTGATGCTCTCCATGAATTAAATAGTAGGGTTCCTACCCAGATCCCAACACCTAGAAACAGTTTCCATTTGAATTAGGAAAAAAAGGGGGGAAAGAAAAGAACAAGAGACTACCAAGTATTTCTCCAAGGAATGATCTAAGGCCCCTACATTACGAAACATATTTGTGATCACAGTGGGTAGCGTTATCACCATCAATGTTTCCCACACATGAGATGCCTTATGTCACCAAACAAAGTCCTAAAATCCTTGAGTGTTGAAGCCCAATGCACAATTATCTATCTCAAATATGATCCATTATGTCACCAAAGAAAAGCCCTGTAAAATCCTTGAAAAGTGAAGCCCAATACAAAACCATCATCACCAAGACTCGACAACGTGTACATAATCACACCCCTTTTCCTAACTTCCTTCAATCACCACTAACCAAGCAACTGACAAGTATTTATAGGCCTCAACTATTCATTATCAACCAGCCTCAAAAACTAGCACCACAAGTATGGGTTACATCAGAGTGAAGAAGAAGATGATCCATTATGTTACCAAAGAAAACCCTTGTAAAATTCTTGAGAAGTGAAGCCCAATACACAACCATTGTCACCAAGACTCAAAAACGTGTACATAATCACATCCCATTTCCTAACTTCCTTCAACCACCACTAACCAAGCAACTGACAAAGTATAAGGCCACAACCATTCATAATCAATCAGTCTCAAAAACTAGCACCACAAGTATGGATTACATCACAGTGAAGGAGAAGGTGGTCCATAGACACCCCTTGACCCATACACACACATATGCAATGCTATGTGCTACCCTCTCCTCTGAAGGATATCGATGGTGTACTCTTTCTAAGAGCTGCTGTCCACATGAAGGTCTTACTAGGGGGGCAACCATGTGACGAACTGGTCCAGCCGGAAGTAGAACATGGATGAAGAAAATGATTTAATCAAAAAATACCTTTACGCTAAAAGATCCAGACCGCAAGGTGTTCCAGCTGGAAACCAACCAAATTGTTCTTAAGAAATTTAAGGGCCATGACCTCCTTAACCTCTTTAGGATGGAAATGTCTATGAAAGGGCGATTCCAATAAACACCATTATTGAAAACAGAAGGACTTATACAACTTGAGCTTTCTCATTAGAACTAGGTTGAAAATATTAAGAAAGTAAATAAAAAGCTGGCACTCGGCCATCCACACATCATTTGAAGAACTAATTCTTTCCCCTTTGCCCATTTGAAGTCAAATTTTTTTGAGAACGACAAACAAGCAATAACAAAAAAAATAAAGCAAGAACACAGATTTTACGTGGAAACTTCGCGGGAAAAAACCCGAGTAGCAGAAAATCCATTATAATCAAGAAAAACAGGAAAGGGTACAAAGATCTCTCTCACGCATTTTCCCACTCGCACAAACTGTCAATCCCTAACCCTACATGATTTAGGGTTATAATAACATTACAGAGAGTAAAATATGAACTTTCCCACTCGTACAAAGTGAGAATTGAGGCGGGATCTAATGAACCATCAGGCACCACATCTCAACAATCTCCCACATGGAGACGGATTTGAAAAACTCATCATATAGATCTCCAGTAACTTGATCCATCATCTTCAAACTTGAAGACCAACAGTAGCTGAACAGAATTTCAGCTTCTCTGTAGTAACCACCTTTGTCAACATATCTGGTAGGTTCTCACTTGTATGAATCTTTTCAAACTTGAACCGTCCATCCTCCAAAAGGGACCGTATGTAGTGATACCGTATATTAATGTATTTCGTTCTTGAATGAAATGCAGAATTCTTTGCTAGATGAACAGCACTTTGACTGTCACTATACAACTTACAATTTTCTTGCTCCTTCTCCAACTCCTTCATGAAATTCTGTAACCAAACCATCTCCTTGCAAGCTTTTGTAGCTGCCACATACTCCACTTCTGTAGTAGCAAATCATTTATCTTTTGTAGTTTATAAACCCAAGCAACCGCAGGTACGCAGTACTGCCCAATGTAAACACATACCTGGTGGTGCTCTTTCTGTCATCGATATGTCCAGCCATATCAGAACCCACAAAGCCTTGTAAGCTAATTTCTGAACCTCCATAACACAAACCAAGTCCTTCCCTTCGAACCTTTGAGATGCCATAGTATCCACTTCACTGCTCTTCAATGTTCCTTCCCTGGATTGCTCATGTATCTACTTACCACTCCCACTGCTTGTGCAATGTTTGGTCTCGTGCTAACAATGGCATACATCAAACTGTCAATTGCAGATGAATATGACACTGTTGCCATCTCATCCTTATCCTCAGTTTCTGGGAAGTCATGTTTTGAGAATTGAAGTGACTGGCCAAAGAGGTGCTTACTGGCTTAGCTTCATCCATGTTGAATCTCTTCAACACCTTATCAATGTAATCAACCTCAGACAATTCCAACTTTTGTTTCTCTATCTTTGCTAATCTGCATTCCAAGGATTCGTTTTGTAGCTTCCAAATCCTTCATTGAGAATTCTTGAGACAAACTTTCCTTCAGATTTTGAATCTCCACCATGCTTGATCCTACAACAAGCATGTCATTAAAATTCTTAATATAACAGCAGTGATCAGCACGGCACCGGTCATAACCATTCTTGGACATACAGTTATCAAATTTTCTGCACCACTGTCTTGGGGCCTGTTTCAAACCATATAAGCTCCTCTTGAGCTTACACACCAGGTTCTCCTTTCCAAAGACTTCATAACCTTGTGCCTGTTGCATATATATTTCCACTTGTAGATCACCGTGAAGAGATGCCGTTTAACATCTAGCTGTTCCAAATGCAAGTCTTCCACAACCACAATATTCAGAAGTGATCTGATAGTAGACATCTTCACATTTGGGGAGAAGATTTTATTGAAATACACACATGCTTTCCGTTGAAAACCTTTCACAACCAACCTTGCCTAGCACCGTTTTGAACCATCATACTCTTCTTTTAACCTGAAAACCCACTTATACTATAAGGCTCTCATTCCCTTCTACAGCTGAACCAAATCCCATGTCCGATTTGAAATAGAGACTCCATCTCATCATCCATTAGCTTATTTCCATATTTTCTTGGTCTCAACCTGCAAGGCCTCTTCATAACACTGTGGTTCACCTCTATCTGTAACAAATAATGCAAAGAGGGAGAATATCCGGATGGGGCTCTAATGACCTTACTTGATTTTCTAACCGTAATAGGAGTTTGCAGTTCTGGCTGTTGATTTACCTCTCCAGGTTTCAACATGTCATCATTACTAATCTCTTCTAATTCAATATAATCAAGTTTATGGGGCCTTCAACCTGATTATCTTAGTCCTTATACAGAATATTCTCATTGAATACCACATCCCTACTCCTAATGATTTTACGATTTTCATGATCAAAAACTGGTAACCAAAAGCATCAGATCCATATCCAATAAAAGTGCATTTTCTGGACTTCAAATCTAGTTATGATCTATTTTCAGAATTTATGAACAAAAAAAAGTACATCCAAAAATTCTTAAATGAGATAAATTTACCTCCTTTCCAGTCCAAACCACTACTGGTAGTCTAAATCCAAATGCAACCGAAGGCCCTCTGTTTATCAAGTAAATTGCAGTGTTCACAGCATCTGCCCAAAACTGTTTTGGCAGTCAAGCATTAATCCTCAAACACCTAGCCCGCTCAGTAAAGGTTCTGTTCATGCGTTCTGCCACACCATTGTATTGTGGTGTCCCTGGAATAGGTTTATGCCTTCTAATCCTAACGTTAGTGTATTACTCTTCGAACTCATCACTACAATATTCACCACCATTGTCTGATTTGAGACACTTGAGCTTTAAACCTGTCTCATTTTCAACCAATGCTTTCCATTTCTTGAAACATTAAATACCAAAGATTTATGTTTCAGAAAATAAACCCAAAGCTTTCTAGTCACATCATCAATAAAACAGACAAAATAAAGTGAGCCACCGAGACAAATCAGTCTTTGACTAGACCCAAGGTTGTCATTAACCTATGGCCAACCCACCCTCTATTTTGACTCTACCTAGGTAATCCTCACTTCACTCTTGAATTCTCAATGCACGAAGCAAATGTTCCCAAACATACATGGGATTAAACCTTTTTTAACCTCATTGAAAAATAACACAGGGTAATGGTTCACCAGCCTAGGAAGAGCTTCTTGGACTAGATCCCTGAAGTGATATTCCAATTCAGATGTGACCAGAATCTATCCAACTTGAAACTTTTTGGAGTCTCTTTTAATTGGACCAAGTAAGCTTGACCCTCAAAAGGGAAGTCCAAAAGATTGCACACATCCATAAATTTTGCAAACCCTATAATGCTTCTACTCATGTCGACCTCCTTTTCCCCCATCAAATCTGGAAATCACTCCTTACATACAATGGAGGCCTTTAATCTTCGAAAGCACTCTTAATCTTCCAATCTTCAAAAACAATCTTAAGTTATTCCTAGAAATCATTCGCCAAATATATGCAATTCGGGCCATAGACCCTTTAGGTGATATACAATTCAGTACTATATAAAATTCTATAGAATCTCATAATTTACGGAATATGATGTGGACTAGTTAAATACTATTGTTGTATCCACATGTTATTTTTTCATTTTTGTAATCATATATTTCTGTTGCTTAACCCAATTAGTTTGGATAAGGCGTTTTGTTGATGTTTGATTAGGTCAATAAAAAAGTTGGTTCAAAGTCTAAGAAATATCCTTAATATACTCGTTAAGACAATAATAGTAGTCCTTGGTTTTGAATTATAATATTTCTTACCAAGAAGCTACACACCTCCCTTTAACAATCATATCAGCGTATGAAATTAGATTGGGACATTGCTTAAATTACCTCTAGAAGAATATGTATTGAAAAAAAAAAATTAATGAAAACAAGATGCCCAAGTTAAGACAATGGAACTAAGCCGATGGATAATAATTTGCTTGTAATGCCAAAGGTTAGAGGAAAACCTATTAAGGTGCTCAGAGCTACTTGAATGTAATGATAAAATCGACCCACACCCTCCAAATTTGTCATTGGTGCAGCCATAAAATACTGCATTAATTCCTAAATAAAGACAATAAATAAAAAAGAACAAGAAAAGGCATGAACAAGTTATTCAGGCATTAATATTAAGAAGCAAATTAACTTCCATAAAAGCGGAATGGTAGAACCAAACCAAGAATTGATAAGGCCGCTGCACACATTATACATGGTTCACATGTAACATAAAGATCACATTTTGAGAATTTTTCAGCAACTTCTGACTCCGAGAGTCCATTTTTTTGCCATTGCTCAAGAAGAACATCAATTGCTTCAATCTCAGCATGTCTGGTAGCCTACATATGTACAATCAGTCAACCAAAACAACACATTTAGCTTTAACAGAAAAGCAATTATCAATCAGGAGAGATTGAGATCATGGTCCAAAGATATTGAGAAAGTGAAAACACCTAAAAAGAATTGGCATAGAGGAAAAAAATTGGTTCTTATAGAAGTTAAACAATGTTAATAGTTTTGAAGTCGGTCACTATTTTTTGTTTTTTTTTGATAACTGATGAATTATATAAAGATAAGAGGTAAAGAAATACAGAAAAACAAGCACCAAGGCTAGAGAGACTAATCTCAATCCTTGGGCAAAGGAAGACACAAAATACAGAAAATCTCCCACCCAAAAACCCAGGATACAGCAAAGGTACACCACCCCAGGCACCAACCCAATAGATCAATCCTCCTCCTGCATCATCTCCCAAGATGAAACCCCCCCTCCCCCCCTCAAACATAATACTCCTCCCCAATCTAGTCCTAGCCAGTCTCTCAGCCGCCACATTGGCCCCCTGAGACACAAGATGGAACGAGAGATTCCAATCCCTACTCAGAGACCAAGCCAGACACAAAAGATGAGTAAATTTCCAGGCACACTGCTCCGACCTCTCCATCCAGTCGATAATAAAGGACGATGAACACTCCACAATCAAATGCCGGTAGCCCTGTGCCCTAGCGAACCACAAGCCCGTCACTAAAGCCCTTGGGAAATGGAAACATGTAGACATGACAATCTATAGAAACATGCTGATGCTTTCTTAAGTTCAGATAACCTACTAAACATTACAGGAAAAAATGCCCCTTGGGTACAGGTGCTTAAATGTTAGATTCATAGAAATCCAATATCTTAGGATACAGTGACTCAGTTAAGAAGGGTCCATTTATCAGATAAAGTATGTTGAAACATCATTCATTAAAAGGGTAACAACAATATTCAAATCTTCAACTATAAACAAGGAAATTATAATCTTGAGACATGACAATATATAATCCATAAGCAATAACATACTAAAGTTTATACAAGAAAATACTAGTTTTAATCATTTTAAATGAATGCTTAATTTTTAGTGTGTTCCTAGAGATCAAAGTACATATCCGACCTAACAAAATATTCCATCTAGAAAGGCAAACGGGGATTTTAAGTGTCGAGCATGTATCATGTATCCACACTGATATCATGTCAACAGAGGTATGATGGGTAAGTTGGAAACTTGGAAGGGTCAACGTGTCATAGACAACATGTCATAATACCAAAGTAAACCATTGCTTGGATAAGAAAAGTAATTTAAATAGGGTAACTACTGGCTGTTACAAACAATGTCTCAAATTTCGCCGATATTGGGAAAAATATCGCAAAAATTTCATTTTATCATCTCCTGCAGATAATATCTCCAAGTGGATTTGTCTTTTTATGCAGTATCAGTGATATATTGCCGAAATCTCGATATCTTGTCGATATCTCGTCGATATCGGCGAGATATTGCTTTTTTCTTCAATATATATGCTCGACATTTTCGACATGGGCGAAATGTAAAGCAATATTTCCCACATTTTGATAGAAAGCCTATTTTCACTATTTTGAGCAAAAATTCGTTTTTTTTTTTTAATTTTCTTAAATATTTTATTCAGAAAATCAAATCTAAAGTCCTAATACACATGACAAGAATCACAAGGCAAATTGAGGATTGAAGCTTTATTTTTGGGGATTTGTGTGGTATATCTAACACTCATATTTTTGTTTTAAATTTTTTTTAGAGGCACCCAATCTACAAATGGGATGGGCGTCATTAAATATTTTTCAAAAAAAATAATTTTTATTTTTATATGATTAAAATTAAAGAAAAATATACATATTACCAAAAAATATTTATAGCATATGTAATTAATTAATTATTATCTTATGCATTAAGAAAAATAACTAAGTTATTTTAGTCGGTCACAATTATTTATTTCTAATCTAAATGACCAATAATTAATTATGTTTTTATTATATAAAATTAAAATAAATATTAAATTTAAAAAAAAAATAAATAATTATGAAAGTATAATAATGTTTAATATGTAATCTTATGTTATTAATGATGTATAATGGAGCTTACAAAATTAATCATTAAATTTATTAAAAATATTTAAAATTAAAAAAGTGTTGAAAAAAATAAATAAAATTTTGTAATTCATTGGTAAGGTATATAAGAATCATAATGATGCCACTTTGTAGTCTTATGCTGTATTTTTGGATTATTTATTCATTGTTGCATTAGGAAGGTATATAGGAATTATTCTTATGAGTATTGGTTAACATTGACTTTGATAAGTACTAGAGGTATGCGCGTGAGTATATGGATTGGTATCATCACAGTATGTCTTGGGATCAGTATTGTAACTACATTGCTAGCCACACTATGGTCACCCTGGGGATAACGATGGAGACTTCAAGCCGGATCGACACTCTATGTGGATGCGATATTGTTGTTATATATCTTTTCATTGTTGTTTTTATGACATTTAGTTGTATTTTGACTTTATGGATGATAGTCCACATTTCATATAGCAACTCATATTGACAGATTGACAACATATATATTACCTAGATCTCTAAATGTTTGTTTATCACTATGCATAGCTATTTATTCTTATATTTTGAATTATTTCTGTGTGTTTATGTATGATTAAATAATCCCTGAAGTTTTATAAAAAAAATTCCAAGTTTTTCTTAATTTTTCCATTTTAATCCAACAGGAAACATTTTACTCCAACTAGCAAATATTCTGCCAAAACGAAAATATCTCCTAATATTTCGGTGAAATTTCCCTCGGTCCCGGTGGCGAAATTTCCACCGAAAGTGAAGTTTAAATTACCGGTTACAAATATTCTCAAACTTTGTGAACCAGATTGCAAATTGTCATGGGGAAATAATAATAGTCAAAACATATAACAGTACCATGATAATTATGTTTATACTTAGTATATGCCAAGTCAAACTTCTCCGAAGAGGGGGCATACACAAGATGAAAAAAGAGAAAGTATTATATCTGTTGGAGATATTCTAGTAGATTTATTTTTTTATTTGAGGAATAACCGGATATGATATATATGAAAAAAATGCTGAGTACATAAAACAACGCTGGCTAAGTTCCCAACCTCCATAGCAAGCTCACTCTTGATGAAGAGGTGATCAATACACAAAGTAAACAGCAAAAGCATTTGCTTGCTAATCTGATACCTTTCGTCTGAATTTTATTCCACTTCCATGCAAATCGAGAAAGCCCCTGACTATTGAGTACTCTACAACTGCGGAGAGCTGACGGGAGGTCAAAGATCGTTGATCATTGGTGGTTATATGTAGGCAGGGTGTTGGACATCTTCGGAGCCATCTGCTTAGAGTAAAACAGCAGGAAAGGTTGGGTAGGAGTGTGGAGTGAAGCCTAAAAAAAGGGTTGTAAACCAGGCTAAGAACTCGCTCATAGACCAACAAAATATAATGTATGGATCAGTCAGGCATCCAAGGTAACGACTCCATCGCCCAAGCAGTCACACAAGAATAAGCCGAGAACGAAAGCTTGTTGCTTTTTCTTTCCCTATAATTATAATTGGAGCCAAGCCGAGGCTTTCCCCAGTTATGTCCCAAAAATGAGAGAAGAAAAAACGCTGCAGACCATTTGGGCCAGGGGCTTTAAGTCTCAGCACACCCAGCATTCTCGTTTCTAACAAGAAGTCTATTACATACTTCCTTTGAGACAAGTTGCCGATCAGCAAAAGCTAGCATTCAAGAACTCTCCAGACAACAGAGGGAAGTGGTGCAATGTTAGGCTCTGGAAATTCTCCCGTCATCCAAAGTCTATTGCTGCGGTTTGAGATGGGGAGTGGCACCAAATCTAGAACATGGTTAGGAGTCCTGCCATTGACAACAAAAAGAAAACTTAGCAAAAACTGGTGAAAGATTGCTACACCGCTACTATGACACCTCTCCTAAACTCAATACTAGACTGGTAACATCTCAGTTGTAGGAATCCCAGTGAATAGTTTTTCCCTCATCAGTCCTTTGGCCAAAGGGTCCGCTTCTATATTGGCTAATTTCAACACATTGTTAAATGAGATATTCCGCCCATGTGCTAGAAATCGAGCTAGGCGAATCAGCTGAGTGAACCTCCATGGCCACTCCATCGTAGAACCCATCCAAGAGATTATAGTCGTTGAAACACCCTCTACCTCCAGACATGCCCATACGCCTGGCTTCCCTCCATCCCATCATCAATGATAGAATCTTGGCCGGCGTAGAGTCCCCTGACCTATTGAACCTGAGTACGTATGGCAGATAGTCCTGTATTGGTCTCTAAAAATGTCCATCACACTGGAAGGACCTGGGTTACCCAAAGATGATCCGTCTAAGCTGAGCTTAATAAAATCCCCCTAGCAGCACACCAAAACGTAGACTACATATCTCATGGGAGAAGAGAAAGCAACGGATCTCCATTCCTTGATGATATCAAACATAAGAATCCCATTGAACTCTAGCGGTACTACCATCCACGAGGCGACCATGAATATGATAGCATCAATGAGGGTCTAGGGATGAGTCAATCTATCCTAAAAAATTCACCTGTTCCTTTCTATCCATATTGCCCAAAATATCGCACATAAAAGGGCCTGAAACATTAACTGACCTCTCCTTCCAAGGTCTGGAATCCTCCACTACTCAACCAAGTCCTCCACTAACGAAGGTAATACCCAAGGCACCATAACCCGCCTGAGAAAGTAGAGCCAAATGCTCCTTCACACGGTGCATTTTACTAAAAGGTTGCCAATCAAATTTCCATTCCTCCTTGCAAATAAAGCACATGTGATGGGATAGAGCCCACATCTTCCTTTTCTTTTGCAGAACATCGACAGTGTTAATCTTGTGCTAAAGGAGGGTCCAGAAAAAAGCAGTGATATGAGGGGGAGCTCTACACTTCCAGCGTCTGAAAGGGGAGAAAGGAAGCTGACGATTCTGGATGGAGTGGCGACTGTGGCATAATATTGAGAAGAAAGACCGAGTAGAAAACACCTCTAGACTCAGAGAACCACGCCCTTCTGTCCAGATAGTTAGAATCAATAAACAAGTCCTTAAGGTACTCAAACAAACCCAAATTTCATCCACTTCCGCAAGGCGGGGATCACGTCTGAGATCAAGACCCAAATCAAACCGAAATCCGACCAGATACAATATTAGAAACAAATGAACCTCTAATACGTACCAATCTAAAAGATCTACGGAATCTAAGAGAAAGAGAAGACTCCCTCTACCAAACATCTCGCCAAAAAAGTATACGAGTTCCACTCCCAACTCCGAAACGAGAAAACTGGTAAAACAAGGGACCAAGGGATTGGTTGGCCTTCCAAGGACAACTGCAGTATCCTCTAGCATGAGGATTAATGTCCCACCCATTTAAATAAATTACATACTTGAAGTGTATGACGTTGAACCAGAGAGTTCTGATCACTGCTGAAATGCCAAAGCCATTTACCCAACAAGGCCAAGTGAAAAGGAAGGGAGTCCCCTTGATGTAGGCCCCTAGAAGACGTGAAGTGACCCTGAACACTCTCGTTAATGACAAAGGAAAAAAAGGAAACATTCCTAACACAGCTATTTATCCACTTCCTCTACCTTGCCTCAAAGCCTTTCCATTCAAGCACCGAGTTGAAAATTTTCATTCCACCCTTTCTATGCCTTCTCTATGTCCAATTCACACTAAATCCGCCTTACCCAACCTAATTCTCTCTTCTATCACCTTATTTTCAATAAGAACATCATCAAGAATTTGTCTTCCAGCAATAAATGCACTTTGATTGGTGAACACTAAATCCAACATCACCTTCTTCAGTCTCTTGGCAGGCACTTTGGAGACGATTTTGTACAGACTAGTAATGAGACTAATGGGGCGAAAAATTTTAATCTCCCTGGCTCGCTTCTTATTAGAGATGAGAATTAAGAAAGTTGCATTTGTAATTTTATTAATGATCCCATCCTCGAAGAACTCCTTGAAGACCACAAGAAGGTCTCCTCCAATCGCTTCCCAAGACTCCTGAAAGAATGCCATGGTAAAACCGTCAGGTCCCGGGACTTTATCTATCAATTAGCCAGTTTTGAATTCTTCTTCCTCAAAAGGCCTTTCCACCCATTCACATATATCATGTGATAATGTACACCCTCCTAGATTTCCAACATCAAATCTCATTTCCTATTCCGAATGATAGAGAGGGAAGTGGAACAAAGATAAAGCTTTAACTATCCGCTCCTTGTCCTCTATCCTCTCCTCATCCACTTGGATACTAGACAATGTATTGGTGCTAGCTCTTCCCTTGGCGACTATGTGGAAGAATTGCGTATTTCAATCGCCATCCTTAATCCATGTGGCCTTAGAATTTTGTCTCCAATTAATTTCTTCTTGCTTAAGGATCACCTCCACTTCTGCTCTCTTGATCTTTTGCATCTCAATCTCCTCACCGGATAAACCCCTCAATTGTTCTAACCTGTCAATTCTCTCAATATCCTCGGTGCAAAGTTTTTTACACTTCTCTAGGTCCCTGAAAGTACCTTTGTTCCATAGAACAATCCTACTCCTCAAAGACATCAATGATTTCATGAATCTAAAACCGGACCAGTTATCCTCTGCTATGGGATCTTTGCCCCACCATTCTTTAACTACTTCCTTAACAGAGGAGTGAGTGATCCACATGTTCTTGAAACGAAAAGGCCTTGGTCCGTCTCTAGGCAACTCAAAAGAGAACAAGATCAGTCAATGATCAGAAGTAGTCCCGAGGAGGATAGACTGACTGATGTTAGGGAAGTGATCATCCCATTCAACCGACCCCAAAACCCTATCCAATCTACTGCAAAGGCTATTCTCTGGGAGATTAGACGTGAATTCACCCCCGCCCCTACCACCAAGGGATAATCTACTAGACGATACTAGCTGATAGAGGAAAAATTACGCATACTACGAGTGATCCTACTCCCATTATTTCTCTCACTAAGGAACCTAGTGACGTTAAAATCCCCTATCAAACACCACGGCCCGACAACCCCCTGATGAATACTCCTTAATTATTCTCGAAATTCCTTTCAAAATCTATGCCCAGTCTGGCCATAGATCCACATTAAATACCATTTGAACAGGTCCAAAGGACATCTAAACTAGATTGTGATCGAAAAATTATCCACTCTAAGCAGGCTACCCTCTATTTGTTCCATATCCCATGTAATCAGCACATCCCAGAGGCTCTAACTGATGGGAGGAACGGCCAATCACTATTTCGTGACCCTCCATATCCTCGACATCGGTTTCCAATCAATGGTTTCCTTTTTCGTCTCTTGGAGGACTAAAATTGTTGGTCTAGTACAAAGGCCCAATTCCCTAACAGCCCTTCTCTTAGACACACAGCCTATACCCCGAACATTCCAACTAATGATCTTCATTGACACATGAGATGCATCTCATTCCTTCTTCTCTGGTACTGAAGATGCATCTCAAAGTTTCTAGCACTAAAGGAACATCACAGTCCCATTCCTGTACCTATTGACATTTGACAACCATTGATATAGGTAATCCACTCCCTTTTTGATCAGATGCCACTAACCTGGATAAACTTGCAAAGTTCACCACCCCACTCTATATACCCTCCTCCAGATCTCCCATCTCACCCTTCAATGTGCTTTCATGTGAATGAAGCCAACATCTTTGGGCACCAGATTGGGATTCATTATGGCTGGCATACTGCAGCAAAGTTGGATTGTGAGTCTGACTTATAGGCATCCCAGAATGACAGAACATGAAAAGTTGGGAACAACACAGCAAGTATAGTCTACATTTAAAGAAGAGTGCAACTGCACCCATGTAAAGAATCAGCTTGTGTACCTTGGATGGCTAACAAAGAGTGAAAGGGCAATGAAAGCTGGGATGGGGGCTGATTAGGAATGATGACAACACTAGATGAAGCTTTACTTAGGTACCCATTTTTAATAGGACTTACCTCCAGCACATTACCAACACTTCTCCTGATATTCAGCAAATTAAAGGACATAATAGGGCTCTCCACTTGGTGCTTCCAAAAGATGACTTTCAGTGAGCTTGGACCCTGGTAAAAAGAATGCCCACTTGCAGTTGGCATCACATCTCCATCTCCATCGATGATTGTTGCTGTGCTGCAACAAGCTTGCACTCTGTCAGAAGGGAGAACCACTCCGCTGCTTTGGGTCATCGATCTATCGCCAACTCTCTTCCCTACTACTGTACAGTTGGGTGGGCTTTGTTCTGATTCCTACTCTACTAGTACACTAACAGACCAAGGCTTGAATGAAGTGCACCCTCACTGTGTCAGACCACCCCCCTGCAGAATGGCTGCAATTAATCTTGAATCACCTCAGCACTCTGATTGCCAGCATTTTCCATGTCTTCACGAGCTTCTTCAATGTAGTACCTTGCTCTAATCAGTTCCCCGAGCATCTTCCCGTCTTCCTCCATCACTTCCTTGCCCACACTCCCATCTTCCCTTGTCCTTTGCTCTTTAACTGACTGATTTCTACAGTCAGGTTTTGCAAATGCAAGACAAAGGGCTCTATCATTTGCTCTAATAAGACCTTAATTGTCTCCTCGTTGACTGGGTTGGGCCAGCCCATCCACTGATCCTGTGATCCTGGACTTCAAACATCCGAGTGGTCTTCACTCACTATTTTTGGCCCAGACAGGCCACCTTGGTTGGTATGTTGGGACCCTCCCATCGCATGGCTCCACTGGGATGGAGATGTGGTCCCACCAGCTTCACCTTTCAGGTTACACATACGACGGGCTGGTCTGGATTTGGACCGGAGGTGTGGACTAAGTCCAGGCTTAGAGCTAGTACGGCCCCTAGGATTGCCTCTTCTGGGCTTACAGCCCGCAGGGGTTTAGAGCTTGATCTAGGTGGGGCTCTTCACGTCTTGGGTGGGAAGCCCAAACATCTTGCACATACGAACTGTTTTAAAATTTGAACTTTGTAAAGCTGCCTTGCCAGCTGTATTAACTGACAGTGGACCCAGACTTACCAATGGGAGCATACCACCTTGCCCTCCGCTATCTGCGTCATCATCATCCACCTGCAGACGTTGCTTGCTCTGTTTCTCCAAGGTGGAGAACTTCAGCATCTCCTCTGGTAATGGAAGCACAATCTGAATGAAGAACTCGTCCTTCCCAAATTTAACTAAGATGTCTCTTGTGATGCGCATGGAGTTGCCACAATCCACTTTTATTCTAGCTCACCTAAGGTCCCTGAAACGCAGCATTGCTTCATCAATCGATCTCAAACCTTCACAGATGCCGCCAATGGTCTCAAACATATAGTCAGACCAATAGTTTGTGGGGAGGCCACAAACAGAGACCCAAAAATCCTCCCAGTTTTTCTCTATGGGGACTCTCATTGAAACATCCGACCATCACTTAATATGGACAACTTCCTTTGATTTTAGAGGGAAAGACCTCATTGATGACAAGTTGCAGAACAATTCCCATGATGAAGCAAACAGACAGCTTATCTTCTGTTAATGGTGCAAGCTTTGGAATCTCTTCAAAATAGTAGAATTCAATGAGTTCCTTAGCTATAGAGAACCAAGCTACCGCGGTATTGGTCACCGATAATAACAGTGCCATGTCCCATCTATCTTCTATCCCACTGGCTTCTGAATCAACGACGAAGGAAACCAAAAATCCTTAGTTAATTGATGATACCCTTAAGTTATTTTCTGCCTTCACAGCAAGAGTTATTTTCCTGATAGTCGTCCCATTTGAGCCCAGCCATTCCAGAATGTTATTTGCAAATGTTTGCCAGCCTCAATCCTTCTTACTTGCCTGTGTAAATAATTTCTTCTTGTTTCTGAGAACACAGAAGCTCTGATGAAACTGCCCTTATTATTAGTTTTCTTTTCAATGAGAATGGTTCTTTTTCCTATCACTCGCCTCCATACCCCATTGCTTTGCCTCCATGCAACGATTTGCAACCCATTTTAAGACACTGATGTCAAACGTGAGAGAGCTCGACCTCCCGTTTCTTACTTCATACATAATGTATTCCATAGGCCTTCTATTTCCAACAGGTTCTGCGCAGAACTTTTTAGATTCGATGGCAAATGAAGCATGATCATCCCCCTCTAGCAAAAAAGATTTTTTGATTGAAGGATGAGGATAAAAGAATGGGTGTTTGGGTGGAATGGGCGAACAGAGAGGGTCTTTGAGAGGTGCATACGACCTGACAGTATCTGTAAAAGTATCCGTGAGGTGAATGTTGTGGGGAACTGGGGGGACAGGAGGAATAGAGGGACGAGACGAGGGGATACAGAGGAGTGGGATGAAGCGGAGGCAGAAGATGGGGAGGTGGGGGAGGAGGAGGAAGGAGAGAGAAGATATATATCTATATATCAAGTATTTATTCTTCCTCAGGCTCCTATTAGATTTTGATGAGTTAGGTAGCAAAAACCAGATATACTAAAAGTAGTATATTAGCATAATTTATAGTCTTGGGTTTAAGAACAACATATGGGTCTTCAGCAACAGATCTCATGCCTGTTACTTTTGACAAGGATCAGGATCCACCATCTGATGGAACCCACTGACAAGATCAAATGATAAATCTCAGCTTCATCAAATGAATTTAGATGTCACCATTTGTTTTGAACGGTGGAAATCTATTGGAAAACTGAAAGTTCTGAGAAAATTATGGCAATCACATGATTAGAAGTTATCAAATCAAACTGATTTTCTTAATAGAGATTATCACCCTATAATGATTGGTCTTGATGTTCCACAAATTGTTACTTATCAGATTTTTGTGCACTTAAGAACTCTTGTATGGGTTGTTAAACCCCAGATCCTAGATGTTCCCTAGTAAATTCTAGGGTATTTCTATTACTATTTACTATCTACTGTTACAGTACAAGCAAAATTACTATTCATAGTAATCCTAATTTTTCCAATTTCTTATAATGATTGTGATTCATATTTTACCTGATTGTAACAGAGCAATGATTAAGCTGATAAATAAAAATGCGTTGAAGTTCAGTCAACTTGGTAAGGCCTCTGAGATGTTGAACTTCAAGCTTGGTTTTGAGTCCCAATCTGGACTTGAAACCTGCCTTCAAGCTAAAATACTAATATGTCAACTAAACTAACATTTGATGTTCACTGAGGCTAGAATTTAACACCAAAAGAGTAGATATACTTTCTAAAACTTTACAACCATTAAAATCTATCCTAGATTTCTCCAAATTGCACCAAACCATAACCCTAGAATACACACCATATGGTCTACCAATTGTCCATTTACAAGAAACCCTAAGTACTCAGTTTCTGAAATCCAGTAATTAAGACCTTCCTTTAGACCCTCTTACAAAGTTCCCATTTTGAACAATTTTAGAAGATAGTTTAGTACTTTTTTTCCTCTTTACACACCAATTTTATGTTAATTGAGCAGTTGGAATTGCTGTAGTAAACAGTTGTATTATTGTTCTGCTACTGAGGTTTGGAATGATCCTATGAGCTTCAGTTGCTTCATCTTCAAACTCTTAGATCATGCTTTAAGAATCGTGATGTCATTCCTTTTTTACTTTCATTAGTGCTGCAGATTATTATCCAGGACACAGAAACATTTTTGTTGTTTCACCCTTGAAAGAGGCAAACAAAATAAATATTCTACAATTATAAAGTTTTGGTATACAAGATTAGTCATAATATGAAAAAAAAATAAAAAATTAGACGCATTTAATTAATTCTTCAGCATTATAAAAAGAAGATAATTCAAATTGAATTTAGAAAGTAGACCCAACGGAGGTTGGGGTACATACATTTCGTGTCTCAGTAGTTCGATTCCTTCCTGAAGCAAGGACCTTTCCATCCTCAATAATCACACACCTGGTCAATTGAAAGGTCACATGAGGAACAATCCAGAAAATACAAGAATTCTCCATTATAAATCTAAAAAGGAAATCATAAAAAATATAGCTGTGACACATATTGCTCATATTGGTACAAAAAGGAGGATAATGGAGTTAGAAATTTTGATCTTAATAAAAGGGCTTACAGTTTAACCAAACATCCACTGACCACCAAACTGAGTGAAAAAAACATTTTAGTTTTACAAATGAAACCACCACCTTCTATTTATCATTTTATTTTCTTGAAAAAGGAAGGTCTCGTTGAACCACCACCAGTCAGTAAAATGAAAAAGTACAGAATATGTCTGCTTGTTTTGCAACCACAGTGACTACCTCTGCAGAGAGCTGGAAGCAAATGCAACAAAAGTCGAGGTAACAGTGTGTTTACAGTCCTCAAGAAACCCAGGAAAAGTAGCCTCTCTAAACACGATAGGTCAGATAGAATACTAGGTAATTGTCAAGGCATTAACTAAACTTTCTACATCGACCATACGAAAACAAGACAAAAATTTGTGTGCTGAATTGCTTCCTCCATATATGTTTTGCTTCCTATGCAAAGGAGCTTCTTACTCTTTTATGTCCAATTGTCTTTCCCTTCACAAATAAAAACTTCTATGAATCTTGTAAGATGACAAAATCATTTCTAGAATCCTTGTATATGATTTAAAAAAAAAGGCTTTTTAGAACTCCTAAGATTTGTATTGGAAATGATAGATGTGATCCTTCTAAGACAATTTGTTTTTTGATTTTCAAGGGCATTATCTTCCTTGAAATAGGTAGGACTTCATCAGATTTCCTAACCGAAAAAATCATGATACCAAGACTTTTTTTCTTTTATAAATAAAATTAGGTTACTATTAATATGGCCCTAAGGCCAAAACTTTACAGTAAGAGAGTACAAGGGAGATCTCAACATAGCAGAGTAAGATATATGATAACATAAGGTTAAAGAAGACATTTAATGCAAGGGTACATGGAAGTTGCCATTAGGTAAGCTGATAGTGTTACCACTCTATGTCAGTTATCTGATAACAAGGATCAGTGGCGTAGAAAGTTCGTTTCCATCTAGGAACATTCTATGGACTTAATTGCACCAAGTCTACTTTCCTTTCAGAAGTACTTTATCAACAGATCTTGCTTAATTCCTTGTATCTCTCTTCGCTCTGTTGAATTTATTAGGTTTCCTGCAGTGTTTTTTGCCAATAAAGAAGTGAACGAATTTTTTCTAGTGGTTGATGTCTCCAAAGTTGAAGTTCTACAGGATATATCTTTGGAACGACACTATGATTGCCCAGAATAGACTGAATAGCTGACACCTAAAATCATATACATTATCCGTAATAGAAACATTCACTTTCTAGCTCACCAACATAAAATAAAATAAAATGAAGTTCAACCACAAAGTCAAATCCTAGGAAATAATAATAGGGTTTTTAAGGTAAAGGATATGCACAAGTTGCATATAACGTTTTTAGTGCATTGAAAAAGTCCTGTTAGGATATGCTCACTCTTTAAAAGTTATTAACATTCAGTGATTTTTTTTACTGAAAATATTGAATTGCCCAAAATACCCTTAAGAGAAAGTTTGAAAATTATAATCTCTTCTCACATCTCTTCCCCATTTCTTTGCCCCGAGCAAATGAGGAAATCAAGGTGCCTTCAACAACTCAAATCAGACTAAATGACAAAACGCACAAGAACCGATTCGCAACACAAAAAGATTCCCTCGTGCCGTCAAGAAACAGATTAGAACAAGGAATTCTAGGGTTTCTTCAATGATTCAAACTGAAAAGCCAGTTCAAAAAGCCATTCCAGAAGCGAAACGAAGACTTCAAGAACCGATCAAACAAAATCATTCACCAATCTCATATTGTTTATTCTTCTTCTTTTACAAATGAAGAAAGATTGCTGAAAGAAAAAATCATCTCTTAGGGTTTCAAGATCTCTCTCTCTCTCTCTCTCACCCACTTTTTGTTGTAATTTTCTGGCGTTTGCGTCTGTTAGCTTAACATTTCCGTTTTTATTTGTGAATTCGGAAATTTATGAATCCGTTTTTCAGAAAACGCAGTTAATTTGCTGACTGGATTACCATGTTGCTATGTACAATTGTAACTTGGTAGTCAAGTAAGCAAATTAACTGGGTTTTCCTGTTCTATACAATTGGGTCAAAACCCAGTTAATTTGCTAACTGAAGTACCGAGTTGCCATTTGACATAGCAAATGGGTAATCAATTTAGCAAATTAACTGGGATTTCAAGAAAACCCAATTAATTTGCTGACTGGACTAGCATGTTGCTATGTACAATAGCAACTTGGTAGTCAAATAACCAAATTAACTAGGTTTTCCTGTTCTATACAATTGGGTTTTATTCATTTCGTGATGAACAATCCTGTAAGATTTTTGTCAAATTGAACAATCATGTAACAATTTTTTATATTTGATATGAGAATGGAATGACCTATCATTGAAACATGAATGGCTTCATCAACACATGTTTACAAAGTTTAAAACATTCAAGTTTAGAACATACACATTTAAATTTAGAACGTACACTTGACAAACAACTATACATCATTTAAGCCTCTCTTATTAAAGTTATACAAAGAAAATTTCATGAATCCTTAAAACTAAATTTGAAACTCATCCAAAATCTTTCGTCCAAAAGAAGCTACTCTTTCATCCTTTGCTTGAGCTCGTTCTCAAATCGCAACCTTCAAATCCCTAAAACAAGTTGGTTCATGCGTGAAGGAGAGTTTAAGAGTAGAACGATTGGGGTTGAACGATGGTGACGGGATTGGGGTTCAAGTGAGGTGGTTATTTTTTTGGATTGAAGAGGGTGGTGCAAATGGGGCTAAAGGAGAGATTTGAGATGATTGAAGGGTGGTGGTGGTAATTTTTCTGGGTTTGGGAAGGTGGTCGATTGGTTGTGAAGAAGAAGATGAAGTAGGAGAAGAAGAAAACAAATGGAGAGATTGAGAGAGATTACCCGAAAATGATGGAGCAAGATTCGCCGGTGTGTGGACGTCGGATTTGGAGCGTCGCCGTCGTCAAATGGAGAAGGAGAAAAGGATTTGGGAAGGAGGGTGAAGGAGAGTTGGGGCAAAACGAGATTGAATGAGTAGGGCGAAGGGATTGGGGCCAAATTGAAATTCTGGAAAATTTGTCCTAAGGGCAGTTTGGGCAATTCAATATTCTCAATGAAAAAAATCACTGAATCACAAAAATTTTAAAGAGTCTGAGCAAACCCTAAAATGACTTTTTCCATGCACTAAACTGTTAAATGCAACTTGTGCATTTCCCTTACCTTAAAAAACCCGTAATAATAATAATAATAATAATAATAATAATAATAATAATAATATTAGTAATAGTAATAATAATAATAATAATAATAATAATAATCGATATGATTACCTTTCATCCATCAATATTGAATTTTTGGCCAGTACACATAAACCATATTTTTCTTCACTAGCATAAAAGAAAATTGAACTAATAGAGGAAGAGATTCCATAGAAACAAAAGGGAAGAGGGGAGTTAAAATCAACTAAACACGGCTAAACAAAATATTATAAAAAATGAGACCACCAATCCTCAATATTTATCCTCCATATAATAGATGTACATATATACATGTGTGTGTGTGTGTGTATATATATATATATATATATATATATATATATATATATATATAGAGAGAGAGAGAGAGAG
>JAUPMG010000003.1:2589874-2603700 GCA_031762675.1 Pachysandra terminalis
TTCTACACAAGATAGACCTCCAAAATTCTTAAGGATCTACATCAGATGGACCTTAAACAGAAATATTTTAAGGATCTGCATCAGATGGACCTTAAACAAAATATTTCAAGTTTCACTCGAGATTGACTTCAAACAGAAATATTTTAAGGATCTACATCAGATAGACCTTAAACAAAGATATTTCGAGGTCCTATTAGAGACAGATCTCAAACAAAAATATTTTAAGGATCTACATCAGATAGACCTTAAACAAAGATATTTCGAGGTCCTATTCGAGATAGACCTCAAACAGAAATATTTTAAGGATCTACATCAGATAGACCTTAAACAAAGATATTTCGAGGTCATATTCGAGATATACCTCAAACAAAAAGGATCAAGTAGACCTTTAATTTCTTTCGAATACCTAGATATATTGGGAGAATCTATTTGAAATATTGAAAAATTGTCTCCTATTTGATAATGCGTTTACAATGAAGTTATATGACTACATTCCAAACGCAGTGGGCTACTGATGATGAGCCAATTTGGAAATTGGATTAATCCAGTCACGCTTTGACACTTGGCAAGGTCAATTATGTAATTACATAATCAAAGACCATTTTTGGTCAAAATAGTATCTTTCGAAGAATGCCCATTCAGGGTTAATTATCTCAAAATTTGCAATATATCTTAAAACTCTACATTAGCCTTGAATTCTATTCTCGAAAGAGAATTCTTGAAACATAAAAGGTATGTTCAAGTTAATCAACTCGAAAGGGTAAACATGTAATTTGACATACACTGACATTTCGAGATAGTATCTCGAAATGATAAGTTACTATCCCAAAGTCATGTAACTCTAGGGATAGTCATATAAGTAAAGTATAAACAATTTTCGAGATAGAAACTTGAAGTTAATCATTTAAAACATAAGGGGGAAATAAACATTAGACCTTCAGGAATGGAGGACCAGAGAGGTAAATCCTATCAAGATCTTTGAATCTTGAAGTATCAAAGGATTTGAATCAACATAGAACGGTAATATATCATTAATTCTATAACGGCATATTCATTACTAATCTAAGCGTTTCGAATATATTCATTAAAACATTATTATCATTAATGAAGCTTTTTGAACATTCGAATCAAAACGCTTGCATACATTAATGAGATGTTTCGAGTGAATTAAATGAGACGTTGCAAATGGTTCAGTAATGATTATGAAGCTATAAAAAGACAATGATACACCAGAAAAGGGGATTGGATTCCTGGGCATTCTTGACTTTCTCTGTGTGACCATTCTGTTCATTCTTGGCTGATCCTTGTTTTCACCCTACTCACATTTCTTAGAGAAACCTTACATTAGAACAGTCATTTTTTTTATTTAGGCCAGTGTAAGCAGGTATTTCAAACCTTGTGTTGTACAGGTTATTAAGGGTAACTTATTTACCAATTTGTACATCACCAGTACCAAATGAGGTCAGGCCTTCTGGACCTGGCATTCCTAAGTCTCCTAAAAAAAGAAATCGTAGATCAGAGGTTTGAAATATTTTAAGGATGTTAAAATTTTAATTGATGGCAAACTAGAAGAAAGGGCCTTGTGTATATTGTATGAAGCTAAGTTAACTTCTGCTTGTAAATCTGGTACTGGTCACCTAAAAAGACACATTTTAGCATACTTGCCAAAGAATTCTAGAAAAAGATGTCCCACACAATCTCAATTAAATTTTAGCCTATCCGATAGTAGCTCTTCCTCAGTTACATATAATCTACAAAAAGCAAGAAATAATTTAATAAAATATATTATTAAAACTGAACAACCATTTACATTTTCTGAGGATAAGTATTTTGAAGAATATATTAATGATACTTTTACGGAAGAATTTAGGAAGATTTCACGTAATACTGCAAAGAAAGATGCTATTAAATTATTTAAAATTGAAAAAGAAAAATTAAAACAAACATTTAAGTTGAAGAATATATTAATGATACTTTTACGAAAGAATTTAGGAAGATTTCACGTAATACTGCAAAGAGAGATGCTATTAAATTATTTAAAATTGAAAAATAAAAATTAAAACAAACATTCAAGTCTATCCCTAGTAAGATTGCTATTACATCAGACATTTGGACATCTAACCAAAATTTCAGTTACATAACTGTAACTTCTCATTATATAGATTATAACTGGGTTATGCAAAAAAGAATTATTTATTTCTCTATGCTTGAGTACCATCATACTGGCCGGAACATAGGTATGAGCATAGGAAATGTCCTTAGCGAGAATGAAATACAAGATAAAATTACAGGTATAACATTAAATAATGCAAGTAATTATAATGTAGCAGTAGAATTTTTAAAAAAGCAATTAAAACTTAATCTTGATGGACAAATCTTTCATTCACGATGTGCTTGTCACATCATTAATTTGATTGTCCAAGATGGACTTAAACTGATTGCACCCCATTTACAAAATATTAGAAATTGTATGTCATTTATTATGTGTTCACCATGTAAACAACTAGAATATAAATAAGTATGTAACACCTTTAGTAAACCATTTAAAAAGTTTCAAATGGATGTTCCACATAGATGGAATTCTACATACTCCATGTTAAAATCTATAAAAGGTTATAAAGAAGTAATAACTAATTTTTGTGAAATGAGAATGAATGAATGTCCTCTAACTGATCACGATTGGGACGTAACTCTTATAATAAAAGAGTTTCTACAATCCTTTTATAATACGACTAATACTTTATCGGGTATATATTATCCTACATCATCAAACATATTATCTGAATTGTATGCTATTAGTTTTCTATTTAAAAAATTTAGATCTCGTCCTAGTTTTGCAAATATTTGTAGCATAATGGAAAATAAATTTAGAGCATATTGGGAAGAATTTCCTCTAACGTATTGTTTAGCAACTATATTGGACTATAGGCTTAAATTCACTGGACTAGAGCACATAATGGTTGATACTAATTCTAATATAGATTGTTTTAGTACAACACCACCTGAAGATGTTAAGATATTATTTACAAACCTTTTTTATTGAATATCAGTCTGAATTAGGCACTACAATTGACACAAGTGAGCTTCATACACCCATTAATTTTTCTGATCCAATTAATAAGATAATGCATGATATTATAAAAGGTAAGCAAACAAATACTAATGGTACTTTAGAGTTAAGTATATAGACATAGACCAAATATGTTTTCTAACAACTTGATACTTTTGATTTATTGTCATGGTGGAAGGAACATGGAACTCGTTATCCTGTGCTTTCCATCATGGCCAGTGATTTGCTAACCATTCTGGTATCTACAGTTGCATCGGAATCTGCTTTTAGTGCAGGTGGCAGGGTAGTGGATGATTTTCAAAATAAACTATCATCAGAGACCATGGAGTGTTGTGTGTGTCTGCGGGATTGGTTCAGAGCAGAAGATAGAACTCAACAACTACCAACTGAGCAAGAACTTGAGGAAGACTTAATTGATTTAGAAATATGATAGGCAATTTTTTTATGTAATCCCTTGTATTTTTTTTTTCATTTGAGATTATTTATTTATTGCAAATGATAGATACATAAGTGGGTGCCAACCTAGTTGGGATGTGCTCATGCTATAGTGATGTAGTTTCTTATCGCATACAATTTGTAATTTTTTAAAATTTAAAATAATTAATAAAGTGGATATTGTATTTATTTTCAATTTTTTTGGTCCAATTTAATGTAAGTAGATTTATATAACTTAGCAATTAACTTATATAATAAATATGTAACTGTATATATATAATAAGTATGTGACTATATAACATTTCCTTATATTGTATAACTTATAGATTTCCTTATATTATATAAGTATATATACTAATATTATACAAGTAAATATAAGTTGTATAATTATACATTAGTAAGTATATATACTTACTTAATTACATTATAGAACTTATAGATTTCCTTTTTTTTAGGCGATCTCCTTATTTTATATAAGTATATATACTAATAAGTTACTAATTATAAGTATGTATACTTTATATATACTTATAACTTGGTCTATATATATATATATATATATATATATGTAAGTTGTATAATTACATATTTGGAATTAGTATTTATATTATTATAATATAAGTATAAGTTATACTTAACAAGATTAAAGATAGAATAAATCTTTTTTAAAAATAGAAGAAAACCTGTGTTATGGGCTGCCCAACACCTTTGTTGCGTGCTGGGCTTGGCACAACAGGGCACGGCCCGCGCCATTAGGCCTGCTTGTCCCGTGCCTTTCTGGGCCTGGGGTCCCAAATGTTGGGCTTGGCACGGCACGGCCCAAAAATCTAACGGGCCGTGCCGTGCCAGGCCCGAAGCACGCGCGGCCCGCGCGCTATCGTGCCAGGACAGCACACGCGGCCCGTTTGTACACTCCTAGGTTTGGACAAACAATGTAAAGCCCAAAACTCGGGCCAGACCAGACTGAGACCAACAAAAATGCTCTTAAATATAGGGTATGGCCAGGCCCAAACCGTTGCCACCCCTACCCTGTCCACCCTTTCCAAACCACAAGCCCCTTCAGTACCCCATGTCAGCCCATCCCTCAGATCATTTGTTTTCTATAAACGGAATCAGATCCGCATCCTCTGTTTTCTATAAACGGAGTCAGATCCGCTGCAGAGTGCAGACACATTATCCTGCCGTAACGTTCCTCTTTGATGCTTTTGTCCTCTGCAAAATGTTGGTTTCTGATTTATTAGGCTCTTTGGATAATGCTACATGTTTATTACGAATGTGCCCTTATACACACTTATTCAAGGACTTAAGAGTATGCTGGGTGGTAAATCTTGGGATGAGGCCTGCTCCTAACCCGATCCGTCAATCCGCCGGAATTTGTCCACATTTTAGCAGGTTTGAGTTCAAGTTTTTAACTCGTAGATCGGGTTTGGGTTAAGGATTTATAATCCGTGAATAAACGGATCAAATTCAAGTTAGCCCACCTGACCCGGTTATTACTATAGTGAAAAAGCTTATACACCTTAGTTAGGGTTTGTTTCATTTGCCCTTTCTCTTTTCTTTTCTCTCTACCTCTTACATCTTCTCATATGACAGACAGAAAAAGCTGAAGATTGAAGAGTAAAGCCATCTCTATTCTCCATCGTCCTTTCTCTCTCACATCCTCATTCACATACCACAGAAGAAGTAGAGGGTTTCATTCCCTTATATTTTTCCTCCTACTCTCTCATTTTCATACAACAACGCATTGAAGCTCGACTATAACAGTGCGATTTTGCATCGGAGAGTTGAGGTCGTTGAACCGTTGAAGATTTTCTACACAAAAAACCAGGTCTGAAAACATGAAAATACCCCTACTTTTTTTTTTTTTTCTACTATTTGTGTCATTATGTGCTTGAAGATAATGCCCCTACTTTTTTTTCTGCTGTGTAGAATGAGAACCCGGTTCAAATAAACCCTAGATTGAACAAAACGGTTTGGGTGTTTTGTTTTGTTTTTTTTTTTTTTTTTCAATTAAGGCAAGTCAGACAGGTTAAGCAGGTTAGAGAGGGTGGAGAGGGTGGGGTGCAGGTTTAGGATTTTCAACCCGTTTATTAAACCGACAGGTTTGGATTTTGGATTAAGCCCTTAATACCCCTATCAACCCGACCCAAACCCACCCAATTGCCAGCTCTAGTTTCACACCCTTTCTTGTTGCAAGTACATACCACTTCCTATTATTTAATCTATTTATGTAATAATGTTATTTAAATAGTCACTATATTCCACCGTAAGAGTTGCTGAATTGATTATTTGAGCAATTCACGTAATTGTTGGCCTCTTGCTAATTGATTTTGAGTAGTTTTATCAAGACTAGAAGCGAATTGTACAAAAGCTTCTAATCATGGTTTCAAAGATCGGACTGATCCGGTCCGGATGGGCCGGTCTGTATTGGGATCAGCCAGAACCGGTTCGATCCCAAGCCACGATACAACTATTATATCAAGTGGCTTTGGATCAGCCTGGTCCAACCGATACCAATCTTGACCGGTCCAGTGATTGGATCAGATCGATCCTATCAATCCAAAGTTTATTTTTAATTTATAAAACCAACGATCCAACAGGTATCGGCCTACACCGGTCTGACGACTGGTCCAACTAATCCAATTATTTTATTTTTTAAGGATAACCAACTTTTGGATTGGATCTAGATTGGCCAGTCTCGCCGATTCGGATCGGGATCAGCCGAGACCAGTCCAATCCAAGATCCTAATACTTAAAACCCTGCTTACTTGTTTCGTGGCTTTGGTTTGAGCTGCGAATCCTACTTTTTGAAGACAGAAATACCCACATTTGTAACAAGTAATATTTTTTTTTCTTTGACAAAGCATCCCAAATTCAATTCAAAGAAACAAGCTTTCACCTGTATGCATTTTAATTCCAAGAAACCCTATTCTTACATACTAAAAGGGAATCCACAATTTTGGATCAAAGTGGAAACTAAGCATCTTTGAAGGACTAAACAACAAGAAATAAGGAAGGGAAAAAAAAAAACTGAGTACAAAACTTGTTTGGGATTTCCTTTGTTATTCAGATTCAGATTCCTCTTCTTTACGAAGTTTGTATTCTCTCTTGTGACAATAAAAAGGGGGAAAAGAGCTTCCTTTGTGACAAAAAAGTAGAAGTGAAGAGATAGATGAAGAAGTATTGTATTTCCTTTCATCTCTGAACACTCAATGCAGAGTTTGGGCGCCTAACAAATCGACCCTGAAACAAGCAATAAAAGGGAATGCAATCAGGCAATTTGTTAGAGTAAGAGACATTAGTTAATCGATTAAATAACAACAATTAAAAATAGGATAAATTACAGTCACACCCTTTTGAGTTTGGCATAATGGCAACAAGTATTCCCTCAAACCTTGGCCATCATAAACACCTCCCTTATAATTTGAAAGTATGTTACAACAAACTCCTTCTGTTAGTAACGGTCAATAAGTTATGGAATATTAATTTTTTAGCTTTTAGCAACATATTTTAGGACTAGAAGACTCTTACATACCTTGTTTAATGATTTTAAGAACAAAATATTTGCTTATGTGGAAGAAGAAAGAAGCATCGTAAAAATGAAAATTGTGAAAACCTCATCAATCTATTATAATTATAGGATAAATTAATAATTTACTTTATTATCCTTTTAACATACTTAAACGTAATGATTGATGGAGGGATGTTATGGTCAAATAATCAGTTTCTATTACATATCATTAAACCGTCCTCTAATTTGGTCCAATAAGGATATTTGTTGTAATGGCCAAGGTTTGAGAGATACCTTTTGTCATTATACCAAATTAAGTGGATGTCATTGTAATTTATCTTTACAAATAAGTATTATATAAATATTTTAAAATAATATAAAATTATTTAAATTAGCTAATTATTTTATAGACTCGTACAATAATTCGAGGTTATTAGCTAAAAAGGACACTGTTAAATGGCAAAAAAATAAAAGATTAAAAAATTTGATAATTAATATTATACGTAGAAAAATCTATTATACATGTATTAATAGGACTCGTGTGGGTTAAAAAATGGTCCGCCTATAGAGAGGATCCTTGTTAGTGAATGGTCTCGACTACCCACATCATGCTCCACGTGGTTAAACAGTCTGTGCTCACCAGGCAGTTAAACCTGGTGAGACAGACCAGAGTACTTTTTGCTCTTATGAACAAATTTTCGTTAAAAAGTTGAAAAAACAATTTGTTACTTGCCTTCATTCTGGGACGTCGATCTGCGTTGACTTTTCTGACCTGGTATCTGATCTTCTTCGAGAAGAGGCGGGACCTTCGTTTTTCCCTGTAGCGCAACACGCTAGCTTCTCTCAATCCTCCGTTCTCGGAAAATAAATCAATCTGCGCTAACCTGGCCTGACAGATAAATAGCAAAAAGTAAGATGATCGCAGCATAAATAATATAAGAGGACAAGTTAGTCATTTTCAAATATATTCTGGTCAAATCGAAATTTTGTTTATTAAATATCAAAAGAGCCATTAGAGAAAGACAAAAATGCCCTCATTTCTCTTGGCCCTTAAGTCTCAAAATTCCAAAAAATAAAAAAGTTTAATAGAAACGCATTTAATTCGCGTATGGCTTATTTTAGAAATCAGTTGAACAACAAAAGTTTAAATTCTCTGGAACGTTATTTCTGATGGCGGGAGATGAGAAACATACAATTGCGTCAGATTCCGACGACTCTGCTCCCGGAATTTCTTCGGAGAACGGCGACCCACGATCAGACCAGGCATTCAAAACTCCATCAAAATTCAATTTCAGATGCAAACCCGAACTCGTGTTGGGAACAGAATTCTCTCTGGAATTCTCAAAACTCTTCATTTCTTCTTGGGGCTCTTCAACCTTAGTTTTCTTCTTCTTCTTCTTCTTCTTAATTTTTTCCACCGAAACCTTGTTGAGTTTCGGTGAGATTTCGAGAATATCGACAGTCGGATACCTCCACCAATCCCCATCATCAACATGTCTCAATGCCCTCACTCCCCTCCCCATCTCCATCCCAAATCCAAATTCAAATTTCCCTCCAAAACCAAACCCAAGCGGATTCCCATAACAAGGATTGATTTGGTGCATATGGGCATTAGTATCTTTGATTGAATCGTTGTCTACGCTTCGATTCCCCATGATGCTATCGATACCCTCTTCAATTTCCTCGTCGAGGATCGATTCTGCATCAAAATCCTCTTGATATTCATCACATGGAATTGGGTAATTCAGTTGGAAATCACTGTTGGTTGGGCTTTGACATGACTTTTCAAATGAATTTGATGGTTTCGGATCGAGCCGGAAACTTGGTTGTTGAGGGACTAGTTGATCGAGTAGGAATCCGGCATTGTTATAGGATGGAAATGGTGGAAGCAATTCTGAGAATTCTTCAGAGAATGAATTATATGACCTTGTGTTTTTGCATGGTTTTCTAAGGTTTTTGGAGGGGAAGATGTTGGGGTAGATTGTGGAGAGGAGGGCGGCTGCTTCGTTGTAGGTTTGGTTTGGACGCTTTCGAGGGGTTCGAGGTTTTCGAGTTGAGATTGTGAGTGGGGGAGAATTGCTTGATTCGGAGATAGTAGAAGAAGGAGAAGATGAATGAGAAGTTCGAGTCGTCGAGGTAGATGGGGACTTCATGATATCGATATTGAATCCATAAGTCCTTCCACCTCCACTTAAGCATGAAGACATTTGTAGATTGGGATGAAATGAAGAAAGAGAGCAAAAAAAAGGAACAATTCAAGAAAGAAGCTAGTCTGCAATCCTTGAAAAGAAAAACTGATTGAATTTAAGCTTCAAAATTGCAGAAAAAGTTTAAGAGAATTCAAGATTAAGAACCGGAACAGAGGAAAAACTCTGTTTCGACTCTGTTTCTACTCTGTTTCTAGCAGAAAAATATCAAACTAACCTGAAATCTCAGAATTCAAGACACCCATTTCAATTCACCTGTGAAAGTTGAAGAATTCAATGAATTTGAACTCCATTTACATCAAATATGTGAAGGAGGTAGCAAGAGATCAACAAAGGCTCCAGGAAAGATTGGCAAAGAAATGTAAGAAATTGGGGTTATAGCACTCACCAAAGAACTTAAGGAAAGTACAAAACCCTAAACCCTAAAAGCATAATCAATCAGGATTCTTGGAATATATAAACATAAAATGGAAAAATCCAAAAAACAAAGTTTAAAATAATATAATAAAAAAGAAAAAGAAAGAAAAACGGGGATGAACCTAGAACACTAGAGCCACCCAAAACCGCAACACCAAATTAAGATATTAACAGCAAAGATCTACCAACTAGAATCTCAAAACCCTAGAAGGGAAGAAAACACATATTGAACTGGAAAAAGATTGTTCCACTAAGAACAGCTTCTTATTTGTAACAAAGAACTGAATAAAATACTAAAACCCTAAACCCAACTCGATTTCTGAGGAAGTTGGGGTCTATATCTCTCTGGTGAAACAGGAAGAACAAAAGACTGACCTTGAATTCTATTTATCTATCGAAAGAGAACACAGAATCCAAAAAAAATCAGTCTAATCCTGAGATGGGTCTTGTTTCTAACCAATGGAAAAGATTAGAAAACGGAAAATTATCCGAAAAGAGAATCGAATGGGATAGAAACAGTGAGTTTACCTGTAAATTCAAGAAAAAAACAAAGGAAAAAAGGAGAAATCAAGAGATGAATTTTTATTTATCTCCTCAGTATATCACGAGATGGAACAGATTAAAAAGAATTGATCCGTTACGAGCTCTGCAAAAATCACAGAGCCCTCTCTCTCTCTCTCTCTCTCTCTCTCTCTCTAATTGCAGCTGTTGTTGTTGGGTGATGGAGATGAGAACAAAGGAAAGGACAAAGCTCGTTTTCATCAGTTCCTGGCACTGGACCACTCGGTGCTCTCTCTCTACTCTCTGCTCTCTCCTCTCTCCTCTCTCCTCTCTCTTACAGTGCAATTATGTTATGCAATGCAATTACCAAAATGGCCCTGTTCTTATGCCTTTCAACAATGTTGTCCTCTTGCAAATACAAATTTATAATGACCATTTCTCTTCTTTAAATGACTAAATTACCCTAACATGTACAATAAACTTCCAATGAAATTAACTTCCGGGGATAATAAAGTTTGAGCAAAATACTACTTTTTTTTTCTCAATTAAAGTAGAATGAAAATTTAATTTTTTTACTAATATTTATTTTATTAAATATAATATGGCCAATTAATGATGCCTATGTGCACGTCAACCTTGATTAGTAACCATGGATGTAACTTGGTTTGGTCTAACCAAAATTCAAATCAACCAAATCTGCCATTTAAGCCCATTTAAATTGGGTTTTGTAAAGTTGAAAATCTAAGCAAGGATGTTTCAATCTCTCTTCTTCTTCTTCTTTTTCTTTGGTGACGTGGAATCTCCGACTCTACAGGGTAAACCTCGAATACATGACCCCACCTATAAAGACCATATATCAAGTAAGCCCAGGGATTTGAACCTGAGACCTCCAGTTTTGAATTGGAGAGTATATCAGTTGAGCTAACCCGTGTGGATGGCATAGTTTAATGTACACTACCAAGATCGGAGATCGGATCAGTCCAAACCAGTTCTACTCTGGACCGACAATATGGATTGGGTCATCTTGAATCTGCCATCATTGCCTCTGTTTGCCAACCCATTGCAATTGGGGAATCTCATACTTGTCGGTCCAAGTCAAATACAGAAAGTAAAAAACAAATAAAAGATCTACCAAATCAGGTCGTCACTGGACCGATGAGAGAGGTTGTCGGACCGACGATACTTATGGTTCCAACGTCAAGCTACCGGATCCACGGTATAGATCACCGGACTGGTGATACCAATCGCTAGACCACCGGCCCATAACCCCGCCATACAATTGTTTGTATTGTGGGTTTGGACCAGACCGTTGAAATTTGATCCCAGTACAAACCGGTCTGTGGAACCATGGTGGATGATTCAATCTTGGGTTGCAGATTTTGGTAAATTGAACCAATTAGCATATATGTCTTTTGACTCATCAGATCTCTTGATGTAATAATCAAGAGAGGGAGAGATCAGTAGATGGTAAAAAAAATTGTTAAAAGTTAATTTAGTCATTCATTAATAAGAGAGATCAATAGAAGGTGAAAAAAATGTTAAAGGTTAATTCAGTCATTCAGCAATATTACAAGTTCTGACTCCTTAGACAATGGCACTACTGTAATAAATCGGTGAGATTTGGGTACTTGAAGTAATTTGGGCATTTCTAAATCCTAATCATGGGCAAGGATGGATATCCTGATTGGATTTGTTCAAAGCTTTGACACCCCATAACCTGCAGTTTTTCTTGGATTTTCATGGGAGCTTCTACTTATCTGATGATTTGGCAGGATTTCATTGGGTAATTGTGATTCTTTGTGATGACGTGGCTTGTACTTTATTGGTTAGCGGATTTTCACGTGTATCAAGGAAACGAGAGGTGGTATTTGGGATCTAGCATTTTGTGCAATGCTTTATTCCTTTTTGGTGTTTTTTGACAATTTATGTGTGGCAGATTTGAGTCATACGTTGGGCTCTTTATGTTCAATGGCTTATGATGAGAAGCATACCCTAAACCAATAGATTTCCTGCTTTCTCTATCCTAAATGATTTTGCTTATATACCCCTCTTTGTAGGACTTTTAGGGTTTAGAAAGATATTTTCAACCACCGATGTGTGGCTCAGTTGGTAGCAAGCTGGTCTCCAGTGGACGTCTCCAAAGGTAAGTTTGGAGTTCGAATCCCACTAGAAATACTCATGGCCGGGGGTTTACCTTTAATGCTCTCGACCCGATCGTGGATTAGTCTCACACCTAAGTGGGTTAAGACCAAATAAAAAACAAAAAAGGAAGATATTTTTCAAATGTATCTTTGTATTTATGTATAACCATCATTATATTTACCTTAGTATATTCTACATTTTTGTACAAAAACAGGGCGCGGGGGAAAGTAGATATTTATTTTTATCCTAATAGAGGGGGAAAGTAGATATTTATTTTTATCCTAATTTTTCTCAAATGAAATCTAAAGTAAATTTTTAAATACTAAATTATCCTTTATATCATAAAATAGTCTTTAAATTATTATATTAAAATTAGAAAAATATTAATTATTCTTTTAATTATCAAAGTTATTGTAGATTATTGTTTCAATTATAAGAATCAACGACGGTCACCCCCTTGATCTAAGATTAATTTTTGTTATTTGGTATCGCCTTTCAGCCATAATATCAATTGCTTTGATGGAACTTTTTTTTATAAGGCCCAACAATACGCGTATATTAAGCGATAACATGTCCCAATAATTGTATGTGTATATATATATATATATATATATTAATATTATCTGATCAATGAAATCGAATTCATCCTCAGAACAGACTCCAGTAATTTAACCAAAACTACCTTTACATTCATCCAAAAACCTTGATTTGTGGTAATGACTGTTAGGCTGATCAATAATTTAATTGATCTAAATGTTAATTAGAATATTACTTCATTTCATTGTGGAATTAATATGTATTTCCCTATTTAAGAAAAAAATGATAATTGTATATTTTGAAGGGGATGGGGCAAAGATGTCAATGGCCATTGGCAAAAATGAGGTACAATAAAAAAAAAATCACTGAAATGATGCATCTTTGAAAAAGAATGTTTTGGTCATTTTCTTACAGACAAGAAAGATTTTCTCTTTTTTTATTTCTTTGAATAAATGAGAGATTTGAATTTGAAGAGGAAACATATGAAAGGTATATCCCACAACTTTACCTTATCATTTGATGGGTGACATGGAAATCTCATGACCATTAAATTTGGATAAACTCTGGCACAAGTCTTTAGACTAGAAATTTCATGATGTGTTTTACTATACTTATCCTTTGATCTCACAGATGATAGAGCATGAAAAAGAAGCAATTTCTATAACCTTTCTATCAAACACGTACTCACATATTACCTACCACTCATTCTTGTGCATGTGGCATCCATCCATCCATCCAAACCATAGATTGATCAACCTTAGCATTAGACTATAGCCCAAAAGTCCAAGGTTTCAAGGATTGGACCGATCCGGTTCGTACCGGTCAGTCTGTACCGAGATCAGTCAAAACCGATTCTGTAATGACTCTAAACCTTAGATAAGGGTAATAATATCATAAATAAGTAAGTTTAGTTGAAAATTATAATCAAAAATAGATTTGGGATCAAATTGTAATTTAATTTAGGTTTATTTGTAATTAGTAGAAAGTTTGGGGTATAAGATATAAA
>JAUPMG010000003.1:2616655-2632241 GCA_031762675.1 Pachysandra terminalis
TATCTTTTTCGACAGACACCGAAATCTTACCCCGATAGAGGGCTTTGCTTAACAGAGCTGATACTGATGAGTTGAGCTACTAAATCAAATTATGATTTATTTAACTTATTTCCGAACATTCCAAATTGTTGGAATTGCCGAGTTAGGGGTAAGTTCCTGACTCGCTAAATTTTTCTGAAGTTGGACCTGTGGATTAAGGTCAGAATCCATTTAGTTTCTACTCTAGCTGAATAGCAGGATTATCTCAATTATCTAAATTAATTATGCCACTAAGTGTACTTAATTCAATAATCAGAATTTGGGATAGTACAATTTATGTGATCATCTTATTGACCAATTAACTATGCACAAAGCCCTAGGATGTTTAGAAGAATAAACCCTGAAAATCTCATGACCTAAAACCCTGTTTTGTGAACCGGCAGACCTGCCGGTGTACTGGTTAGCCTGCCGGTTGACCTCTAAGTGATCTGGGCATAGGCAGGCCACTGCCTAGCCTACCGGTGTGCCGGTAGCCTGCCGGTAGGGTTACACGACCCTACTGGTGTACCGAAAACCTACTGGGACCGTACCAAATACACCTTTTACTAAAAGAGACCACCTTGTCCAACCGGTGTACTGACACCCTGTCGGCACCCTGCCTGTTGAACCATTCCTTCACCCTCCTTCACAACCTGGCTACCGGTGTACCGGCACCCTGCCGGTTGAGCCATCCCTTCACCCTGCCTCACAGTTTGACCTATTGGTGTACCGGACACCTTGCCGGTTGCTTACAATGAACCTAATTTTGTGATTTGAGACCCTAAACACCCTACCTTGATGACCTAAACCACTTTATTGAATTCCTATACCCTAGTATGATCCTCTTAACCCTCAAAATAGTGTAGTACCCTTAGAGACTTAATAATATGAAGCTTGTGTATGTTGGCATGATTGGTAACTTTATGAACTGTTGTGAGACCTATGTTTATTATTGATTAACCTTATTGAACTGTATTGAGACTATTGTTGTGTGAACATCTTAATTCCATAAGACTTATTATATTTAACTATATTATGTATAATTCCATTATCATATCAGTTGTGCTTCATACCATATATATTAAAGTGTATATTATGTGATCAATTATTAGATTAGTATCATGAGATTGTGCTCATGTTCATGCTGATTTTAATATATGTATTGTGTTATTAATATGTGTGAATTGCATTAATAAACGGACCTGAATTTATGAGTTGCATATAAAATCCCGGCCGAGAAGGCTTCTTTGACCATTAACCAATTATTATGTATATTGCATGTACTCAAGGCATGTTATACCATTTTTCTGTCCATTGAAAGACTTATTATTTATTTTTGCCCAAGGTGATAGGTTTGGGACTCAAAATATTTGTGGTAAGATGAAAGGATTTGGGATAGGCCTTGTATGGGGGTCCCAATCTAAATCATAAGAGTCAACCCTTTGGTATTCGGGTAATTCACTTTTTCAGTACTGAGGTTAGTCCTATTTGTGGACGCCTTGGATATTTGCATTGCCCTGACTGCAAATAAGTAGGGGAATTGTGCCTTCTTGGTCGAAACCCCTTAAAACTATGATGCGCACATAGAATATCTTACATTGAAAGTGGCCCTGTATGTGGGGGATGGTTCGCTAAGACATCTTTCTCGGCAATTGATTGGTTTAGTGTGTGATTTGAACCATTCGAAGACTGAACATAATGCATACTGCCTTTTCATGTGTTTGTTGACATTATTGATGTTATCTTGTGTATGATGCACAATATATGATTTTCATATAGATTTAGGCATATAATATGATAAAATGACCATGTGTTATCCTTATGACCAATGTGAGATTTGGGGAGAGAATATTATGCTATTTTTATTATCATTATCATCATACAATTTTCAAATTTTATTATCATCTCATATATATTTTCAGATCATTTTATTATATTATATATTTTTTAGTAGCATTATGTGTTAAGTATTTACCTTGCTCTAAAGTTCTACTTACACGAGTTTTGGCTTACGGATATTTCACTATGTTTTTTAGGTAATCATATGGGAGATAGATCACAAACAAGAGCTATAGGAAAGGGGATCCAAAGATAGAAATTAGAAGATAAATTGATGTAATAGATTAGTTAGATTAATTTCTAGAATTTGTAAAGTAAGAACATTGTAATTATTAACTTATATTTTCTTAGTACTATTATAAATGACTTCCGCTTATGTTCTTATATTGCTTGTCACTCCCATAAGAAGATGGGGTAAGAGTCGCAATCCGACCCGGTTGTGGATCCACGGATCTAAACTGGTTTGGATCGTGACACAGAGTCACCCCATACCTATCGTTCCTCCAACCATGTGCAATCTTTTTATTCTTTCTTCAAGCTAATTGTTAAGCATTGTTAATTACAAACATATTTTTTTAAGATGAAGGAAAGTAATTTGTACACAATCACACAAATCATTCCTCCATTCACGTGAAACATTTTTATTCTTTCCTCGAGCCAACTGTTCTTATCTTATAGAAGGGGACAAGATTATGAAATTCTTACAGTGAATGACTCGTGGAGGGCCTAGAACTATTAACTTGTCTCAGTAAGTAGTTAGCATTATTAAAGTGAATTTGATATATAGGCATGCTAAGGAATAAAGATGTATGAGTACCTGTAGGTATTTTAACAAACATATAGCATGCATCAGACGTTGTGAATTTAATAATAAAAAAAAAAAAAGCCAAAGCAATAATTAACTTGGATTTAAAAGAGAGCAAAATCTTATTGTTCAATCCCACATACCTCCTTCAAACTGTAGATCTTATTTACAACATTCAGTACTTGTGATATAAACCAAAAATTGTATATCTCCTTTACAGCATTCAGCACTTGTGAGAAAAACCAAAGGAACAAGGGATTCAAAAAAATGAGAAGAGAATGACGATGCAAATCTAACATCTCATCATCCTCCTCGTATCGACATGCTAAATTACGCATAATTGACACGTAAGACTATTGTACACACTTGAAACTCTTGTTCAATGACAGCTAATCGTTGTAGAACAAACCAGACAATAGTAGAAAGTATATGGATTAGTTACTGTTTTTTGGATTTTCCTTACCCTTCCTTATCAGGAAGGATTCTATTTATCAGTTATATCTTTTTCTTTTTCAAAATTGTCATGTATGTTTTTTTCATGACCAACGCGCAAATTATTATACATGAGAGGGTAAAATAGGAAAAGGGTAAATAGGAAAATACATTTATAAAAAAATGTATAAGGAACTCTATTTATCAATTATATCCTTTTATTTTTTTTAAATTGACATGTATGTCCTTTTTTTTTTTTTTTTTTTGGTTTCCTAAGGTATCCTCGGCTTCGCCCAGGACTATTCTTCCGAGGTACTGTCGGGCGCCAAAGCGAGGACCTCTCCCAACAAGATTTGCTGCATCCACAAGGACTCGAAATCGAGACCACTTGCTTAAGCGACCAGAGCCCTTTCCACTCGGGCCAACCTCCGTTGATACATGTATGTCATTTTTTACGACCAATGTACAAGTTATTATATATGGAGGGTAAAAAAGGAAAAGAGTAATATAAGAAAATAAATATCAAACATCAAACATTTTGTTTGATCGATTTGTTCTTTTATAGGAGTATAGATTATATTTGGTTTTATACATGTTTTCCTGGAAAATAGATATTCTAAATACCACATTATGAATCTTCAATGTCTTCTACTTCTCCATTGTTCTAATCAAATCCAAAAAATAGGAAATCAATTGCTTGGTCGAGTGAGCAGTTTTGTGGCCTTATCAATAATCCAAACGTACCAACAATACTTCTAATCGATTTCAAGTAATAGTCTTAAAACAAGTGGGAAGGCCTAGGTTGGGCTTTTGGAACGTTTTAGTAGGTATTTAAGAGGTTTATGTATTGTTATAATTGGTATTTTTTTAAATTTATACGTAGCTTGAATTTAAATATTCCATGGACATGTTATTTTTCCTTTTTCGCTATTTATGGGTTTTATCAAATTGGATTTTGTTGTTGGGATGTTGAATCTTAATCAATTTGGATTTAGAGGCTTTTTGGGGATCTATTGAATACCAAATCAAATTTAATCCATATAAGATCCTTAACAAATTGAATTAGAATGCATTGCAATTTTAACCATTAATAGGTTTAAAAATAATGATCACCCCAATTTAATTATGAAGGAAAATTTGTGATCTCACCATCATTCATTTGTTTGACGAATGAAGCCAATGGATGTCGTTTACCAAAGAAATGGTCAAAATTGACTCCTAACTAGTTGGCATGATACACTTATTGAAATGTGTGCAGATGGAAAGGGACATGAAACCAATGGTGTGTGGGCTCAATTGGTAGCAAGTGGGCGACTCCGGAGTTTTAAGTACGGAGTTCGAATCCCACAAGAAGCACTCATGGCCAGGGGTTTACCTTTAATGCTCCCGCCCTGAACGTAGATTAGTCCCACACCTATGTGGGTGTGGGGACACCACAGGGTTAAGACCAAAAAAAAAAAAAAACTCTTTTATGTAAAGACTATTCAAAAAAACTTTACTAAAATTGTTGGTATCATGGATTTAGACATGTTTTAGTGAAAAACAATTCTAAGATTGTTCTTTTGGTTCCTAAACTTGTTGATTTCATGGATTAAATAGTTTACCTGAGTTGTTGTGAGGCTTCGGATTTTTTTCTTGCTACGTAGAGTAATACTATTGCCATTCGAAACTATCCACCTAACTTAAAGACTCTTTTGAATAGGCCATGTGGACAATATCTCAATCCACATAATCCATTAATACATTTGATATATATTTTTATATGTAACAACCAACCATTCTTTTGACATTCTTATTATATGAGATGGGATTGGCTGAAAATTCATGTGCTACCACCTATGAAATTTGTCTCACCATTCTTCTTAGTCCCGAGCATTCAACCAGATAGGGTTGTCAACGAGCCGAGCTAGCTCGGCTCGGGCTCGGGCTCGTCTCGTTTGAGCCGCGCTTGAGCTCTAAAGTTAGGTTACCGAGCTGAGCCTAAGCCCGAAAAAAAAGCTCATTATTTTAACGAGCTTGAGCCGAGCTTGGGTAGGCTCGGCTAGGTTAAAGCTCGGCTTGGTTTGTGTATGTGATTATACGTTCATATTCTTATATCTTATATTATGTATTAATATAAACACACATGTTAACATATTATATTACATATAATAATAGTTATCAACTATAATGTTAATACATTTGTATTAATTTAAGCTTTTTTACGACATTGATTTTTTATAAGCCGAATTTTTTTGCGAGCCGAGCTTTTACGAGCCTGAGTTGAGTTGGGCAAAGCTCGTCTCGGCTCGGAGCCTAAAAACTTTTAACGAGCCTGAGCCGAGCCTGAGCTTTGCTAGAGATTTATGAGCTTGAGCTGAGCTGGGCAAAGCTCAGCTCGGCTCGGCTCGTTTACTGCCCTACAACAGACAACCAAGCCTCAAATATTGCTCTAAAATTTATTTTCTTGATTTTTAAAAATGTTAGGAAACAAATATGGCCTAAGAGTTTGCTTGACATAGAAAATTGGAAATGGACTGTAGAATTGCATCTTAGATGTATTCAAATCATTAGGAATTTAAATTAGATTGTTTGATTCTAATAAGGAATTGACAGTAATAAATTATGCATTCACTGCTAATTACAATTCCAATGTCTAGATGACACAAACTTTCATATAATAAAATTACATGAATAAAATAAAATAAGACAATGTCATAAGTATGATATGACTAACATCAAGTAACTTGTTCTAAATTAATAATGTGTAGTGCATCTATATATACATCTATCTAAATGTCTATATATATAAAAAAAATTGTGAAATTTACTTCATATATATGGTACATTATTTTATTATTTATGGCACATGAAACTTGGTGTATTATAATAATGTTAAATCCATGTTCTTATGTTAGGTGCCTGATGGAAGATAATACAGGCAATAATAATGTCAAAATCATAAAACCTATTTGTGAGACGATGAAAACTATCATTTAATTAAAAAACAAAATATCAGCTCTCATTTCACTCCATATATCTAAACTCTACCAACTGAGCCACCGATGTGTGGCTCAGCTGGTAGCAAGCTGGGCTCTAGTGGGTGTCTCAGGATGTAAGTTTGGAGTTCGAATCTCACTAGAAACACTCATGGTCAGAAGTTTACCTTTAATGCTCCCGCCCCAAACGTTAATTAATCCCACACTTAAGTGGGTGTGGGAACACCACGTGGTTAAGACCAAAAAACAAAAGATGATCTCTGTATCTTAAAAAAAGACGGTTACACATGTCCTAATGCACAAGAAAGGCCAAAATAATATGCTATAAAGTCATATGCTTTAGTTCTCAGAAGTACGAAGAAGAATCAAGATCCGACCCTTTTCATCTCAATTAGAAGATATGAAAATATCTCAAGCTTTCTTATATCAGTCATAAATAACTATCACACTTTAAGACGTTCCATATTATCGAGGGCTAATATTTGCTTTCAAAATCAAACACCATTTTATGTACTCGTCACCTCTTTGTCGTCGGAAACCAAATATCTCTTAAGGACTAAAGCTACATATTAGGAAACGAGTACATATTGTCTTGAGCAAAAACGGTGGAATAACAATTAGAATGTGCTCATATGTAGGTTATGTGTATTCCTCACATAATTATTAAAAGACAAAATAAATTAGATGCTTGATGTGTATATATACACGCACGTTCGAACTAATATTCAGCCATTTTTATGGCAAACGAAATACTCTCTTAAAAACTATGGCATATTTTCATTGGCCGATACTATTAAACATAAAGTCAAAACTTATTCGCAAAGATTATAGTTAATCAAAATAAGTTATATTAGAGACAGTTATTAACACTCATGATTAATTAACTTTTTATAAGAGAATGGGGAGAAGTAAAATGTGGGTAATGTAGAACCCATTTTACATAAAAAAAAAAAAAAAAAACAACAACCATACACGTGCCTTTCAAGTGCAGGAAAACCGTGCCCATTTACAAGAAATCCTGATTACACAAACGAAAGATCTTTTCCGATTCTGCAAGGCTGACGGCTGACCTAAAGAGAAAGCTAAAAAAGGCCTAAACCCTCGCTCCCTCTTCTCTCTTGCTAAACCTTACTTCTCAACACCACCTCTCACTCTCCATTCTAGTAAGAATGGCCGCCTCTTCTCCTACCAAACCCGCAGAGAATGGATCAACAACGGTGCCGGCATCTGACGCACCACGGGTCAAATCTGAACCCGACATCACTGAATCTGACCCTTCGTCTGAACTTCCTCCTTCTCCGGCTCCGGAATTGGAGACTCCAGAAGCAGATCCAACTCCGACGGGGACGGCTGCCGAGAAGAAGTGGCCCGGATGGCCTGGAGACAGCGTGTTCCGCCTTATTGTACCCGTTATCAAGGTCGGTAGCATTATCGGCCGGAAAGGCGAACTAATCAAGAAGATGTGCGAGGAGACTCGAGCACGTATTCGTGTCCTCGAAGGCGCTATCGGCACTACTGATCGTATTGTGAGTATTTATCTTCTCTTTCTTTCTTTCCTGGTCTTTCTAGGGTTTTGAAGCTTATTTTGTTCTTTGAACTTTGATTTTTGATTTTTATTTTTGCTAATTATCTATGAGTAGGTTGAAGGGTTTACTGAAACAGAGGTTACTTTGCTGTCTAGAATGAGTATTCTCGTTTGAGAATGAATGAAACCCTAGTAGTTAGTTGCTTTTAGTAATGAATCCTAGAGGAGTATGGATATATGGATTTGCCATGGATGTTGGTCAAAAGTGTGTACAATTTTGGTGTATGAGCAGGAACCTTTTTTTAGGTTTTTGAAATTTGATGTTTAGTAATTCTGAGGACTTGCTCATGATTCACCTTGGAAGTCATCCTGTTGTTTGTTCTTTTTTACTTCATCCTGTTTCTTTTTTATTTTTATGCTGCATGCTTAATGTTTAGTTGTTTAAATATATACTTCGAATGTGATTTTGGCCATTGATTTTCTTCTCAAGCTAATGTATGTGTTATGTCTATGCTGGTCAACTGTTTAAAAGTACATAATTTGTGGAAGAAATACCTTTCCAAGGAAGTGTCTCACTGTTGAGTAAGATTGTAGGGATAAGGAGTGTATGATTGCGTAATAATTGGAGTCAGTTCCTTCGTGGCGCCCTATGGTTTTGAAATTGTACTGTGGAGATATGGAATCTAAAATAGTCTGTTTTCATGATCTGTTATACCGAGATGTAAATAATTTTGACCACCCATTTGTGCGGGTTGATGGAAAATTTTGCTTTCTTTTTTGGTTTCATGCTGATGGGGCATTTTACTCGTCGCTCTCTCCCTTATGCTACGATTGCTTGCTAAAAAAGTAACCTGGAAAGTAGATTTTATTGGAAAACAACTTTCCTAGAATGTTTGGTAGGTTGCAAAGGAAAAAGGTTTGCTCAAAGCCTCAAATCAAGTAAAAAATTTGGCAAAGTGTACGCTTGAAGTCCTTTCAATTTTCCATGACCTTCTGAATATTCTAGGAAAGTTGAGATTTTTAATCTTATTCTTTCCAAATACATCCAATGCAAGTTGGCGTATTATAGGGTAAATGAGTAATTTTTTTGAAAGATAAATAAATAATTTTATTAACATCCTTTTATGCTTTCGTATGGTTACCAAACATACTAGGAAAGTTAGCTTTCTTTCAGCTTTTTAAGAAAAATAACTTTTTTAGAAACTTGAACGTCGCCCAAGTTTTCTCTTTGGGTAGATTTATTTTGGGATCATTATTATAGTTTATTTTGTACACGAGAGTTAATGCTGGTTCTGAAACCTGTAACCTTTGGTTCATAACAAATGCTCTAAACAAATTTAGCCATCATCGGGTGAAGGATTGGACAATCGGACAATACCAAGACACGATCCTACACCAATCAGTGTTTTTAAACGTTAAGGCGTGAGGCGAGGCGTTAGATTTTTGCTTGAGGCGAGGCGTAAGCCTCGAAGCGTGAGGTGTAAGCCTCATGAGCATGTATTTTTTTTTTTTTAATTTTAAATAATTTATTAAATATATAATAAATAATAACTCATTATAAATATAAAAAAAATGTAAAAAAAATAAAAATGATATAAAAAGGTACAAAAATAAAAAATAAACAAAATTTCAAATTCAATACTAAAATAATTCAAAAGTACTTATACTCCAATTCCATTAGTTCATTTCATCATCAAGTAAAAGAAAAGCAAGTTGTATGCAATATATCATCATCACCAAAGGAAAACATATATGAATGTTCTAAATTCTAAACCCTAAACATTACATCAAACAAAATATCACTCTAAGTAATCCACATCAACCAAGTCATATGCATAATCATCGAGTGTTCTTCGTTGGGTTTGCTCGTTGAATCCTAAACTTCTCTTTTTCTTCTCCAAAAGTCAATGATAGTTTATCAAAAAAAAAAACTAAAAAGCTAAAAGACAACTTAAATAAGTTAACCACAATTAAATAATTAAAAATTTAAATCGTTGGTTTTGTTTTTTTTCTCTGCACTTTTCCTGTACGCACATGAGGCGCACACCTCATGTGTGAGGCGCTACAAATAGTGTGAGGCGTACGCCTCATGAATGCCTCGCCTCACGAGCACCTTGCGCCAATTCACTGTGCCTCGTGGCGTTTTGTTAACGCCATGCCTCGATGCGCACCTTGAGGCATAAGCCTCGTACGCCTTTTAAAACACTGACACCAATACAAGGAAAGTGTGTTTTTGGCTTGACTTGGTTCGAAACTAATAAATCTCGTTCGATCCGAATTATGTAAAGTTGTTCTAGGCGATGCAACACGGATTGTCTGAAACACATTAGTGATTTTAGTGGTCATGTGACATTTGAAAAGCTCATTTTAAGAGGATTTGAGGTCCGTCCTCTTTTGTTTTCTCTCCTCACTAGCTCTCGCCGAAATTCCGTGGGAGGTCGAGATTCGGTGTGGTATTGAGATCATGACCCTAATCTTCTATGGTATGATAATTGATACTTGAGCTTAATTAAATACTTGAACTTCAATATAGTACTTTAGTACTTCTTGTTACCTTATAAGTCATATCACACGTTGTTAATTGTCAATTGTTCGTCAATGTTTTTCATTCTTTATTGGCATACATTATTGTTTTGTTTAATTGTTGATTATATTAGCATTTTCTATTACTTATATGAATATAACTAAGGTTAATTGTATATTTTGTTATGGGCGAATGCTTGATTGCAGCAACAGATTATGTAAAATGCTTTTTAATAAGTTTTTAGAAAGTTATTTTAAAATAATTGTTTTGTTTGTAATTTTTCTGATTTTTACCGTTTTTTTTTTTAATTTTTTCCTGAGTCATGTTCCGAATCGACTGACCTTTAGTCTTTACACTATGTTGGCCACAGTCCAAAATATATACATTCATGATTGACTATTTGTCCTGTCGAGAAACTGATAAAAGAATTGGAGCAAAAGTGCATCAATTATGCCTGTGAGATTTAGTAGCCTGGTGTGATATGACTTTTTCTGCCACCTGGAGGGACAATGTGGCTAATCAAGACCATTCACATGATATGACATCCTCTGGATTGGCCATGAGGGCAGTATTTCAACCCACCCAAGCCTTATTATTACTTTGGCAAAGGTTGTCACATGGACAATTGGGGCTAGCCAAATAAGCTTCCACATGTGAAATCGTCTTTCCAGGTTTCTATGTCTGGTGCATTTCATATATATATATGTGTGTGTGTGTGTGTGTGTGTATTATAGTTGTTTATTTCCACTGAAAAGGATGATCCATGCATTTGTAAAGTTTATAGTGATGTTCTTTATACGTTGCCCACAGGAACTTGCCTCTCATTGTATTTAGCTAGTTTAGCACTATAACATTCAAAAAGGTGCTTAAGACATAATGGGGAGGCAAATATGCCTCACTTAAAGTGCTAGGCATTTGAGCATCTATTAGTAAAATATACAGTAACTGTGATTGAATATTATACAAATTATATTATCGATCAAAAAAAAAAATATTATACAAATTATTTGTTTCTTGCACAAACAATATTAAGCATTTGTTACTGATAAAAAAAAATATTAAGCATTTGTTGTTTATTCCTCCTCTCCTGCCTCACGCCCTCTCTCTACTATGTGTTTTAGTGACGTGTATGCTGTTTCTCATCCTATATCTCTGTTGTCTCTTTCTCTCTCTCTCTCTCTGTATGTGTGTGTCTATTTTTTTTCTCTCTCTGTAGCTATTTTTACAATAGATGAAAAATATATCAATGCATTGAAACATGTGTACAAAAGAAGTGGGAGTGAAGAATCCTCATAAAAAGATTGAACAACCTAAAATAGTAGATATACATCTTTCTGAATGGTCATGCATATCCATTTTATCACAAATATTTTATCTTTATCTCCTTGAATTTTCTTAATGACAACAGTTCCTCTTCTCATATTTTCTTCAAAAGCTAATCACCCCGTTTTGTCTTTCTTTCTTTTTCCCCATGAAAGCAAAGTCATACAATCACATGAAAATCTTCATATTTCATATCGATTGAGTTTGATTTGATTAATTATAAGAATGAAACTAAAGTTTTATCTGAAACTCTATGGGTAGGGAAAGATTCAGAATTCTAGCTGTCCTATAATCGTTTGATGTTTCCTTTGTGTTCTATAAATCCTTTTCAAGGAAAATTCTGTCTTGCTTTGGATGTGTGTGCCTTAAGCATTAGGGAGCACTTTCTCCTGAAGTATGCTTTTTACGTTAGCTGCCCCGTTTGCATTACATTTTCCGAAACTTGCATTATTAGATGGCATTTGGTGTGAGTTTACCTTTTCAAACCCAGATATCATGTGATCATGTGTGCACCTCCCATAATTTACATTTTATAGGTGGATAAGATAGTATAACTATGTTGTGGTGGATGGCCGTGATTGTAATAGAGGAGAGTTTCTGTAACTTCGCATGAAGTGAGATTCGAAATGCAATAAATCTGTTTTTTTTTTGAATAAATTTCATGGGTAAAATATAGTGTTTTCATTTTTGTTCAATCTTTTTGATATTTGCTATGCTAAATGATTGACATGCGTTTCTGAAACTAGCGACCACTGGTAATAGTCGCCTTGTGTTTCAAGCGAACCTTGATTCTCATTTTCAATTGTAATGGTGTCTGGACTGTTTGTAGTTATAACTCTTCTATTTTTGTTTCCAGATCTTGATATCTGGGAAAGAAGAGCCAGAGGCACAAATTTCCCCCGCAATGGATGCTGTACTAAGAGTATTCAAACGAATTAACGGAATTGAGGGTACAAGTTCAGGAGCTGCAGTTTGTTCAGTTCGATTATTGGTGGCGTCATCACAAGCCATTAATTTAATTGGAAAGCAAGGTTCTCTAATTAAGTCAATACAGGAGGGCACTAGTGCCTCTGTGCGTGTTCTATCTGGAGGTATGCTTCAAGATTTCATGGACTATATATCTCTATCGTAATTATCATACGGTACAAAATGCGCAATGCTGCACTTAGAGTTTTCTTCTCTCTTCTACGCAATGTTGTCAAATCGGCAACGCTAGACTAGGCGATAGATCTGCCGCCTAGGCGGCAATTTTTCTTCTAGAAGTCCTATGATGAATCAATCACACTTTGGTTCTATTAATCTCTATCGTAATTATCATGTGGTACAGCATGCACAATGCTGCACTTAGTGTTCTTCTCTCTTCTACTCAATGTTGTCAAATCGGCTAGGCGAGGCAACAGACCTGCCGCCTAGGCGGCAAGTTTTTTTTTTTTTCTTAATTTATAAACATGTCCTATAATGAAGCAATCACATTTGTGTTGGTGGGGTGGTTCTATTAATCTCAGTCATCAAAATGAATGGTATATAATTTGTATGACACTCCACAATATATAAGATGATACCATGTCATATTGTTGATATTGATACTACTTGGTTGAATGGCTTTAAGTCCTGGTTGTGTTCTCTGAGAATATGAGTCGCAATGATATCTTGGTTCTTTCCCCTCTTATACCAATATTTATCGGTGTTACCTGATATTTGTTACCATGGCTGGCATGTTTTAGACCTTAAGATTCTCCAGCTGCTGCATAAAATGTAAAGATAAAATCAGTAAATATCAGCCGAGCATGGAAATGAATTTTCTTGAAGTGGCTAGTCCTCTCAGTTGTTAAGGTCTCTTGTTATATCAGAGACTTGTGTTTGAGACTCCACTGCTCTCGAATACTTATCTAAACAAAAGGCCATGGATTTTCTTTCCACTTGATATCCATATGCATGACTAGTAAATCCAATGTCTATGCTAATGGATGCCATTTTCTTGTGTTTTGATGACTCTCTCTCTCTCTCTCTCTCTCTCTCTCTCTCCCAACTTCAAAGTCCAAACAAGGTACATGATGTTTGAATCTGTTTTGCTAGATGAAGTGCCATTCTATGCTACCTCAGACGAGAGGATTGTAGAGATACAGGGAGAATCACCAAAGGTTCTCAAGGCACTAGAGGCAGTTGTGGGTCACCTGCGCAGGTTTTTAGTTGATCATACCGTCATTCCTCTATTTGAAAAGAGTGTAAGTCCAGGTGCTATTGAATATGTGATTTATATTTTTATGATTATAGTGCACCAATTCTTTTTATGTTCATGCCAGTACAATGCAACTATCTCACAAGATCGTGGTGCAGTAGAGAGCTGGACTGATAAAACACAGGGTTACCTCCAACCTTCATCTCAAACTGGCATTGGCACTGACTATCCTCTTTCATTAAAGAGGGATTCTTTGTATCTTGAGCGCGATACTCAACTGGAGCCACAACTCCAACACTCTGGGCTTTCACTATATGGACAAGATCCAGGACTTTCTGGAATGCGCTCTTCAGGACTTGGGCGTGCTGCTGCTCCGATAGTTACTCAGGTTGGTGGTTTTTTTTTTGTTTATTTATCATTTTGTTGTCATGCAGATTTTTTCCCCGTTTATAGTGCTAATAGAATATCTCATTGCTGCAGCTGCTACATATGCTTAGATTATTCAGGAATTTTTGTGATTTTCTGTTTTGTTACCCTGTGCACCCAAGTTCATATTGCTTGTATTGCATATTCAATGAATATTGTTAGGTTATGGTTCCCTACAGTACAGTCTTTTAATTGTTTTACTTCTTGCTTGCTATAATACAGAGTTGCCCTATACATGCTAGCCTCCCTTGATAAGTCTGTTAGTACCCTGCTTGACCAAGAATTATCTTTGACTCTCCCTCTTCTTCCTCTCTTCTAGTGGCTCTATGGAACCTCTGCATCCAGCTTGAGCCTTCCACAATTTGGTCCTGCATTCCTCCTGTAGGATTGCAGGGCTTTTGTTGTAGGCTGTCACTCGAGGACACAGGAGTAAAACCTAATTGCACATAACAACTTAGCAAGGATATTGATAGTTAGTTATTACCCACCTCTGCCTCAACAACAACAACAAACAACAAACAAATACAAAAAAAAAAAGGAAAAAAAAAGAAAAATTAAAAAGAGAAAAAAAGGAAAAAAAAATAGTCTTAACATTTACCTTGAAGCTGAATAACATATTGGCATGGGCGAAGCAAGGAATAGGGCAGATGCTGTTGTCACCTTTACAAACACGAATGTCAGAAAGTAGTCCCATGCATAGTGTTAAGTATTGGCCGATCCCGAGTTGGAATGGCTCGGGATGAGTCACAATCCCAAAAATTGCTAAAGTTCTCTAACTCGGTTCGAAACCGAGTCAGCTTGTCCGATCCATCTCGGTTTCGGATGAGCCAGATCTGTCCGACACATAAAAAATATGATTTTAAAAAAAAATAAAAAATTTGGGCCATGTTTGGATCGGCCAATCCCTAGTTGGATTGGCAATCCAACTCGGTACCGGACCAGGACAATCCTTGATCCGATACCGAATTTAAACGCTATGGTCCCTTGGGCTTGCTCCCTTTCGATTCTTTCTTAAAATTACATGGGATTTCATTATCACACGGTAAACCAGGTAACCACCAGCTTTGTTGTCCTACTCGGCTCTTTATTGATCATTCAACTAGGTGGTTAACGTATTCAATTTTTACTCGGAACAGGAGTTGAAAAAGAAATGGGAATATCTGGTATTGAAGTTTGAACTTGAAACAACAAAACCATTACAATTCTTCTCCTTTGATTCTTGATTGATCAAAACCAAAATGAACCTGTATTGACATGGCCAACTCCTTTGTGAATTTGCTTGTTCTCTGAGCCCGTGTTAACCCTATGGGGATTAGACGAGTCTTAACACCTTGACAGATACCTACATGGCTACACCCTCATCGAAGTCCATGTAACATATCTCTAAACTGTTTTTTTTTTACTTTGTAAGGGGTGATCTGATTTGTCATCAGGAAATATTACTGTCCTGGAAGCTGAGCTGCTTTTGGCTAACCCGAACATGAGAACTTATGACCAGGGCAACCCCAAAATCGCTTCGTTTGTGTGGGGGGGGGGG
>JAUPMG010000003.1:2649602-2665717 GCA_031762675.1 Pachysandra terminalis
GGATCGGCCGATCCAAAAATGGCTCGGAATTTTTAAAAAAAAAAAAAATAGAAAATGAGATTAAGTTAGCTATACTTCACGGAAATGAAAACCTAACATCAAGAATCCAAGGTAAACATCAAGAAAAGATGAAGAGAGACATTCACAAATCACAATCCCACTCTATCTCTCTCTCTCTCTCTCTCTCTCTCTCTCTCTCTCTCTCTCTCTCTCTCTCTCTCTCCTTTTGTTTTTTCCTGACTAGCCGATTCCATGACGAATCGGCTAATCCGTTACGAACTCGGTCCGAATCAATGTGCTTTCAAAATTGTTTGGGATTGTGGCTCGTTCCTGGCCGATCCCGAGTTGGACCAACCGATCCAGATCGGGATCAGCCGATCCTTTACAGTATGCCAGGCGATGCCCACCTAGGCTGAGTGTGCCTAGGCTAGCGGCTGGAAACCTGGACGACCGCCAAAGCCACAAGGCAACCCGCCTGGTCGCCTAATTTGGCCAAGCGGTCACCCGAGTTGTAAAATTGATTAATTGTAATTTATATTTCAATTTATTAATTACTATTATTCTAATTAGTTTATTGTTTAAAGTTTACTTATGTTGTTTTGTTTTTAACCGGTTAAATTAAAGATTTAAAGGTCTTCATTACATGAGAAAATAAGCCCTCTTTATGAGTTGAAGACTTGAAGTTCAACAATTGAACCCTAGAGCTTAAACACGAGACAAACTAGGTATTAGGGATATCAACGAGCCGAGCTAGCTCGGCTCAAACTCATATGCGCAGAGCTTGAGCTCTATAATTAGGCTCGTGAGCTAAGCTTCGGCCCAAAAAAAAAAGCTCATTATCTTAACAAGCTTGAGCCGAGCTTGGGTAGGCTCGGCTTGGTATAGCTCGTCTCGGCTTTTATATGAGATTATACATCTATATTCCTATATTTTATATTCTATATTAATATTAAATACATATGTTAATATATTCTGCTATATATAATAATAATTATCAACTATAATATCAATGTATTTGTACTAATATATGTTTTTTTACAAGTGGAGCCTTTTATAATCCCAATTTTTTGCGAGCAGGGCATTAACGAGCATGAGCCCCAAATTTTTTAACAAGCTTGAGCTGTTTACAGCCCTACCAGGTCTCTCTCTCTCTCTCTCTCTCTCTCTCTCTCTCTCTCTCTCTCTCTTTCCTTTGCCCCCTCTCTTCATTTTTTTTTCTTATAAGTTGCGGTAGTCCGGCAACTCTGCAATTGCCGACTCTCTCTCTCTCTCTCTCTCTCTCTCTAGACTCCCCTTCCTCCTATTATGCCGACTGCCCCCTTTTTTGTTTTTTTTTTTTGCTTATTCTGTTCTGAATTTAATTTACAAGTCTAAATATTTGATCTGAGTTATGAAATTATTAATTATGCTACAATTATCAAAAAAAAATTATTAATTACGTTTCTAACTATCTGAATTATAAAATTATTACTTCTGAATTATAAAATTATTAAATTCTATTTCAAATATTGGCATATTCCATTTCTATAAATGATATATATGGCATTTATTTATTCTAGCTCTTTTTTTTTTTTTTAAATGTCACCTAGGCGAGCGCCCAATCGCCTAGGCGATGGCCAGGTCTATCGCCTAGGCGTTTTGACAACCTTGCTAGACCCTACCTGTCCTACTTGCACACGAGACCCTGCCTGTCCTACTCATCTCCTCGATGATTTCATTCGCAATAAGTGCACAATAATTTGATGGCCTTCAATAAATGCAGTCTAGTTTCTTACCTGTTTAAGTCTCAACGCAAGCACCGTGGATATGATTTTATACACGCTTGTAATAAGGCTAATTGGTCTAAAGTGTTTGATATTCATGGCCACCATTTTCTTAGGAATTAACACCAGGAATGTGGTATTGGTTATGCTATTGATAATCCCACTCTCAAAAAATTCATTGAAAACCTCCAAGAGGTCTGATTTGACCACCTCCCAAGATTCTTGAAAGAATGCTATCGTGAAACCATTTGAGCCAAGTGCCCTATTGCTCTCCATTCCCCACACTACTTGTCTAATTTCATTTTCCTCAAATGGCCTTTCTATTCACTCTTGCTGTTCCACAGAAATTTTATTGCCACCAAGAATTCCCACATTGAACCTCATATCTAGCTCAGAACTATAAAGATCCAACTAAAAGGAAATTAGGGACTCATCAATTTGATCCCTATCCTCCATAACCACTCCCTCAACCTAAAGACACATTGACTTTGGACCTCCCATTTGCTAACCTTTGAAAATATCTAGTGTTTACATCTCCTTTAATCCACTTGCTCCTAGATTTTTGGCCCCAGTTAATTTCTTCCTGTTTGAGCACCCCTTCCAACTCCCTTATCCATGATGATTTGGACTCTATTTCTTCCCTTGACAATGGTTTGGCTGTTCTAACTCATTAAATCTCTCAATCTCCTCCAAGTAGGTCTTCTTTCTATTCTGGAGGCTACCAAAGGTGCATCTATTCCATTGTTTGAGCTTAGCTTTTATATGTTTGAGAGATTGCATGAATCGGAAGCCTTCCCGCCCTAATCTCCCGTCTACCCTTTCTTCCTACCATTGTTTGATATTACTCTTAAGGTCTTATGGGTCAGCCACACGTTCTCAAATCTGAATGGGGAAGGTCCTTCCTTGATCATTGCTGATGAAATTAAAAGAGGCCAATGGTTTGAAGTGGTTCTAGGGAGAATACTCTGTGTAATATGTGTATATTTTGTCTCCCATGACACCGAAACCAGACATACGTCCAATCTGCCACACAGCACATTCTCTTGGCACTTGAACCACGTAAATTGGCCACCTGAAAGAAGTTAGTCTACTAAAGCCAACTGGTTAATCAGATTTGAAAAGTTTTTCATGCTTCTAGTGAGCCTACCACCCTTGCTTTGCTCATTCAAAAAGTGAATGACATTAAAATCACCAATAATACACCACGGGCTGCCACTCTCTCATATATTACTCCTCAATTCCTCTCAAAAGTCCTCTCTAAACCTGGGTCTATTTGGCCCATAGACTCCGTTGAGCACCCACTCAAAATGATCCTCAATATTTATGAATTTTACTGTTAACAAGAATCTATCACTTACGAGCTCCCTGTCATCCACTACATAAATGTCCCACACAATTAGGATACCCCAACAGGCCCCAATGGATGGGAGGTAAGACCATCTAAGGTTCTTCCTGCGCAAAATTCTCCTAATTTTCCTAGATCCTATGGACGCTCTCTTGGTCTCTCGAAGAACAAGGATAACAGGCTTGACTCTGTGGCATAGGTCTTTTACAGCTCTTTTCTTCCTAATGTTCCAACTCAAAATCTTCATCTAGAACTGTTACAACTCCCCTTATTTTTCCTTCTCTGATAGTGAAGAGACACTCCAAAGTTTCTAGCCCTAAGTGAACACCCAAGACTGTTAATCGAGGTCGAGCAATAATAATAAACACAGTAAACAGAAGATCAAAAAGATATACGTGGTTCGGCAAAGCCTACGTCCACAAGAGAGAAGAACTTTCTACTATGTCAAATAATGAATTAGGGTTACAACTTATACTCCTGCTCGATACATACAGGGAAAATTCCCAATATACCCTTACCATACTGCGGGGGGTATATGAGCCACTCTCTTGGATCTAGAGACAAGTGAATATGAGCCCCTCAGGTCCCTCCCCCTTGGATCTAGAGACTAGTGAATATGAGCCACTATCTGTAACAAAGACCTTGCCTCAATTCTCCTATGTCTAGCAATTGCCACTGGATTTGACATCGGTTCACTATTACAACCCATAACTTCCAACTGAAGCAACCTAGCCAAATCCTCCACCCCTACCCATTCCTCCTCTTCTACTAACATCCTTATCACATGTGCTATATAGTGTGCAATATGGCTCAAATTTTGGGACAATCAGAGAATTATTCAAATTCTTATTCGGCCCGTCACTGGATTATCTATATTTAGATGACTAGTACAAAACCTTTCAATGCAGACGAGCATCACGGTTGTTATAGTGATCATATAACAGGTAAGGAAATCTCAGCCACATTAAAACATAGCCCACTGTTATTCATCAAAAAAAAAAAAAAAGAAGCAATAAAACATAGCCTACTCAAGAGCAAAAAATACTCAACATTAAATCAACTTCTACCACCTAACATATCAAAAAAAAAGAATTTTCCTTTAACCCTCCTCTAGTGATCAACTAGTTCAAAAGTCGTCCATGACACGTGGAAGAATGAGGTGGTCAACTGAATTACCAGAGAGCGGGCTAAATGAACAAGATTCAAGAATCTCCACGGACATCCCTACGAGATCCATGAGATCACTGAATAAGAATCACCCTCAACATCCAAAGTATCAAGAGCCAGCCTTCTTGCCTTCCTCAGACTAATCACAAGTGTCATCATCTCTACACAACTCGGATCCCCCTAAACCTGAAAATGCATGCATAACACGCCCACCATAGATGGATTCGGGTTACCACGAACGACCCATCAAAATTCAATTTGATGGATCCAACTTGGGAGAGGACCAGGAATGCTGCAATGCAATCCCCAAGGTATAGAGAAAGCTATGGTATGCCATCCTTGCAATATCTGTCACCAAAATGCTCATGAATACAAGTAGTATAATGATTCATGAGGCCACCATCAACTGACATCAATAACAGACCATGTGTTCCTCTCCTATCCTCAAAAATATGGTTGTTCCTCTCTCCCTAAATGGCTCAAGAATAGCATGAAAGAGGAACTGGTACATCAGCTTACCCCTCTTCCCGGACCTTGGAAATCTCCACTACTCAAAGTGCACAAATATCAGCTGGCATCGCCCATTTAAAATCAATGAGCAAAAGACATAACATCTATATGTCCTGTGTTACCTCACAATACAGAAATAGGTGGTCAACCGACTCACCGTGGTCCCTCCACATGAAGCACACATGTGGAGATAGTGCCAAGTATTTCCTCCTCCTCTTCAATATATCACAAGTATTGATTTGTAAAGGATAGAGGTCCAGAAAAAGCCCTAACTCTAGAAATAGCAGGTGGTTTCCAAAGGCGCTGAGGAGGAAATGAGGGTGGAAGAAGATCCCTATCCCCTTGGTGGATCCGAAAAAGGACCTGATAGAAAAGATTCCACACGTTTCCGGGATCCAAATCCTGGAGTTCTGAAACCTAGGATCAAAGAAGACGTCCTTTAAGAGGTCTAGAAGTGTGGCTAGGTCCCCAACCTTGGCTGGTCTTGGATCCCAACTGAGGTCTAAATTCCAATTCAGCACATTAGAGGCCCAAGAAAGAATATGAGATACCTCAGACTCTCCATTACATACAATGTTAAACAGGTAGGGGAAGTAGGAAAGAAGTGACAAATCACCCTACAGTGAATTTTCTGAACAGTTCTCCTAGGCTCAGTTGTCAAACAATGAATCAAATAAAAAATAATAATGGGCCCAATTTAGAACAGAATTGTAGTTATGAATCATATATCATATAAAATTCACTAAACTTTTACTAGGTTCTAAGGTATAAGTTTTGGGAATTTCTCTTAGGGAAATTTTTTGGGTTAAAATAAGAAAATACACTTCTATACATACATTTAGTCATTTAGAGTACTAGATTCTACATAAAGAAGGCTTAAATAAGAAAAACTAAGTTTTTCAGTGAAAAACAAAAGGCTAAACCCCAGATTCTACTAGTAAATTGCTATAGATTTTACAATATACGATTCACGATTACAATTCGATTCTAAGTGGCATGTTACAATTCTTGATTCAGTTCACGATTCACGGTGAGGAAGAAGTATGCAAGAGCATTTCTAGGATTTACTAATAGTTCTCCTAGACAAGGTTGTCAAATTGTAAATCAAATCGAAAATTGTAACGGAGCATTTAGAATTGAATTGTAATATTATAAAATTCAAAGCAATTCTAGTGGTCGGATCTGGGGTTTAGTATGCTTCTTTTGTGCTAGTCTTTATGCAAACATTACGGGGTTCTATAGTTGAAGAAAAGGTTAGCCCCATAATGTTTGAAAAAAGAGCTTAGTCTTTATGCAAAAATTATGGGACCTTTTCTTCAACTATATAACCCCATAATGCTCGCATAAAGACTAGTACAAAAGAAGCATACTAAACCCCAAATCCTACCACTAGAATTGCTTTTTTTTTAATATTACAATTCAATTCTAAGTGCGCAGTTACAATTTTCGATTTGATTCACGGTTTGACAACCTTACCTAGGAGAACTATTAGAAAATCCTAGAAATGCTCTTCCATACCTCTTCCCCACGGTGAATCATGAATTGAATCACGAATTGTAACTGGCCACTTAGAATAAAATTGTAATTGCGAATCGTATATCGTAAGATTCATAACAATTCTAGTGGTAGAATCTAGGTGTATGGTCCTTTTGTACTAGTCTTTATCAAACATTATGGGGCTAACCTTTCCTTCAACTAAATAAAATGTGTGTGTGTCTATATATAAACTATCCTAACATCCTTGAATTCCTATTGAGAAGATCAAAAGAGTGACCAGTTAGCTAAGGGAGGTAGAAATTAGAGAAGAGAAACTTAGATTCTGAATTTGAGATTAAGAAAGGTTTCTTTTGTTAGGAGGTGGATTCTGTAGCAGCATTATTGGCCTTAATTCAGTTAGTCAATTGAGATAATTCGAGTGTGGATCAAAGGAGTTGAATTTGGAGTGAAAGCGTCCCACATAATGATTTCTTTTTATCATTCATAGAGAGTCATTTGACCCAAAGAATTTAATTTGAAAATCCATGGTTACAACTGAGGAGGCTCTTTTCTTGTGGATGATTGCCTTGAGCATGATCTTCATAGTAGACAATTTAATTCGGAGGAAGAGGACCCTTCCAAACAAGTTTATCATGATATTGAGTTTATGAACCATTTGCTTTCTCATTGTCCTTTCGCCTCCAAGGTGTGGTCCTATTTCCTTACTAGGCTTGAGTGTGATTGGGAGATGCCTAGGTCCTTAGCGAGCCTTCAACTGTTGGAGATTTAGGAGAATGAAAAATAGATTCCAATGATCTGGAACCTATGCCTACTGGCTATCTATTGGGTGATTGGGAAGGAAAGAATCAGACAAAATTTTGAAGAAAAGGACAAATGAGGAGACGGTTTTGATAGGGATCCTGTCTTTCCTTTTCATTGGTCCTCTGTTTCTAGCTTCTAAGCATTTCCATGGCGTGAATTTCCTTTGTTTTGTGATAATTGGCAGTCAAAGCTTTTTATAGTGCTGTTTGCTTGAGGCAGGCTAGCCATATACCTCTTGCGTTAGGGGGCTTGCCCCACTTTTATTATATAATATAATTATATAATGATCAAAATGGTAATGCTATTGTCAAACCTATTTTACTGTTTCCACGCCCTAACTAACATTTTTTCTAAGCTCATTTTTATCAAAGAAAGGCATAATAGCAATTATTTGGTGTGGAAACAGAAAGAAAAAAAAATGAGTTCTATAGTACTCCCCTACCTTGAAATTTCAGGACATAAGGACATCACCTTCAGAGGAAATTAAGAAGCAAGTGAGGCAAAGTTCTTGTTAACCTTACTAAAGTAAGCAACTAGTTGATGAAGTTCAGTTAAAGGCCATCTTCACTAGAGGGGAAAAAAATTCCAAGCTCTCCAATGGACCAAACCTGAGGCTATCACAAAGTGCTTGAAGAAGTACTGGACCCAAAAACCAAGCACTGATCTACCAACTTGCATTCCCATGTCTGATCCATCAATGTATCTAAGGTACTACCAGCATGATTTCATACTATTAACAAATGAAATCTAGAGTCATGGCTAGGAATCCATGCTTTGCCATAGTTATTCCACGCCCCTGGTATCCTCTATCTTCAATGGAAATATGTTTCGTGGATTTCTCAGTAAGAATCGGACTCCTTTTCCAATTCGGATCCTCTATAACTGGGATTAACTGCATTTTTTTTTCTTTTTTTGATAGTCATATATTCGGAGACTGTTCGTATTTATCTCTTACTATTAGAAAGAAGGATGGAGGAAGAAAATGGTTGGCTATAAGAGGACAACCAGCAGGGTCTTCACCCAAATTGAAAAGAATTAAATGGAGATATAGAAGATATGGATGAATAAATAAATAGAACTAAGGTACTGGTTAGGCTGTCAATGGGTCGGATTCAGATCCGAATTCGACCTGTATCCAATCCAAAAATGTCGAATATGGTTACATCTCCATATCCGACAGATTGAATACGGATCCCAAAAAATTCGGATCGGAAATAATTCTAATTCGAATATGGATTCTCCAATATTCGATCTGAGTATCCGATTAAATGAGGTATTTTTAAAGTTCTTAATTTAATCTTTTACAGTATAAATACTTTTTATCAACTAAAAATAGTTTGAATTCCAACATGTAAGCAAGTGGTAATGTGGGATAAAAAGAGAAACAAATAAATTGTGTGTTTAGATTTTAGCCCCACATCGGCTGGGGAAGGTTGGAAACCTTCCCTAGCCGATTCCCTATGGATTCAAAGGCCCTCTCTTATTTCAACTAGGTTCAAATGGCTCACCGAATTTCATTTGGTTGAAACCATTAGAAAAAAATAAAATTTAATAAAAAATTTAGATTTAAGTAGTTTGAATTTAAATATGAATATGAATTCGGATTATTTATTCTGATTTGAATACGGTTTTGGGTTATGTAAATCTGATCGGATTTCGGTCGAATTCAAATATGTGGTTTTAGTTTTCGGTTTAAATACAGATCTGGATTCAAACCGTATTAAGGTACAACACTGATTACTGGCCAATGAGCTAAATGTTTTGCAGATCTAATAGATAAAATTGCTGAACCAGTTTATGGGATGTTTCAAGTGAGGACAGAGACGTGGCATTTGCACATTTACACCAGCAAACTGGAGAATGGATGTTAACAAATAGCTTTTTTACCTATATGTGTTAGATAGAAAACTCACCAGGTAGACAAACGACCATCAGATGCAGCAGTCACCAAATTCTGATTTTCTATGCCACTCAGAGGAATCCATGACACAAAAGAATCCTTGAAACCACAAGAACGGAGAAATGTTCCAACTTGTACTTTAATTAAATCAAACCGCTCCTTGGAGTATTCCACAGCATCCATTTTATTAATGGCAACTATAATTTGATCAACACCAAAGCTTCTAATAAGTTGTGCATGCTCCCTTGTTTGCCCTCCATTACTATCCATACCAGCTTCAAAGGAACCAACTGAGGCATCTATAACAAGAATCGCAGCATCTGCTTGTGCAGCACCAGATATCATGTTTGGGACGAAATCTTTATGACCTGGGGAATCGAGCAGAACAACATGATATTTTTTGGTGTCAAAATAAGCAACAGCTACTGTCATGGTTACTCCTCTTTCCCTTTCTTCAGCGCTTTCATCCAATGTCCATGCGTAGGCAAAGGATCCCTTTCCCTGAAAACAAATCAACCAATAAGTAAAAAAACAAAAAAAAAAAAAAAAAAAGCATGTTTAACATAACGCTGTAGGAGAAAAAAAAAAGATAATAAAAACATGCAAGAAAGTTAGAATACCATTGATTTAGCCTCTTTTTCATTTTTGTGCATTTCCTTCTGAGATATACGCCCCGAAAGGTGTAGCAGTCTCCCTGATAGCGTTGATTTTCCAGAATCAACATGGCCAACCTATTAAAAAATCATAAGATCAAAGATAAGTATGTATTCTTTGAATGTCCAAATGAAATTAGATAGAACTATTTATGTATGCAAAGAAGGTTCATTAAATGACAAGTATCTGGGACATCAGATCTGACTAGGCAGTTGACTTACTATAGCAAGATTAAGTTGGGTTAACACCCCTTCTTCCTGGTCAGAAAGCATCCATCTTTCAGGTTTGTATTGGACACGTGAAGCAGCTTTTCCAGTATTTCCATTTTTCAAGTATCCAGAGTTCACATTCATTGTTATGCTGTTGAAACTATTGGTTAAGCTCTCTGTCTTGTTCACACTGATAGATGAAGAATTGGCCTCATCTGCACTAGATCCTTTGACTTTTGGCACAGAGACAGATAAAGGATTTGACCTTTCAGCACTTTGTTGTAATTGAACCGCTCGATCCTTCTCATTGGCTGCAAGTAAAAGACATTTTGTAATATAAGGAACTTGGAGCTGAACTCTGGTAACAGTAAAATATCCAATGAGTGATGATGCCTATTATTAGTAGGAAAATAACCTTGGACTTTCATTATGACAAGATACACACGTGGAATTTCTAGAGTCTATAACATAGCATGCTAGACCAGGCAATAGAGTGAAAATATGTGATCAGTGTCCTTTCTTTTGGTAAAATAAAAAGTTCGACAACCAGATTGAACAAGCCAGTCAAACCAGTTGACTGAACCACCAATATAGGCTGGATTGTCCCATTTAGTCAATGCGAGTTATCAATATGATGGACAACAAGAGTGACTAACCAATTGTTGTAGTGTTTTGTAATTTTAGAGATTTTTTAAAATTATTTACCAGTGTTGGCCCAATAGTTGAATTGACCATCCCTCCATGTTATTTTTTATTTTTCTTTTGATGAATAACAGAATTGCAAAAAGAAAGTAACAGATCGTACATGAACAAAGAAAACAGACCAAAACAAGATTACAACTTTTACGACTTCTTACTGACAAGTAACAAATAACAACTTCTAGTGAATAAAAATGTGAAAGAAGAATGACCGCTTAAGTACACTGCTATTAGGTTAATATTCTGCCACATCATTAGTTTCCCTAAGCACGTAACAGAAACAATATTTCATCCTCGCACCAACTCCCTCAGTTCATTATACAATCAATCCTCTCGGCAGATCACCATTCCCCTGACTGGATAAACTCACAAATAGAACAACACTTGAAAGAGTACATTTCAACTACCGTTAGACCACTGAAGTTAACCTTGAAATTTGATACCTCAAAGAAAGGTTCTAATTTCAACTTAAAAACCTCTATTCAGTTTTTTCTGAATCATACTAAGCCAGTTGTGCCTGCAGTAGTTTGATATTGAGGCAAATTCCATACAATTCAAGTGGAGTGAAATGGAAGTGCTAGCCATAATAGACCCCATAGGCCCATAGGTAACTTAAAACAAAAAATTCAAGATCCCCATGAAGAATGACTTGCTGTATTAGCAATAATAGAGTTTATAGATGAAAGAAGAAAAGCACTACAAAATTAGGAAAGGTAATCCACAATATAAATAAAGCATACATAAACACTGCTTCTGGGTAGGAAAATGGCAACACCTTTTGATCCTTTTACAGTATGAATAAAAGTCAATGTTCTGCCTCCAAGCAGTGTCCTAATACATATATTTATCAGGAAAAAATGTGCTAATAATATAAAAACAGTTTGCAAGATCTCTTTCAATGCTCTTCATTACCTTTTTTCATAATTAAGTTCTTAGTTTGCTTCAACCATTGAAACCCATGAAAAACAAGTCGTAAGACCTTTAAACCCGACGTTTACTTCAGCCTCAAAGTTGTCCACTTGAGATACAGGACATGGATAATCCCTGATTGGTTAACATGTGTGTGATTGATCTTTATAAAATAAATTGTGTAAAAGCCAAAAAAGTATAATGTCTCTAATGTCCAATGAAACAGAAGAAATGGATAGCAACACAAGTCCACACTCATCATCATCCTCGTCATATGCCTTATCCCAACTAGTTGGGGTCTGCAACAAGAATCCTGTTCCTCCATCCCAATCTGTCAAAAACCATATATTCAGTCAAATTACGAGTATGCAAATCCTGTTGATTTACTCCATCCAGGTTTTTTTTGAGTCTTCCTCTCACCCCTCTTGGAACTTTCAATGAATTCTCTCTCACACCTTCTCATAGCTACTTCTCTGGGTCTTCGCTTTATATGCCCAAACCATATTAACCAACTTCCAAGCTGATCTTAATAAGCATTCAGTTGTGATGTCTCATCAACAACTTAATGCTATGGTTCATTTATTTTTTTGATCAATGATAAGGTTTATGCAAAATGGGTCTCAGCAATCAACGTATTGAATTGTTGAAGTCTACGAGTTTCTTTTAGCAAGTGCCATGATTAAAAAGCCGAATTCCTCATTACGTTTTTAAATTGTCTGATAGGTAAAGCAATTAATCAGTATAACCAAGAAAGGACCATAATCACATACAAATAGTGTATAAAGGTCTAGCTAGCAAAAGGCTTACCAAAGCAATGCAGCAAATGAAACTAAACGGAGTAAAACACAAATCCTATTCTGCCATCCCAAGCTATTATAAACCATGTCTTCAATCAGATTAAGTCCTGTGTTCTATCCTCTTTTGAAGTTTGGTGTTCGCAATGGGTCCTGGGTGCATTTCCGGCATAATCTCTGGTGGGGTGTTCCATATTCAGGATTCGTTTTCATAGTCTTTTTTCTGGTTGTAGTTCATAGAGACGCGTTTGTTTCTGATATTCTATCCTGGTCATCTACGGGGCTCCTTGGAACCTTAATTTCAGAAGGGACCTAAGGCCTCGTGAGCCTAGTAAGCTATGTAAACTTTTTGATCTCCTTCAGCATTTCTTTATTGATTCCCAGTCGTGTGATTCTAGAGTGTGGTCCTTGGAGTCTAATGGATTATTTTCCACAAGATCTTTCTTCCGTTTCCTTTGCAAAGACGGGAATCTTGGTATAGCACCTTTTAACTCTATTGGTCTTTGGAAGCCCATGGTTCCTCCTAGAGTCAGGTTGTTTGTGTGGACTGCCACATATTATATAGAATTAATACATACGATATGCTCCAAAGAGGAGGGGCCAGCTGGCCATCTCTCCTAATATATTTTATGTGCAGGAGATAGGGGGAGTCCGTTGACCATCTATTCATTCATTGTGCTTTTGCCAGGGAGTATGGATGTATTTTTTTTCATGCTATTGGGATTGATTGGGTGATGCCAGATAGTCTGGTATCTTTGTTCGCTCAGTGGAGATTTCGTGATTTTGGTTAGAGTGGGAAGATCTTTGTAGAATACATCTTCTTTGCCACTCTTTGGGCTATATGGGGCGAATGGAACAAACGTATCTTTGAGGATGTGGAGAGAAGCTCTGCCTCAATCACTGACTCCATCTTGGGGACTGTGAATGCATGGGGTCAGTTAGGGATGACTTCAAAGATTAATCTTTGGATACGATCAGTAGAAGTTGGAGGAGCATTGTTCACTCTTAACCATCTGCTTCTCACCAGGTTCGAGTTTGGAATTCTCCTGCTTGTGGATCTATTAAACTTAACTTTGACAGCTCTTCTTTAGGGAATTCAGGGAGATCGGGGGATAGGAGGGGTTTCGGGATTTATAAGGGAACGTCATCCATGCTTTTTCTGGTCCAATTGGAGTTGGAGATTCCACTAGACTAGATCTTTGTGCATTGATTGCAGGACTAAAGGAGGCAAGGAAGTTGAATTTTGAGTTTCTTGAAGTGGAAGAGGACTCTTTTCTAGTGATTCCGTGGATGATAGCAACTGAACTTTACCCTTGGCGCAATGCTCATCGTGTGCGACTAGCTAGACATTTTATTCAGGATAGCAGAATGTCTTTTGCTCACGTACCTAGATCGGCTAATTCGGTTGCAGACACTTGGGCTAAATGAGGGACAATTAGAGACTCTTTTGCTGAAGGTGAACCGGTGGATGATACTTTGGAAGGGATCGGATAAATTGGGATTTTGAGCTTGTATATTAGCATACTTTTACCTGTTTTTGTCTTTTTGTCTTTCTTTCTTTCTTTTATGTTCTAAAGGCTTCACACTTTGTGAACTTTGTATCACCAGATTTTGATGATTAATATATTGTTGTTAATTATCAAAAAAAAAAAAACCTCAATGGGTACATTTTAGCCGTTCTGTAACCATTTTAGGTCCTTCAACTACACCATTTCACATCTTCTAAAATGTGACTCCCAAGTCTCCATTTTACATGCCCAAACCATATTGACCTACATTTATTTTATCTCCCATTGGGGCTACTCCTAGACTCTCTTTAGCATATTTGCTCCTTAAACTCAAAAGATCAGGCCACATGTTGATAATTAGACCTAGTTCGGCCACTTTCGAAAGTAGGCCTTCGTCCAAGAAGTTAATACGCTTTCAGACCTCAAATTACATGGCAAACACTGATTTAGTCTTAAGCTGGCTCCCAAGTGCATTTCCTTACACATGGATAGCGAAGTTTAAACATTGCATCCATTGTTCAATACAAGCTCTAGCAAAATCACCTACTTTGAAATCTCACTCTCTTCTAGTTGATAGGAAGCTCAATGACAGCTTCAAAACAACTTAAAATGCATTTGAAAATACAACTCTAAGCATGTCTAACATCAAGAAGAAGTTTAGTTACTAGAGGTTTCAGAAATTTAAAAGTCCATGTATTCAAAAAGTACTTTGACTAAAAGAACAAGGAGTGTGAATTTTTTGTTAGTCTAAGAACTGAAGAAAAAAAAAAGGCAAAATTGGAAATAGATTGATTTTCCCCTAGAATAGTGCTGTATCTTTGGCAGCTTTATTGGTGCATGTTAATGGGAATCCTTTAGCTTTTTTCTCTAGCTTGTGATGGATTAAATGAAAGGCCTGCTCTCACCATTATAACATATAATGACATACATGACATATGGCGATGTTACATGAGTTGCTGAGAAGGCACCTCCCTCCCCTTAATGTGTGGCACAGTCAATTGCATATTCTCAAATGCACCCTAGAGACTATCTCCGACCTTCATATCAACTTGAAGAATTATAAGATCATTAAAGTAGGAGAACTGATCATCACAAATTTTCCATGTACTTGAATATGCCCCAGGGAAGAACAAGCCTGGGATCATGTAGTTGAGAGGTGTGAAAGCACATTAGCCTCTTGGAAGAAGGTAAACCTACTTACAAGATGCAAATTGACCTTGATTAACAACACTTTATTTAATAGTCTAGCTTATTTTTTTCTCACTATTTCACTCTTCCCACATCAGTCACAGAAATTTGAGAAGCTTAAAGAGATCTTGTTCGGTGCACTGAAGAAGCCTCCTATCTGAAATTTGAGATGAGATGTATAGATGCAAGGATGAATGCAGCTTGGCTTTTCACCAGATTGTAGACATAAACAGAGTTCTCTAAAGCAAATGGCATTGGAAGTTAAGAGGGTAAAAAAGATGTAGACTTGGGAGATGGTTATTGCATTGAAATATTTTGCAACAGGAAAGCGGAAGACCCTCTCAGAACCAACTCCAGCTATGTTGTTAGTGAAGGGCATTATGAATGAAATTTATGATTTGCAGTTTCTCGGTTAACAAGGGGAATGAAGTCAGAATCTGGACAGAGTTATGGTAAAGGAGATAGTCCTTTATACTTGGGGTACTCCACCTCTTCTTAACTGTTGTTGATAAGGAGGCCTAAGTGTTAGGATTAGGATTATCTGAATAGAAGTGGGACTTAACATATGGAGATTTATTTTTACACGGATATTGCTTTTTGATTGGGAAAATAATTCTCTCAAAAGTAGGGGTGTAATGAACCAGGTCATGCATGGCACAGCCAAGCTCCGTCAAAATAAAAACAATAATAATTATTACTTAAGCCATAACCTGCCCAATCCCATTACGGCCCTAATTTTTGGGCCCAAGCCAGGCCTTATGAACTTTTAATGGGCTCAGACAGGCCCTATCATTTTTGAATGGATTTGGCACTAGCAGACATGCAAGCACTCTTGAGCATTTTCAACCGTCATTGCATAACTAAAAAAATGATTAATTGCATGGTGAGGATATAGTTATATTTAAAATCACAAGGCAATAACTGCCCGTCTTCATTGTGATGCCAAATCCATTAACTACATGGCAAGGATAGTTATATTTAAAATCACAAGGCAATAACTGCCCTTCGTCATTGTGATGCCAATCATCATTGCATCATTTATAAATCCATTAACTACATGGCAAGGATAGTTATATTTAAAATCACAAGGTAGCAACTATCCTTCTCTATTGTTACAACATCATCCAATTAAGTTTGTTTCTAACAATGGCTTAGAATCTTGAAATTGAAA
>JAUPMG010000003.1:2671287-2683437 GCA_031762675.1 Pachysandra terminalis
GCCACATTGTTACATTGAGCTTAACATAGCACATGATATGCCGTGCCATTACCTTAAGAATGCCCGTCATAAAATTGCTTTACGTATCTTATATGTTGTATGCACCAAATTGTGCTTTGGCACGATTTTTTATACATGCTCTGCCATTCTTGTCTTAGAGCAGGTCGAAACTTTTGGTCTTATTTTAATCTTTCAGCAAGTGCATTGGTTCAGAATGTCAGAAATAGTAGAAAACCCTGAAATGTTAAAAGAATCGAATGCACAAAAATTGAGGAAAACAATGAAACCGGGTTTGGCAATCGCCAGAAGCACCTTGAGCTTGGTAGCATGCCCGGCATGGGTTTGGGCAAGGTTTCGGCGAATTTGTGTATTTCTCTCTCTGTGTCTTCTATCCAAGGTTTTAAATGTCGATGTCGCTGGGTTTGGCCAGCAACATGTTGCCGACATGGGGGAAATTTCCCCCAAATTAGAGAAAAGGCGGGGAAATTCATCCCAAATACACATTTTTTTATTTAAATCTTAGATTATGTCTAAATAATAACTAAATACACTAATATACATCAGAATATGTTGAAAAAAACACATAAAACAAAAATTGTAAAGTAAAGGGTTAACATTCATTCAACAAAACCAAAAAATACATGTTTTACCTTCAATGTGTTGAGTTGCACGTTGAATCTTAAATCTTCTACTCCAAAGCATGCTAGATTTGTATTTTTATACACAAATCTAGATGAAAGTTGAAAAAGAACAAATTTTGTTGGTTTTTGTGTGAAAAGAAATGGGGGAGCATCTGTGGGGAAATGCCAATCGAAATGATCGACATTTCCCCCAAATCTCCCTTCAAATGGTGACATTTCACGGACATTTAGTGACATGTCACGACATGTTGCCGACATTAGGGAAAATCGACTTCCAGTGATTTCCTCTGATGTTTCACGTCGCCCATGCCAAAAAAGTGACATGTCAGTGACATTTCGCGACATGTCGCCGACATTTAGAACCTTGCTTCTATCACTCTAATAATGATGTGGGACCTTGGAAACTTGTGTATTGACTTTTATAACCATTGGCAAGTGTCCAACAATTGGAAGTTCTGACCTTTGGTAATTTAAGCACATGGACTTCAAGCAATTTGTACTATTGAGACTTGAAAAATTAGGCACCTTTACATAAATGTTTGATGGCACTAAATACCAAGTGATATGCTTTGGCATAACTCATGAGATTTATTATGAAACTTATCATTGTAAGATTTATTACATTTGATGCTTCCAGCATAGTGTTTTAAAGATCGCTTTTGTTGGAAATTTCGCCATTGGGACCTGGGGAAAATTTTGCCTAAATTTCGGGAGATATTTTTGTTTTGGTAAATATTTAACCAGATGGAGAGAAATTGGGGAAAATTTGGAATTTTCTTATGAAACTTCAGGGATTACTTAAACATATATAAACACACACAAATAACTCAAAATATAACAATAAATACCTATGCATAGTGATGAACAAACATCAAGGGGTCTAAGTAATATACGCGTTGCCAACCTATCAATATAAAATGTGGAGTACGATCCATACAAAGTCAAAATACAACTAAATGTCATAAACACAACATTGAAACAATTAAAAATTCAATATCCAAGCACATAAATAGCTTTGCATAGTATTGCATTCAATTTACAACACATAGTATTTTCTAATCATTTCATCAAGTTTTAACGGATGAAAATTGAAAAATACACATTTCTGACTTCTTTCGGTTTCATCCATCATTAATTCCTTAAACTCAAATGCATGTTGATGCATCAAATAGATGCATCAACATGCATTTTCAACTTAATAAAACTAGATTTATGCAAAAAAAAGAAACAATTTTTAACAAACATTAAAAAAGTATGAGATGCTAGACATACCTTACAAATCTTCAAAAATGATGCTTCAATCCTCCACTTCCCTTGTTACTCTTATCAGATTTGTATCATGTAGGCTTCATATTGATCTTCTAAATCAAATCTTGAAGAAAAGCAAAAGTAAATAAATAAATAAATAAAAGGCTTAGAATGGAAAAGATAGGGTTGAGAGAAATTTCCCTAATGTCGACCTTATCCCCCTTTTATAAAGCACAAAAACTCAATTTCTCGTTGAAATTGAGGAGAGATTGAAATATCGGGAGATATTTTTCCCGATATCTTACCAGTTTCCCTAGAAAAGAGATATTACTCTGGACATATTATCTCCAAGGGAAGATAACGAAATTTCACCGAAATTTAAAACACTGCTTCAACGCAAACTTTTGACTAATAATACTGCATGCAAGTTAACCAATGCAAGTTATGCTTCGGCATGACTCTCTGGACTTGTTTAATTGAGTATTTAATTATTTATTTTCTATGAGACCTGTATGTATTTGTCGGATGGGAGATCTTCGTCCCGGATGAAAGTTCTATAGGGGATTACCGGTAGTCCTTAAGGAGTGGAGGCCACAGGCATGGGGATTGTTGACAGTCAAATTGGACTCTGGCACGTCAACCTAAGGTACATGAAAGTTAGACTTGTCAATGGGTGAGCGAATCAACCCGCAAACCCAAGAGGATTCCACCTTGGAGATAAAACACGAAAAGATAAGGATTCTTTCCGAAGCTCTTGTGAGATGATGACACATTTCATGAATTTGAAAGACCAAGGAGCCTATAAAAGGCTCACTTAACCTTATATGAAGGGAGACTTGAGAGAGAATTTTTGGGAGGGAGAGAACATATGAGAAGAGTCTGCAAAGAATAATTCTCTCTAGCAATAGTGAGAAGTACCATTTGAGACAGAGAGAACCGGCAGAGATACTTGACTATGGTAAAATTTGAAGAGATCTGAAATGGCATCCACACTTGTCTAATTATCTCCCTTTTCTTGCCTTGGCCATCGTCTACCTACTGAGCCTTCTCGACCCACCTTTGGTTTTGGCAAGCAACAGCAAGGAACGTTCATGTCATTGCAGTTTAGGCATATGCTGGTTCTACCTTGCTCCTCATTCTACAGATCACTGGCCACATAACATTTTTGGACATGCGAACCATGAGCCTAAAAACTATATATATATATATACTTTTTGACAGAATCTTTTTCTCTTCTCTGTAATTACATTTCTATAGTTCACTGATGCAATGAAAAAGATTGTCATTTCTCATGGTAAGAAAGCAGGGTGCTAGACATTTTCCGCTCTTTTAAATCGTCTTATTTTTCTACTCGAACTTCTCTTCCCATTTAAAAGATAAATAATAGAAGAAAATGTCATTAACATGTCATTTTTATGGGGATCTTCTACATTCCTTTTCTTCTCTGCATTTTTCTTGATTTGGTTGTTCTTGAGGTTATGCAAGTCGGAGCATCTTAAATTATTAGCTGGAAAAATACTTGAGCAACTCTTTTATTTTATATTCAGTTCTTTTTGGAGCATGCACCAAATTGATTTGCCCAAGGTGCTTCAAACAGTCATAGGTGTTGTATCTGGAATATCATCCAAGGAAAAAAAAAATTCAATAGTTCAAACTTGATATTCTACCTTCTATTTATTACGCTCAGTTTTTGCTGTTCCCTCATTGTCTAATCCTGTATAAAATTGTCATGGTCTTACCTTTTCTTTATTTTATAGGACGCCATCTCGATGACACATGGGTGGCATATGTTGGTAACGAGTATAGGAGGATCCTGAGATGGCAGAAAATCAATTCAGGTGGACCAAGTGGTCGGTTTGGACAGACATGTGTTGTTGTTGGTGAAACGCTGATACTCTTTGGTGGAATCAATGACAATGGGATCCGTCAGAATGATACATGGGTTGGAAAGGTGATGCTCGACGATACTTTTGGTATAACAATGTCATGGAGGCTTCTGGATGTAGGTTCTATTGCACCTTCACCACGTGGAGCACATGCTGGATGCTGTGTCAATGACAAGAGGATGGTAATCCATGGAGGAATTGGGCTAGATGGCCACAGATTGAATGACACGTGGGTCTTGGATCTCTTAGATGACATGACATCTGCAAAATGGTGCGAGATTGTGGCTTGTCCATTGCCTTCCGCTCGTTCAGGGCACACTTTAACATATATTGGAGGAAATCAGATGGTTTTATTTGGAGGGAGGGGAGTGGGTTATGAAGTACTCAATGATATCTGGCTTTTCGATGTTGGAGAAGAATATCCCAGATGGATGAAGCTAATATATGAATCATGTAACATACCCCTCCCACGTGTTGGTCACTCTGCCACACTCATCTTTGGAGCACGTGTACTGATTTATGGAGGAGAAGACTCGTACAGACACAGAAAAGATGACTTTTGGGTGTTAGACATGACTTCAGTACCAACTGTGAGATTGTGGCCCAATGGACAGAACTCGAATATACGGTCAGGGAGAATGTGGAAACGGGTGAAGGCCGAGGGTGAACGACCACCAGGTTGCAGGTCATTCCATCGAGCCTGTGCAGATCATTCTGGTTGTTACGTGTATATATTTGGTGGTATGGTGGATGGAGTGCTTCAGCCTACTGAAACATCTGGCTTAAGGTTTGATGGGGAGCTCTATGTTGTGGAACTTCAGCTGTAGAAAAGGAATAAAGGTAACATAGTAGTAAGTAGATACCTCACTATGCGAGTCTTTTGTAAATAATAGCTCTTTATTGCATCTAACTAGCTATTATATTTGCATCTGTCATGAACTGTGATGGTCAGAATAAGAAGCCTTTTGTTTTCCAGTCCTTCCTCTCTTCAGATAAGCAGTTGTTTTTAAAATAGTCCCTTATGGTAAGTATATTAGTATTGGCATCTAACATCTTTTTAAGATCTCTGTTTGCAAAAGGTTTGAGAATAGGAAAATAGGATAAGTTGTAAACATTTGTGTAGTTTGAGGAAAAAACACGAACGCACCTGATTCGAATCAAAATTGAAGTTGATACAGTTTGATTAGTGAATCCATTCTGTCTATTGAATTTGTTATGAACTGTGTTAAGAACAACTACTCTAAAAGCTTAAGCTGTTAGAGAATGGCATAACAATGTCTATCAAATGGTTCAACACCCCCCGCATGTGCGGCTCCTTACGGGAGCAACACATCCGTGGGAGAATATAGGGCACCGAGACAAACACACACCGCACACCCCCACACGGGAACAACACATCCGTGGGAGAACAAACACACAAACCCATACCACCGGGATTCTCGACCTCCTGCTCTAATACCATATTTAGAACCATTTACTCTAAAAGCTTAAGCTATTAGAGAACGGCACAACAATGTGATGTAGGACAGCAAAAAACTCTTAAAATAAAATAAATAAAAAAAGAATAAAGGAGAATAAGAAGGATAATCTGACAGAATCTCTCTGCCAGGACCTTGAACTGATTGGAATCTCACCAATCTGAATCCAGGGTTAGTAAAAGCATCTCACCAATACCAGAAAATAGGAGGAATCACACCTCAAAACAATTTATTCAATTCTCGTCCTCCTCTTTTACACCATAATAAAGCCTTTATATAGACTTATTCCTAAAACCTAATTGCATAGAAAGAGTCCTAATCTAATACATATACTTGAAGAGACCTAAAACTACCAAAATACATCCAAAATAGCTTCTAAAATAAGAAATATTAAATTACTAAAATCTTTCCACGAAATTTCTTGATAATACTAATCTAACAACTTTCCTAATAGACTTTAACAAATAATAAACTTTAACAAATAATAATAAAATCCTAACCTAAAAAAGACCCAAATAATTGGGTTTGCTAGAGAATCAATGGTTATGACCCAATTAACAAGTCTGGGCCTAAAATGCAAGTATTTGAACTAGGCCTGCTGACTTGGTCCACATTACAATGTAAATCAAATGGTTCAACCCCCCCTCCGCGCACATGTGGGCTCTGCACGAGAACAACACATCCATGGGAGAACACAGGAAACCGAGGCAAACACACACCCACACGGGAACAACACATCCATTGGAGAACAAACACATACCCTTGGGATTCGAATAGTCGACCTCCTGCTCTGATACCATGTTAAGAACCACTTACTCTAAAAGCTTGAGGCAAAATAATGTATATCAAATGGTTCAACACCCCCTGCACGTGCGGGCTCTGCACGGGAACAACACTTCCATGGGAGAACACAGGGCACTGAGGCAAACACACACCACACACATCCACACAGGAGCAACACATCCGTGGGAGAACAAACACAAACACATACCCCTGGGATTCAAACACTCGACCTCCCCCTCTGATACCATGTTAAGAACCATATACTCTAAAAGCTTAAGTTGTTAGAGAACGGTACAACAGTGTAGATCAAATGGTTCAACACAAACAATATAGAAAATAGGAAACAATGGTTAGTTGGTGAAGAGAGATCAAAAACTTTAACAGTATACCAGCTGTTACTCCGGATAATGACTAATCTTGGTGAGGGAAGAGTAGCAGGAATAGCAGGCAGCCTGGATGATGATCATGGATTGTAACCTGCACAAGATACTGAGTCCTGGGATCTTTCTCTTGAAAATCAAATACTTGTTCTATGAAAGCTGCATCATTTGCCACGAGGAACACGAACGTTGATACTTATGATCAACCTAGTGAAAAACAGATGAGTTTTGAGTGCCTTGGAAGAGTGGAGCTAAATAGTGAACTGGAACAGAGTTCGAATCTCAATTCACTTGATTTTGATGAGAATAGTTTTAATTAAATTGGTTGGGTTTCAACAAATTAAACAGAGAACCGAAGCTGAATAGATCCTGAAGCAGTTTTTAGATCATTTATCTAGGAAATAACCACTTTTATCTTCAGACTCTCTCTTAAGTATGATCTTTCCTTTTTGGTCAATGGATTGGAAAGTAGCATTATTTTGCCCTAAAATGACGGCATTTTGAGTTCAGATTATGATAATTTGTTGAAGTTCTCAGTGATATGATTAAGATGTAATCTGGTATTGAATATGATCTAGGGAGAATGCTTCTAGCAAAATAAGCTGAAATAAATTCAGAGAAAGATTTATTTGATGAATGTTGAACTGTATATCAATTAAAATCTACTATGAGGTCCCAGGTTCAATTCCCCGGGCTTACTAATATATGGTCCTTGTGGGTGGGGTCATGTATCCGGGGTTTACTCTGTCCCCACCAAGTGGGATTGGGTTCCACGTCACAAAAAATAAAAGTAATAAAAAATAAATAGATAAAAAATAAAAAATCTAGTATGATTGGACTTGGAAAAAATTGGACATTGAATTGCCTTCTTCAGTTGTGGGGGACTTAGCAGAGAATGAAGCAATGAAGGACTACCAAAATGGTTACTTTTGTAATAGACGGTGTAGACAAGGAATGATATGACACAGATGCTAATTGTGACAGAAGAGGAATCTGATTCTCAGATGCTAATTGTGTCTCATGTGTATCATAAAGCATAAGCATCAATCACATTCACTTTCAATATATCTCATCACTATAGGTACTACACATAATAATTTCCTAACCTTTCCTCAGATAATTCAGAGAACAACTCCCAAAATGGTTTGGTCAGCAGCCTGGTCGGTGGACTCGTCAGTGGAGGTAGTTCACTCCAGTTCCCCCAAGGTTCCCCTCTAAAATCCCTCAAAGTCATACCTTGCCGGTGACCTAATTGGTGGGCCGATGGGCCTGCCGAAGGGCACCTACAATCCTCAAATGAATCTCCTGTCGGTGGCCTTGCCGGTGGACCAGCGGCTTGCCGATGGTGGATGGTGGAGTGGTCAGTGGGTACAACCCCCTGCCCCCCTGAGCACTGTAGCCGCCAGTGGCCTCTCTGGTGGGCCTCCAGTGAACCGGTGGTGTGAGGTTGGTGGAGGTAGGGCCCCCCCCTCCCTCCCCACAAGTGTCTAAACGGGCCGCGGTCGGTGGGCTTGCCGGTGGACCGGCACCCCCCTGACAGACAACTCGCGAATTGGGTTTTCTCCCATTCTTCCCTAACTTCACATATGATCATACCATCAACCCAAATACGTTAAAAACTACTCTAATAACCTTCTAAAGCATGTTTTATACATTCTAATCAATTTATGGAATTTGGTAGTCCTCTCTACTAATGTTGGATGCTGATGGTCATCTACTTGATTTTTCTTAGGTCTTTTGATTTTTACGGTTTTTTCTGTTTGGGCCTTGGCTCTCATCTTGAGTTCTTGGCTTTTTTCTGTTTCTGCTGTATTTCTTTTTCTTATTGATATTTATATATTGCTGGTTACTGTTCTACATAGGACTGGTATTTGGGTTTTGGCCCAAATACTCAAGAAATTGTAAGTTTACTCAACTTGTGTTCGTTGAAACCGCGGTTCCTCGTGCTCGATCTTCCGATGTCACCCTTTCGATTTCCGATGCTCCAAGCTTTCTCCCTTGCCTTTGATGATGAAAATCCCTCTTCCAAGCTCTAGGGTTTCTCCCTCTCTCAAATTTCAGAATTTTAGGGTTCTAAGAAACATAAGGGTTCTATTTATAGTCTCTTAGTAAGTTAAGGACCTGTTTGGTTTTGTCTCAAATGAGGGATCACTTAATTGGTGAATTTAACCAACTCTTAAAAGTGTTACAACTTAAATTTAAGTTTGGGGTTTACTCATACAATGTTCCACTCTCTTCTTGGCACATTTTACTGATTTAACCTTGTTCATTAATTAAATCACCAAAATACCCTTTTCTAAATTTTCGAAAATTTTGGGTCCTTGCACCTAATTCGTTAAGTATAACTAGTGGTCCCACATTCAATGCACGAATTGACAATTTTAAAACAAATTCGACTATAATCCGCGAATTCATTTAAGATAGAGCGCGAATTCCCAACAATAAACATGTACTCTACCAAATAAAGCAAAAAATGGCTTTAATTCTTATGTAAGATTAAATGTTTTTTATATTAAAAAAATAGATACATATTTTTTCCTTTGCCTGGCAAAAAAAAAAAAGAAGCTATCTCTGAAGTGTTCTAGAAGGTAGTGGAAACGTTGTTTGGTCCCATCTGGGAGTTCGGCTAGCGCTCCTCGTCTTCATCCTCTCCATGGTTCGCCCTTGCATTTCTGACCCCTTATAACCTCTCGGAGCTACACTGTTTTTTCGCCTGCTTCAATTCATCTCACCATCCATAATTCTGTTCTTTGGTTCATCACCTCTTGACAGTCTGTTTTTTTGGGATGGAGGATTTAACGAGAGATTTCAGCAAGCTGTTACAGCCACCAAGACCCAACATCAAGTTCAAGCCATCGGAGTCAGATCTTGTCTGGCTTCGAACGAAATGGGGTAAGTTTCTTGTGGGCCTAACACTGCTTCCAGAAACAAACTCTGATGAGATCTCAGGCTTCCAATCGAGTGAACGCCAACAAATGCCTTAACGGCTTTTCTTCGCGGCTGACGGCTGAATGGCCAAAGTTTGACAACTCCCCCTTTGATCTCCTAGTTCTTCCCTTCTAGCAAGAGGCTTTGCAAAATACTTGAACAAAAGTGACAACTTAAGAAGAAACTAAGAAGTTTCAGCATACTTAAGCAAGGTAACAGGTATAGAAGAGAAAGACTACTTCTTTATTGAATATTACTAAAAGGCTACAGCATTATCTGTTGCAAGAAAAGATTCTATTACCTTTCGGACTGAAAGGTTACTTAGCTCCAAGAGCTAGACATACTTGACTCGACTACTCTGAGTTCGAATGCTCAATTATGAGAATCGATTCCCTTCTTATAGAACTCCTAAGACTCTAGAAGTAAATGAAAAGTTGCCTAACATTTGGCAAACATAAATGCACAGTACAGAAATTAAAGATAGTCGGTGGATCTGGTCCAACCACTAGGAAGACTTCTTCAGTCTACATCTTTAATATCTATTAGTTGGGCGGTCAACTACTTCTTTTAATGCCGACGCATCTAGTCTTGCATTAATTGTACTTCTTCTTCATCTCCATAGTTACTGCTTGCGTGTGATCCTACGGATAACGTTTTGCCATAAATGTCTTGACAGGCGGTCTTGATTCCTTTCTTAGCAAGTATATGAGACTTAAATGCATTTCATTCGTCCCGTCAACTTCATTGTCTTCAATAATATTGACGAATCCAGCTTTCTTTGTTTCTTGCTGTTGCTGAAGCAAAGTATTCTGTTGTTTGCTCCCAAGGTTTACAATGTCGATGTCGTCAGGTGACTTCGGCGACGTGTTGGCGACATGGTGAAAACAGGGGGAAATGTTGGGAAACCATAGGTTTTTGATGGATTTTTGGCTCCAAACTTTAAACATGTCTAATTTAGACCTAAATGCATCAAAATACATCAAAAAATGCAAAACAAATCCTTACACATTAAAAATCATTACTTGAGGGGGGTCAACTTACATGCTGTCGGGTCTGTAAGCTATAAAAAAAAGATGCTACATCTAATTAAGCTACACTAAAAGTGACTGTAAGTCAATTAAAAGATATATAAAACTAGAAATCAAGTGCCATATCTATGGGAGAAATGATGGGGAAATCTAGGAAAATGTGGGATTTTTGATGGGCTTTCTCCCCAAGTTTTAAACAACCCTAAGTAGTGTCTAAATACATCATAATACATCAAAAAATGCAAAAACAAATGTCTAATATTTTTTTAATTTTTAAAAAAAATTCAAAAAAACTGAAAATTTCCCCCATGTCTCCCATGTCGCTGACATGTTGCCGACATGTTGCCCATGTCGCTTAAGTCGCCCCAAAACGACATAAGACCCATATGTCGTGTCGCCACCTTCGGATTGCATTCCTTGGTTTGCTCCATACAGCCAGAACTTCTTTTCCTTCTCGAGGATGTCCTTGAGAACTTAGTAAATTTCTATAAGTCCTTTGCTCTCCGATGGTGAATTCCTCTGAGGGCTTTGTTTTCCTTGAACTGGCGCTTCTTCGGCCGATATGGCTTTCAATAATTCTCCGATCTAACTCCAATCCAAACTAGATGATAACTAGGATAATATATTCCATGTTCCCATTCAGTGTCGTGGAATAAAATCTAATGAAAAATTCTTTGTAGCCGGTTCCCTTGATGAAACTTCGGGATGCTTGTTGGATGATCTTAGGCATCTGAGCAAGTGCTTGAAGATATTCACTCAGGTACAGTGTAACCACTATACCATTCTCGAATAAAGAACTTACTACGTCTGGAGGGCTGCCTTGTAGACGTGCTCCTCTGCTAACGTCGCCATTGTCGCTGCTGATGAACCATTCTCCATTGTTGTCGGATAGTACATCATTCTCAAGGCTGCCTTGTAGAAGTGTTCCTCTGCTAACGTCACCATTGTCGCTGCTGATGAACCATTCTCCATTGTTGTCGGATAGTACATCATTCTCAGTAACAAAACGATTCCATCGTAGAAAAGATTCTATGAACTCTTTCTGATCGACCAAATGCTTGATCTTCTCCTGTGCTTCGTCGGGAAGCTGTTCTGTGTTCTTGCGTACGATAAGGTTTAAAATACCGGAACTGGACGCCGGACCGATTCGGTACAGAAAAAAAAATTAAAAATTTCAGACCGGCGTCGGACCGGTGGGACCGGTTGCTGGACCGTCGGAACCGGTCGCTGAAGTGCCGGACCGGTGCTATCGGTTGTCGGACCGGCAGACCAGCGGTACCGGACGCCGGATTGGAGGGAGCGATCGTCGGATTGCCGGTACCGGTCACGGACCGGTCACCGGACCGCCGGTCCATAACCCGGCAATACAAGTCTATGTATCGCGGGTTGGAACCGGACCACTATGGTACAGACCGGCCGGTACGGACCGGTATCGCCTGATCTGTGAAACCATGGCGTACGATTTCCTTTTCTCTAGAAGAGAGAACTGACGTCTTGGGACAAAATTCTGGTTCGATCCACTTGTATGATGAACTGCCTTTATTCATGATAAAACCATGAATAGGTGTTGAATCATCGTCAGATAAAATTTTTACCATATTATCAGTATTGGAATTACTGATATGTTTAGACTCTATGTTCTCGAGGAACATGGCTAAATGACCAACAGTCGAGCTGCTGTTGTTGCCAGTGATTTCAGTATCACTACTAATAAGCTTAGATCTAGGTTTCCCATAATCTGAAGCCTGTGTGTTTAGGGAAATTTCAACCCTTGAAGA
>JAUPMG010000003.1:2683537-2705815 GCA_031762675.1 Pachysandra terminalis
AGTCTTGAACTTGATTAAATAGGGTCATATCTTGACTTCTTTTTGTGTATATAAATGATAAGTCATTTACAAGTGAATTTTATTTTTCCCTTACAAATACAACTACAAGGTACCTAAAATATGCATGTGTTTTTGCATATTTTAGGTTTATTAGGTATATTTTAACACCGTTCCTCATTTAAATCCTTAAAAAGTAAAGAAAAACAATCAAAAACCAAATTTCCCCAACCTGGCGAAATTTTACACCATGCCGGCGGCATGCAGGCGAAATTTCGCTAGACAAGTCTGGCGAAATGTCTAGCGAAATCGGCATTTGAAACCTTCACCATATCTCCCTAGCTACACTGCAATGAATGAAAAGGTGATCGGTTGATTCCTCCATGATGACAAAAAACTGAAGACATATGTATTGTTCCTATTTGTTAGTACTTTTTCCACATATGTTATCTAATGAGCTTAATGAGGATGTTGCACATAGAGTTAGAGTTGGACGGCTTTAGTGGGGAGGCATTTCTAGAATGTTATATGACCGTTATGTTCCGCTCAAACTAAAAAAAAAAGGTTTTACAGGACACTAGGTCTGCTATGATGTATGGATCAGAATGCTGGGTAACAAAGAAGCAACATAAGCATAGGATGAGCATTGCTGAGATGATGATGTTCAGATGGATGTGTTGGAAGACTAGGAAAGATAAGGTAAGAAATGAATGTATCCAAGAGTGTAGGTGTTTCCCAAATAGAAGATATGTTAAGATGGTTTGAACATGTAAAGCGAAGGCCTAGGGAGGCAACTGTGAGAAGGTTTGAGGGGGTAGGTACTCATTGAAAGATGTAAGAGGGAGAGGGGAAGACCAAAAAGAACCTAGATGGAGTCGGTCTGAAAGGATTTGTATACTCATAATCTGACTGAAGATATGGTCTTTGATAGCGCCGGATGAACCCCAACTAGTTGGGATGAGGTATTTGTTTTTGTTGTTGAATGTTCTCTGACAAGACAATTCCATTGTTTTTCATTATATATCCAGTATATAGACTTAATTGGAATTTAGTCTTTGATGCTTTCAAATTTCCAATTGCTACCCGCCATTGGAGATGTTGCCAATTATGGAAATGACTGTTGGTTTTTGATTACGAAGTTGGAAGGTTGAGAGATATAGAAGATGGAAGAAAACTAAGAGAAGGGAAGGGAAGAAATGAAAATTTGATAAATCAAATCTTTATTTTTTTTTTATTTAGGTGTTTAGTACATGTTAAAACTATTGTTTTTTGAAAATCTAAGTTACTAATGGATTAAGTTATAAACTAAGCTTTTATTTACTACCAATTTAACTTATATATATGGATATAAAGGCTAATTAATAAATTACTTAATAGAATTAAGAGTCCCGTTACCTAAAGGGATAGTTGGACTAACCCGATACAGAATAGATAGTTGTTAAGCACTTTAGGTACTCAAAAATTGGATTGGCTGGGTGTCCCCAATGAAGTTACTTAGTTGGAATATTAGAGGATTGGGCAGGTCAGAAAAAGGCGAACTATCAAACACCTTTATATGAAATCGATACCTGATGTTGTAGCTATCCTAGAAACGAAGAGAGAATCTGTTGATGCTAGGTTGGTAAGGAGAGTGTGGGGGATAGAAACTATAAATGGGCTTGTTTACCCAAATCGGTGCGTCTGGAGACATTTTGATAATGTGAGACTTAGATGCTTTGATTCGGGGGAAGTTAGATTGGGATCTTATTCTTTATCCATCAATTTTAATGGTGTGTTGGATAACTTTGAGTAGACGATTAAGAGGGTTTATGGTCTCAATGAACCTTGATATCGAAAAGCATTTTGGGGGAATTGCGAGAGCTTTTTACTGAAATTAATATTCCTTGGTGTATTGTTGGTGGCTTCAACTTAATTAGATTTGTGAAGAAGAAGAGTGAAAGGGTTTGGAGGGTAGCAAGGAGCATGAAAAAAGTTTTGAAATTGATCGGTGATTGTGATCTTATCGATTACCCTTTTTATGGAGGTTTCACTTGGTCAAATTTTCATCACCCTCCATTATGTTCTAGAAATGACCAAGTCTTTTCCTCTTCGCTTGGGACGCACAATTCCCATTGCTCTCTCAGAGATTACTTTCAAAGACAATTTCAGACTATTGCCCCCTTTTGGTCTCAAGTGAGGGGATGTGGAGAGGCTCATCCTCATTTAGATTCAAAAAATTTTTGCTGTCGCATGATTCATTTTAAGATTTAGTGAGAACAGAATGGAATGTGAGGGATGCGATTCAAAGTGATTGGATTGGATTTAATTTCGTGGAAAGCCCCAAGGGGGTTTAAAGGAAAATATTAAGAGTTAGAAGAGAGTGTTTTGGTAGACTTGAGTTTAGGAATAGAGTAATTTTGGTAAATATTAAGGACATTGATAAGATAGAAGAGATCAAACTCTTAGAGGGTTATGAGGTTGCTATGTTTAGAAGCTTGAAAGTTGAGTTGGAAGTTATCTTGCAGAATGGGGGGAATTAAATTGGAGGAGGGGGATACCAAGTTTTTCCACAAGTTGGTTAGTGGGATATTTTGTAATAATACCATCTCTAGCTTGTTGTAGAAAGATTTATGGTGGAATCGAGTGAGGGAATTGAAGAGGCCTTATCTCCATTTTATTCCAATTAGTACCTCTTAGAGGAAACCTTCAAATTCAAATTAAGGGATGTGGGAGATAATAGAGTGGAGGTTGGGCCAAAAGAATGGCTAGAAATAGAGTTTGATGAGGAGGAAATCAAAAGTGCAGTCTAGGAGTTAGCTGGGGATAAAAACCAGGCTTGATGGTTTTACTATTGCTTTTTTGTCAGGAAATTGGGAGGTGATCAAAGAGGACATGAGGGTGTTTAATGAATTCTACGCAGTTGGGTGATCAACAAAATCGCCATTCACCAACACAACCTTCATGGTACTGATTTGAAATTTAATGGGGCTGTTGAGGTTAAGGATTTAGGCCCATGACAACTAGTTTGTACAAAAGAATTGCTAAGGTCCATTCTTTTAGACTCCGGAAGGTGATGGTCAATATTGTATCCCAGAATCAAAATGCCTTCATGCAGGGTAGACAAATTTTGGACCATGCTCTTTTTGGTAATGTGTTAAGAGGATTTTCAATAAAAACCTATTATTCTGTAGATTGAATGACTTGAACCTTGGGCCCTTAAGTGTGCTCGTGTGTGTGAAGTGTAATGAGTATAGTCCCACATAGGAACTGAACGAGAGATGTTTGTGAGATATAAGTGTTTTCCTTTACATGGGTTAGTGAGCTTGTGAAGAGGTGCGGGGAGCCCTCGCGTGCACAAGGGGCCCGTGGAGCAACCCAGGGCCCATCCAATGGGATTTGGGACACCGGTTTTGGAAACCCTTAACGGGTGTGCGTCCACACACATGCGCCCGCACGTCGCGCTCGCCATATAAACACACACACAAGCATGCTTGGTTTGCATGCATGGGTTAAAAGGATTCGTTTTACACAAAATTTATTTATCTTTTTAACCGTTTTGAGAGATAATGTTTTGTGTTAATGCTTTGCTAAACTGTAGGGGATGTGTCGTCTTCTTCTGCCCACAATGACAGTCTCTTAATGGGTATCTATGAATGGTTTTCCAAAGGGACTTTTGTCACATATTATTTTGTCTTCTATAAAACCCTTTGTTCACTGAGAAAAGGACAATATGTAGAACGATTCTGCAAACCTTTCTCTATAACTGCTATCTTCTTTCATTGTTCTTCTGTTTTTATTGTTTTATATTTTGTTGCTGGGCAAAGAAAGGTGTTACTTTGTGTTAGGATCGTTCTTTTTGTGTTACATGTAGAACAGAAACGATTTACAGTGCTGTTGGGCTGTTGTGTCCTGGGGATGTCGTGTTGTTCATCTGTTGCACTGGAATTTTTCTGCAGAGGTGCGAAACCTCTTAAAGAGAGCAACTTACCCTTGCCTCACCTTTTTGCACTGCTTGATATTCTGGTTTGATTTTCATCTGTTATTAGAGTACTGTCCGGCCATATTAAGTCCTTTATTTTTCCAACATTTTTAAGACGTTTTGTTGATACATAGAGAATCCCTCTGCTGTACTTGTTTCTGGACCAAGTCACCAAAATAATTTTCGTTTTACTTGTGATACTTTAAAAGATGGAGACAGAAAATTCTATTTTATCTTACTTGATGAAAGTAACACATGTTCAATCCTTAGGTATAATTCATGAAGTCACTGTTCCATAATGGATTAGCTGAACATAAAAATAGAGTTCTAGTAAAACTTACTAATACAATGTTAATTAGTTCTGGAGTACTCTCCAATTTATGGGGTGAAGCTCTCTTAACATCATGTTATGTATTAAATAGAGTAATACATAAGGAAACTTTAAGTACACTATTTGAATTATAGAAAAATAAAAAACCTTATTTAAATTTAAATTATTTGAGGGTATCGGGGTGTTTAGCCTATGTGAGGCTACCTGATCTCAAAAGACCTAAACTAGGTGTTAGAGCTTCTGAATGTGCCTTTATGAGTTATGCTCTAACAAGTAAAGCTTCTAGCTTCTTGGAACTTAAAAGTGATGTGATAATTTAATCTTTAATGCTGAATTTTATAAGGATAATTTTCCTTATAAATATAGAAATAGTGGGAGCCTAATTTCCAATGAACCAAGTACTTCTGTACCTAGGATAAAAAATTGTGATGACTATTGTACACCCTAGGAGAAGCAGTAGGGAGAGAGTTGGAAAGGATTTTGGACTTGATTATTGTGTCTATAGTGTTGAAGGAGATCCATCTTCCTTAGAATAGTTATTGTCCTCTTCCGACTCTGATTTTTGGAAAGAAGCCATTAATGATGAAATTTCGACCAAACATGGAAATTAGTTGATTTACCTCTTGCCTATAAAACAATAGGTTGTAACTGGGTTCTTAACAGAAAACTTAGACCAGATGGAACTGTTGATAAATATAATGTTAGATTGGTTGCTAATGGTTTCAAACCAAAAGAAGATTTTGATTTCTTTGACATATATTCTCCCGTCACTAGAATTTCATCTATTAGAGTATTGATTGCTATAATAGTAATACATAACCTAATACTACATCCAATGGATGGATGTAAAAACTGTCTTTTTAAATGGTGACTTCGAAAAAAAAATCTATATGGATCAATCAGAGAGTTTTGTATCCCCTGGTAATGAACATCCAATATGTAAATTAATAAAATCTTGATATGGCTTGATTCAATCACCAAAATATTGGCATGATAAATTTGACCAATTTGTCATTGCTAAGGGATTTAAAACAAATGAAATGTATATACCATAAAACTGTGAATGGGATTCCTCTCGGTTTTTGGTTCTAACTTTGGAAATTATTAAAGAAACTAAATTATTACATATTAATAATTTTGAAATGAAGGATCTAGGTGAAGCTAATGTGATACTTGGTACGAAAATCACTATAATTGTTAATGGCATATTCCTAGACCAATCGCATTATATTGAGTAAATCTTGAAATTTAAATACTATGATTGTAAACCTGTTTGCACTCCCTTTGATTCTAGCATACATTTGTTTCTTACTGATAAATATTCTGATATTATAAATCAAAAAGAGTATGCTTGTATAGTTGGTAGTCTACGTATGCCGCTGATTGTAATAGACCTGATATTGCTTATTCTATAGGAGTACTTGACAGATTTACTATTAGATTCGACTTTGAACATTGTAATGTTGCAGACAAAGTTATGAAATTTCTTAAGAAAACTATGATTATGATATATTCTTAATAAGTTCTCCACTGTCCTTGAAGGATACAGCAATTCAGATTGAAATACCCTTTTAGGCAATTCTATGTCTACCATTGGCTATATATTTATTTTGGGTGATGGTGCTGTATCTTGGAAATCCAAGAAGCAGCAAATTATTGCATAGTCCATTATGGAGGCAAAACTTATTACTTTAGCCTCTGCCAGTGAAGAAATAAGCTGGTTACATGATTTTTTATCTGAAATACCCGTCTGGGATGAATGTATACCACCTGTCTTGATTCATTGTGATAGCATTGCTGCTATAAACAGAGTGCATAATAACTATTATAATGGAGAGTCCAGATTTGTTAGAAGAAAGCACAATTCTGTGAGATCATATTTAGACAATGGTTCCATAAATGTTGATTTTGTTAGATCAGGCGATAACATCGTTGATCTATTGACAAAAGCTCTAGCTAGAGAAAAGATCTAGAATACATCGAGGGAGATGGGACTTAAGCCCATAGAAAAATAAATCACCTATGAGGATACCCAACCTAGGGGCTAGAGATCGCAAGAACTAGGTCCAAAGGGAAGAACGGATCATAGTGGTTTGACTGTGATATGCACTGTAGGAGTTAATACTCGCAGTCAATCCCTTTGGTGTAAGTGCATATAATCTTATAACACACTTAAGGCTGAGTTTTACTCTTAATGAGATCTATAGCTCGATTATGAGCATCCTTGATAGACTCACCTATATGAGTGTGGAAGTGGGGCTGCTTCCTATAAGAATTAGGTTAATTCTTTAGAACACTCATGGATTAAGGATAAAGTACAATTCCGTATTGTTCTGGTTTTTGAGCTCATATTATAACAAAGGTTTTTTGAATCAGGACCGGGTACTGGACCGAACCTGGTTGGTACCGGCTGGTTCGGGTCCGGTACAAAAGTACTGGATCAATCGGTCCGGTTTAGTCTTGTCTTGAGTCAATTTTTTTAAAAATACGAAAAAATAAAGAAAATTCTACTTTATGAACTTTTAACTTAGTTTTTGAAAAATATAATTAAGTAAAAAACAAACATATTAGCTGTGATATAAACGTTGTACCGAAAGTTGTATACTACCCATTGCAACCTCAAAAAGTTTATGGCATGAATTATAAAGGCAATAATAGACTTTGAAGTATCAAGTGGAAGAATCAATTATGAAATCAACAAACAAAAATAAATAAAAAATACAGACATACACCAAAAGTACCTCGACATCAACTCCACCAACTACTATGCGTATCAGGCTGATCATCCTCGTCCTATCGCCCTCTGCTGATAGGTGTAGTGTACTGGGTTATACTCCTCAGAGAAAAGAATCTAACCATTCCCTCACCTTGAACATATGCTGCATGGACAAAAGCCGGATAATCTTAATATCCCGGATGTCCGATTTCCCGGCTGTTGCTTGAATGCGGAACCCACTGTCTGCCATATCACTGATGCCCACCTATATCGCCACTTTTAGTCTCGAAAGAGGATTGCGGCTGATCTCCGTACGGATATAAATACTGATGTCGAATTACTTGCATGTTTAGGCCTATTCTTGTTAATTGGGTCGTACCTATGGATTCTCTAGCAAACCCAATTATTTGGGTCCTTTATAGGTTAGGCTTTTATTATTATTATTTGTTAGAGTTTGACTAGGAAAGCAGTTAGAATTAGGATTATCTAGGAAGTTCGTGTGAAAATTTTAATAGAATAATATTTTTTGTTTTAGAAATTATTTTGGTGGTTTTAAGTCTCTTTAAGCATATGTATTAGATTATGACTCTTTTATGTTATTAGGGTTTAGTTACAAGTCTTTATAAAGGGTTTATTATTGGTGTAAAATAGATGACGGAAATTGAATAGAATTTTACACATTATGTGTTTTGAGGTGTGATTCCTCTTATTTCTCTGGTATTGGTGAGATTTCTTTACCAACCCTTGTTTCAGATTGGTGAGATTCCGATCTGTTCAAGCTTCTGGCAGTGAGATTTTGTCATATTATCCTTCTTCTTCCCCTTTATTCATTTTTTTATTTTATTTTAAGGCCTTCCTGCTGTCCTGCATGTTCTAGGTCCTAACAATGAGATTCTGCCAGATTATCCTTCTTCCCCTTTATTCATTTTTTATGGGAAAATTGCCCATATACCCTACTTTAGGCAATTTATTGCCAAATGGTATATTGACCAACTTTATTTTCCCCTCAAGTATAGAAATCCCTAGATAATTGCCTCTTGGTCCTCTGCCATATGGCAGATGTCGGGTATTTTGTACCGTATAAGCTTTTTAAAAAAATGAAAATCCCCATTTTACCCTTAAGCCCTTTTCCTCCCTCTTCATATGACATGTCGGTGCGGGAACAATTGACAGAGACTTTCCGGCTGACGTGAAGCTCGGGAATGGAAAGATCATTTCCGACGTTAGCATCTACGGTGGACCTGGCTTAAATTCGGGACGGGTGTACCCGACACTGATTTCACGACGACGACGACAGCTCTCTCTTTCTCTCTCTCTCTCTCTCTCTCTCTCTCTCGGAACTGAAATAGAAATGCTAATCGACAGAGCTTAACTACTCCTTATTATGTAAGAGAAGCCAAACGTAAATAGATTTGTTTTCACTTATCTTCCGGTTGCCGGCGTTTTTTTCCGGCCGGTAAGGAGAGAACTGGCTTTTGAATTCTCTCTTGATCTTCTGTTTATTTCCAGTTCTCTTTGCGTTTTGATTGATTTAGTTTGAACTTCAAAGTCCGATCGTTTTTTCTTCTGTTTCGATCTCGAAATTTGGATCCAATTTGATATGTGTTCGGCAGATGAAGTAGAAACTACTCTGCTTCATTTCTGGTTCTTTCTCCATTAATAGAGTGAGGAACAAGCTTCTGGACTCTTCTGTTTCTTCATAACTCAAGAAATTAGGTCAGGAAGAGAGAGGAATTTTAAAGGAGTTATGCTGGATCTTAATCTGAATGTTTTTTCCGGTGCTAGTTCGACTTGTGATGAAACCGATACGATAATGCATAATAAGATTCCGAAAGGTTCCGGCGGAAATATGGACGATTCCGGCACTTTGAATTCATCCGTCTTAAATGCCGATGCTTTGAGTAATGGTGGAGATGAGGACTCTTGCTCTATTCACAACAATCGTGGGGGTGCCGATATCTTTGCCTTCAACTTCAGTATCTTGAAGATGGGTGGAGATGGTGTGAAAAACACCGACGCTGTTGAGGATGATGACGAGGAAGAGAACAGGAATCCGGTGACGCGGCAATCTGGTTTCGTTACCAGAGCTCTTTCCGGTGAGTGGTGGTGTAGTAGGGGCTGCTGATGCTGGATTTCGTCTTGAGTCATCTTCGATCTCTTCATCACGACCACATTGGGTGGATCTTTCTTTCTATTAAGCGGACTTCAGTTGCCAGCCGGAGCTGAGGAGCCTCTGTGACTGTTTGTGAGGTGAGGGGGTGAGTTGTTCGTATGGAGAGAGAGAGAGGGAGGGAAAGGGCTTAAGGGTAGAATGGGGATTTTCTTTTTTTTTTTTGAAAAAGCATATACGGTACAAAATACCCTACATGTCATCTGCCATATGACAGAGGACAAAAAGGCAATTATTTAGGGATTTCTATACTTGAGGGGAAAATAAAGTTGGTTAATATACCAATTGGCAATAAATTGCCTAAAGTAGGGTATATGGGCAATTTTCCCTTTTTTCATTTTATTTTAAGAGCTTCTTGCTGTCATGCATCAAATACAGGTGGGGGTAGCTCCCAGTCAACTTACTCTACCTATATCTTCATGTCCATAATAATCGCCAACTCCCATGCTCCTGAAACTCTTTTGTAAAGGATCCGTATATCAATATGCGTATGCATCATGAGTCCTTGTATAACTTTTCGGAGGCTGTGTCTCATCTTTATCTGTATGTTGTAGTACAAATGTCCATCGATGTTGACATTGTGTACTAGGTTGGGCAGGTCCACCGCCATGCTCAGCGTCCTGTGTGGCGATATAGTCATCATCCATTGTAAGTGGTACACACTCACTACCACCATCGCCACCAGATGTGGCTGCACCAGACGAAGTACCCACACCCGATGCTGAATGACTAGTTGTACTCCCAAACGTGGTGTTTAAACTCGGTATCAGATCGGGGATCGTCCCGGTCCGATACCGAATTGGAGTGGCGATCCAACTCGGAATCGGCCGATCGAAAACATGGTTCATGAGATTCTGTATTTATATTAACATTATTAATCTATATAGAAGTTACAACATAATGGACTAGTTGGCGCTCCAACTCGGGATCGGAGAAAGTTGTTGACTTTAATCTGATGGGTAGAAGTGCGAGACACTTAGGGGTCAGAAAAAAGGCTTGGATGGAGAGAGGGTTTGAAGAAGAGGAGGTCAAGGAGGGAGTTTGGGAGTTGGCGGGTGACAAGGCTCCTGGGCCTGATGGTTTCACAATCAGCTTCTATCGAAGCAATTGGGTTGTGTGAAGGACGATATTATGAAGGTGTTCAAGGAATTTTTTGGTAGTGGGATCATCCACAAGGTGACTAATTCGACATTTTTAGTGTTAATTCCTAAGAAGGTAGGGGCTGAGGAGATCAAAGACTATTAGTCTTGTTACGAGTTTGTATAAGATTATTGCTAAAGTTCTGTCTATCAGATTGAGGGATGCGATGTCGATTTTGGTTTCTCAACAGCATAGTGCTTTCGTGAAGGATAGACAGATTATTGATAGCATTTTGGTGGCTATGGAATGTTTCGAAGAGCGTTTTAGAGTCGGTGTACCCGGTTTGATCATCAAAGTTGATATTGAGAAGGCGATGATAGGGTCGAATGGGATTTTTAGATCATATTCTGGATTGGAAAGGTTTTGGTGGACGATGACGTAGATGGATTGCGGGATGCCTTAGGAATGTGGGGTTCTCTTTCCTGGTGAATGGCCGGGGGGTGCACGGTTTTATTTCTTCCTCCAGGGGTCTTAGACAGGGCGAATCCGTTATCTCCTTTTTTGTTTTCTCTAGTGGGTGATGTTTTGAGCTGGTTTATGGAGGTCGCTGAGCAGAGGGATTTTATTAGAGGTTTTTGGGTGGGTAGGGAGGAGGTCGGGGTTTCTCACCTCCAGTTCGCTGATGACACGATCATTTTTGTAGATTCTGAGTTTTCCCAGGTTCGGGGTGTTAAATGTGTCCTGAGATGTTTCGAGATGGTTTCAGGTTTGAAGGTTAATTTGGAGAAGTCGACCATTTCAGGGATTCATGTTGAGGATTCGGTGTTGGCTGAGTGTGCAAAGGCGTTTGAGTGTGGTACTGGTGTGTGGCCTATGTCCTATCTGGGTGTACCGCTAGGTGGCAACCCTCGGTCTTTAGCTTTTTGGGACCTGGTCGTCGAGAGGATTGAAAAGCGGGAGGCTGCGTGGAAGAGACAATACTTGTCTTTGGGGGGTAGGATTACCCTTATTCAGGCCTCTTTGGTCAATCTCCCGATTTATTATATGTCAATCTTCCGCATTCCTAGGGCGGTGTCCTTTCATATCGAGAGGTTCATCGTACGTTCTTGTGGGAGGGTAATGGTGGTAAGAAAGACCATTTGGTTAGATGGGACATTGTTTGTCGTGCGAGGGATCAGGGAGGTTTAAACCTAGGAAATACTGTGGCCAGAAACTCTTCTCTTCTCGCCAAGTGGCTTTGGTGGTTTAACAATGAGAGGAATCATCTTTGGTGCAAGATTATTGTCAGCAAGTATGGTCTTCATCAGAATGACAGGGATGTGAGTCTATTGACGCGGATTTTCGCGGCTAGTCCTTGGAAGTATATCACGTCTTTGGCCCCTTCTTTCTTGTCTCTGGTTCAGTGGTCTGTTGGGGATGGCTCCTCTGTGTTTTTCTGGAGGGACCTTTGGTTTGGCAAGGAGCCTTTATGCTCACGTTTCCCGAGGATTTATAGGATCGCTTCTTGTCTGTCTTCTCTGGTTAGTGAGGTTCTTTCCTGGTCTGAGTCTGGCCTTGTCTAGAACCTCCCTCTTCGTAGAATCGCGAGGGAGGCAGATTGTATTGAGTTGTGCTCTTTATTCACGGTTGTAGGGGAGGTGTTTGTTGGTTCAGAGTTGGGGGACAGGAGGATCTGGATTCCTGATCCCGCAGGTGTCTTCTCATGTCGTTCTTTTTTCAGTCAGTTTCGTCCGGACCGAGATGGGCCTCTGGTTTCTTTCCAGACTTTATCCTTGTGGTCCCCGCTTGTCTCTCCTAGAGTCAAAGCTTTCACTTGGACCGCTTTACTTTATCGGATCAACACTGTGGATATGCTCCAACATAGGCGGAGGTTTATGGCCCTTTCTCCTAACATGTGCTTGTGCAGAGCAGCGGAGGAGTCCCTAGATCATATTTTCACTCACTGCCCTTTTGTCTCAGAAATTTGGGCCTTTTTCATTCGGTCCATCGTGAGGGTGTGGGTTCCTCCAGGGCGCATTTGTCAGCTACTGGAGCAATGGGTCTTCCGGGTCTTGCTGAGAGGGATACGATTTTGTTTTCGATGGTCTTTTAGGCTGTGTTGTGGTTTGTGTGGAGGGAGCGGAATCAGAGGATTTTTCAGGATGTGATGACTTCTGCCTCATGTGTCATGGAGGAGATATTGTCCTCTGTTGCTTCCTGGGCCTCTGTTTGGGGCCAGTTCTTTGGACTGTCCGCGACAGATATTGTATGTGAGTGGCATTCGATCTCTTCGTCTGCTAGTTTGCCTTGGGTTAGCCAGTTGCTTTTGGCCCCCCTCCTGGTTGGATGGGTGATGTTATCCTTCACGGCTTTTTGTCCCGTTACCTCTGGTCCGTTCGGGATTGGTGGCCTGTTTCGGGATCTGGATGATAGACCTATCTTGGCTTTCTCTGGTCTGACAATTTCAACTGAGCTCGTGCGGAACGAGCTGGTGGCTCTTGTGACGGGTTTGAGGTTTGGACGTGTACATGGTTTTCTGGACATTGGGATCGAGTGTGGTACTCCCCTTATTATCGATTGGATGGAGAGATCAGATTCTTGTAGCTGGAGGGTCACTCATTTGGTTCGTTTGGCTTTGTCTCTGGTTAGAGGGTGTAATTTTTCATTTTTTAAGTCATCTAGGGTGTCTGATTAGTTGGTAGCTGACCTGGCGAGGATAGGCGCTAGTAGGGTCCCTATGGTCTCTGGTGATTTGGTTCTAGTCATGTCTTGACTTTAGTTTTTGGGTTGTGTGTGCGGGCACTCTTGTGATGTGCTTCTTTTTTTCCTTTTCTTTTTCTGGACTCCTAGTCCTTTTTTTGTTTAGTGCCACTAGTAGAAGTCTTTTCTATAGTGGTTGTTGTACATTCTCCTTCTCTTTCGGTATATTCATGACTTATAAAAAAAAACATAATGGACTAGCTCAGTTGGTAAAGCGTAGGTTTTTAAACCTTCTGGTCGTATTAATGTTATTAATAGTTACAGATTATCAATGTAACAGACTAGCTCAGATGGTATATTACATGGCTATTATCGTTGTAGTCGTGGGTATGAGTCCCATGGTTTGCGTATTTTTACTGCTTGTTGGCAATTTAGATTTCTATCAATATTATTAATAGTTAGAGAATAACAACGTAATAGTCTAGCTCAGATGGTAGATTACATGGCTATTGACCTTGTAGTCGTGGGTTCGAGTCCTACGGATGGCATAATTTTTATGTTTGTTAAAGTCTTCTGATGAGATCGTCCGATCTGATTCATCCGAAACCGAGTCAAATCGTTCGGACCGGACGATCTGACTCGGTTTCAGACCGAGTCAACGAATTAGTAATAAATTCGGGATCAGCTTGGGATCGCAGCTCGTTCGAAGACGATCCCTAGTTGGATCGGCCAATCCTTTACACCATGCTCCCAAACCCAGTAAAATCATCAGCATCATCATCAACGCAGCTATGTAGTGATTTATCCTTTGGATCACTATCAACATTAACTGCACATGAATGGCTACCAGCCTCATAGCCCTCATCATCTGAACATAATAACTTATTGGAAAGTTCTTAAGCAATGATTCATCTCTCTCTCGTGTTCACTCATCGAGTATGTCATCCTCCAAAATATCTGATTATAGTAATCGTCATTCGTATCCTGTTGTGTCAGATTATTGACCCGCAACCTCAAATTGTAATGCACATATACAAGTTAATGCAACTTCTTAGCTTCGAGACTGTTAGGAGATTTTTTTTTGTGGATATTCGACCATGTGCTCCAATTTCTTTCGCAACTAGATGGGGAGCATATGACACTTAGCACTTTAAGTGCAATATCATGCAAATGTGGTGACCGACTTCCATGGTTGTTCCACCATGAATGTAATATGATAAGATTACAATTTATAAGGGCATAGGAATTATCGAGATTTTCTTTAATTGAAAATTGAATGTTATGTAAAAGATATCTTACATGGAAGATCCCTATCTCGTTGTCTAACCACAATTGCCTCTCCAAATGGCCCCTATTGCATTCTCAAAATCTTGAATCTAATAAGAAAAATTTGGGCAACTAAATGAGAAACATACCCACCGGGCACTAACACATACTTCAAGATGGAATTCAAAATATGAATACAGATTCAATCACAATAAACCTCATTAATTGCCCTAATGGCTTGATCTGTATCCTGCTCCAGGCGTTTAATAACTCGGAATTACCCCCTCTTATCCTAGGGTGCAACGGCATATCTTACTCGTATTGGTACACTTAATTAAGTAAATAAGCTGTTTAAATAGGAAATGCACAAAGTGAGTTATACTTTATCTAATTTGACTGAAATATTTACCTTTAATGTTCGATGATTATCACAAAATATTTTAACTTACATGCAACATGTATGTTTTGATGTTGCTAATTCTCTCGCTGGTGATCAATGATATCCCAATATCTCTTATAATTCCTTACATTCGCTTGAATGACGAGTTTGGCTCTGTCAACTACCATGTAGATAATAGGCATGATCGGCTTCTTGTCCTGATCAATCAGGTTAAGGACCTTCACTAGTGGTCCATAACCTTCACTACATGATATGCTTTAGGCTAGAAATCATCTCCAAGTATAACACTTATCACCACCTTTGCTTCAGCCTTCTTTGTCTTTGATGGACATAGATGTTGGATGGCTTGTTAATCGTTTGATACAAATATCTGCTTCAAGCCAACTTGATATCTCAGAATACTGTCCGTCGCAATAAACTCCGTGGAAAATCTAGTGATTCTGGATCTTAGAAGATCTCTTCCATTAGTGAACTTTTGCTTTATTAATTCACCAGCCTGTTGTTATTCTAGATAAATTAATCTTCGTTGTTGTGGTGATTGCATCACTAACCTACTAACTTTTGTCATATCCTCGAGCATTAGGTCGAGGCAATTCCCCGCACACGGAGTCCATTATAGGTGGGGTCTTTTTTCCATCAACAAATTGCCAGCAGCTTTAGAGGACGCTTCATTATTACTAATCACCTATTACAAATTAGATAATGAATATAAGTATAACATAATTTACAAGTTAAGTTCATAAATATTAACACAAATATGTAAAATGAAAGCTTACTTGTACAATATTCTCCTCTCCAATCTCCTAAACCATCTCGTCCATCAGCTTAAAAAAAATTCCTTCGTCTTGTTGATATTGGAGACATCTACGCTTTTCACAAATATGAGGTAACGATCACAATAAATCAAAAAATGATGTTTTTCCTTGTACGCAATGACCATCCATCACATATAATCGTCACACTCTAGGTCTTCCATCTTCTTTTCCGATCATCTAAATATGCATGAAGTTCATTGACTTCTTCCTTAAGATACCACTTAATTGAGTAGGAGTGGTCCCCTAAAGCCAGGCTTCGCTGATGCTATCGTATAGATCATACTTTTAAACTAAGGGGCCTTCACAATGTTAAATGAAATGGCATTAAACCAAAAAATGTTATGCAAGCCCTTCTTACCCTGTGCATCCACTTTGTGCTGAAAACATTCTTCAATCTTTTTTGTTCTAAATTTTTTGAAGGGTATAAGTAGAAGTCCATGCCCCTAATCGAGTGCTCTCTGGGTGTAGGTGCCAGCATCGGATCTCGAGTAGGTGGCCTTTCTCTTGAACAAAATGCTCACTAAAACATATTAGAACCCGTAATTTTATGACCACTAGCACTAGAGGACCCTCCTCATCATACTATGACGGCCGGGCTAAAACAGAATGTCACCTGTAATCATCCGTGCTAAGGGTGTCAAGACTCTGCCTCTGAGCAAACTCATTTTGCTCCCTTTCTAACTCCATGAGGTCCTCATCATCATCACCCTCCTCAACCTGGCCTTCACGACCAAGCATCATCTCCTTATTAAGTGATGCTAATACTTCATCTTTTCTCCTTTTCTCCTTTTCTCTACCTGTTTCTTCTGACCCCTTGATCTTAAGTGCTCCTGCATGGCATGCATAAGCTTCTTGGATACCTTGGGGCATCCAATTACCATGGTTCAAAATATCGTATCGTATTGCCTGATACGGGCTATATGTATTGTGTATCGGCAGTGTCGATACGATACACCCATATGCTCGAAACAAAACAGAAAAAAATACAGCGTATCGTTCGATACATGTGTTGTATCGACCGATACGGCTCGATAAATACAGACGTATCGACTGTATTGCTCGATACAGTCGATACATGTATTTTTTTTTTTTAAACAAAAGGAATCAGATGGGAGAAAAGATGAAAGATGGAGAGAGTGAGAGACTAAAAAAAAAACAGAATCAAGTACAGGAGAAAGAGAAGAGGAGAGAGAGAGAGAGAGACTGCAGCTGCTCTTGCTCCTCTTCTTCTTCTTCTTCTTCTTCTTCTTCTCATCGCCACCGATTTGATGAAGTTGAAAGTTGAAACGAACCTAGGCTTAAACTTAAAATATCTTATAAGAATACGATTCGGTACACTGCCAGTGTACCGAATCATATCTATATAACTTATATATAGATATGATATAGATATGATTCGGTACACTACTGGTACAGTGTTCCGAATGCATAATATTGCATAACCACTTAAATAATTTTTATTTATATATTAATTTATATTATTTAAATATATATATATATATAATATTATAAATTTACATTATTATGCATACAAATATAAACATTGTATATAATAATATTTTATAGACATATGAGTTAGTTATAAAAAATTTTTAATGTACAATATAAGTAAAATAAGTGTATAAGCTACATATTTTATCTAAAAATATAATATTAGTCCTATAAATTGGTCATATATTTTTATTTTATATCTATTAATTGAAAAAAAACAAACACACTCTCACAACAACTCAATATAGATTAGTTTTTCATGCATGATTTTTTTCTTAAAAATAAAATATTATCTTAAAAAAATATTATGAATTTGTAATTTAGTTAATATACATATACATATATACATATATATATATATATATACATACATACATACATACATATATAATATATCATTCCATGAGATATTTATGATTTCTGTATGTTATTTTAGTTTATTTGATATATTATAACTTTCCTTTACACTTATCGAGGTTTTTATTCAGTTTTCATGCGCCAGCGCACGTAACGGTTGGCTTCGAAGTTAAAAAATGTTGTATGTGTATGTGTCTCATATAGAAAACATGTTAATTTAGCATATTTTGACCTTGTCTTTGCATAAAAATAGGTATTGATTTATGTATCCATTGTTTTCCTTGCGTATCCACCGTATCCATGATTTTTACAGCGTATCTAGCGTATCTGTCGATACTCGATATGTATCCGTTTTTGGGCCGACCGATACGCTACCTTGATACGATATTTTGAACCACGCCAATTACCTTGCCCTTCTTATGTGCGGGGTGCTCCTTCAATTTGGTGATGCCATCCCACACATTTCTCCCACAGTAGTGCATAGTATGTGCTTAGGATGCCCGCCAATCATTGTACCATGTTGCTAACCAATATCGAACTGTTGAGGCATTGTGTGCATCCATTATGCAATCTGAAAAAAAGACGAGCAATAATCATTATGCATAAATTTATAACCATACAATTTTACTTAATAAAAAATATAATGATTTCAAACATAATTTTATACTTTAAAGATGAAGGAATAAGCCGAAGAACATATATTTCAATGATAGATATGTACTTATATTCATTTAAAAGATTTTGACCATTTAGGAATTTTTAACACTTTTTTTTTAATTGTATAACAAATAATATATGCCAAAAGTTTCAAATTTATTTATTTATTTTTTTTGATAACTTGGGTGTCCGGACCTTAGGCTCGACTAATCCCAAGTAGGAGGCTTGCGCAGCAACCCACCGCCACGACCTCCCACTTAAATCCAAACCTGCCTAGCTGGGGAATCGAACTTGAGACCGTGCGCCTAACCCACACAACCCACTGCCACAACCTCCCACTTTAATTTAAAGCATTTTAAATTAAAGTGAGAAACATGTTTTTCATTCTAATAATATAATTAATCTAAAACCTATAGAAATTTGAAAAAAAACGAACAAAACCCATCTTCAATAAATTAATTTTTACAATGTGTATGCTTTCAATCACTTTAATTTCACTAATTTAAACATTTGTTTAATAACAAAACCCAAATTTGATAAAATTCATATAAACAATATTATTATGCATTATTCATATTAGCTATGTTACGTGGACAACTTCCCTTAGCCTGCCGAATCCCGTTTCCATATGTATGGACAGAGATTTGGACATTGACACGCCATGGACACGCCCATGCTATGTCCATAGCCGTGTCCAAAGCAAGAAGAATGAAGAATGAAGAATGAAGAAAAAGAAATAAGAAAGACCGGTACCAGTTTGTACTGGCCGGTACATAGGCTTTTAAGAAACTTATTTGTATCGCATGCCTGGACTGGACCGGTCTGGAGAACCCTGATCATAACATCTTGAATGTTATATGTGTGACGTAGTTCTACGTATCCTCAAGTAGTCTTAGTTCCAAACTTGTTCAGTTTGACTCTAATTCAGGAATTGCTGAAACACTAATTGAGGGTTCAAGCCATTGGCATCTTCATTATGCATAATATTCTATTTTTGCCCAGCATTTTTGTTGACTTAATTATTTATTTTTATTGAAATGAGTGAGGGATTGTTAAAGTATTTCAATAAAAGGAGTTTGGTGGTATGATGTGTGTAAACCAAAGGAGTTTGCTGGTCTGATGTGTGTAAACCAAAGGAGTTTGGTGACCTTTCTCTGGGTAATATCCAAAACAGAAATAAAGCTCTTCTTGGAAAATGGCTCTGGAGATTCAGTGTTGAGAGAGATGCTTTGTGGAGATCTATTGCTGCAAGTAAGTACGGTACTTAAGAAAACGGGTGGGATTTCAATCACTTAGCAGTAATTAGATCGGCTAGCCCTTGGAAGGCTATTTCTGGTTTGTTTCATATTTTCCAAAATTGTGTGAGATTCTCTGTTGGGTCGGGTTCGCCTGTATGTTTTTGGTTGGACCCCTTGTAGGGGGATTCCATTTTGGCACTCAAATTTCCAAGATTTTTCCGGCTAACCATTCATAAAGATTCCTTAGTTTCCGATGTTCTTAATTGGTCAGTTTCGGGTCTTTCTTGGAACCTCCCTTTTTTCCGGGATCTTAGGTCGATAGAAATTGACGAATTAGCCTCCATGTTTGAGCTTCTAAAAAAATGTGGTTATTGGTGGCAACAATCCTGATTCGAGAGTTTGGAGTCTTGATCCTAGTGGTTGTTTCTCTATTAAGTCTTTTTGCTTAGTCTTATTATCTGATCAGGTCTCTTTCACCCCTCCTCTTTTCTCCACTTTCCTACTTTGGAAGGCTAGGGTTCCTCTTAAAGTCAAAGCCTTCACATGGATGACCATTTTGTATCGAATTTATACTGCGGACTTGCTGCAAAGAACAAGGCCATACATGTTTTTGTCTCCTCAAGCCTGCCCAATGTGCTTAAGGTCTAGTTAATCAGTGGATCATCTTTTTCTTGAATGTTGGTGGGCCAGACGGGTCAGATTCTCTATAGTCTGGTGTTCTTTGCAGTTTTATGGGAAATTTGGAGGGAGAGAAACAGAAGAATTTTTGAAGATAAGAGTATTAGTTTGGCGGCTTTGACTGATTCTATAGTGAGTATGGTTTCTTTTTGGTCTAGTATTATACCTGAATTCAAAGACATTTCAAGAACAGATATTTCGAGATGTTGGGATGCAGTATCTTTATGTAGTTTGCTTGATATAGTGGGGTGCAGGGTGGTGTATCGTTTGGGGATAGTAGTGTACTTTACTTTTCTGCTTTTTGGTTTCCCTACTTGGTGAACCTCTGTATAAATCTTCTCCTTCTCTTTTTATAAAATCTTTCATTATTCATAAAAAAAAACCTATTATTATGTAGATTGAATGACTTGAACCTTGGGGACTTAAGTGTGCTTGTGTGTGTAGTGTAATGAGAATAATCCCACATAGGAAATGAACAAGAGTTGTTTGTGAGATTGTTTCCTTTCACATGGGGTAGTGAGCTTATGAAGAGGTGTGGGGAGCCCTTGTACGCACAGGGGGCCCATGGAGCAACTGAAGGCCCATCCAGTGGGATTTAGGATGCTGGCTTTGCGTGTGCATCTCCGCGCATGCGCTTGTGCATCTCGCAGGCCATATAAACACACACACGCCTGCGCCTGGCCTGCTCGACTTGGCTTGGTTGCACGTGCGGATTAAAAGGATTCTTGTTACACAATTTATTTATCCTTTTTAATCGTTTTAAGAGATAATGTTGTGCGTTAATGCTTTGCTAAACTGTAAGAGATGTGCCATTTTCTTTTGCCCACAATGATAGTCCTAACAGGTATGTACGAATGGTTTTCCAACGGGTCTTTTGTAACTTTCTATTTTCTCTTCTATAAAACCCTTTGTTCTCTGAGAAAAAAAAAATATGTAGAACGATTTCTGCAAATTTTCTTTCTCTTTAACTGCTATCTTCTTCCACTGTTCTGTTTTTATTGTTTTATATTTTTCTGTTTGGAAAAGAAAGGTGTTGCTTTGTGTTGGGCTCGTTATCTTCTTGTTACCTTCAGAACATGAGAGATTTACTGTGCTACTGGGCTGTTGTATCCTGGGGACGTCTTGTTGTTCATCTGCTGCACCGGAATTTCTCCGCAGAGGCGCAAATTATCTTAAAGAGAGCGATTTACCCGCGCCTCATCATGTTGCACTTGCTTGATATTTTTGTTTTTTGTTTTCATCTGTTATTAGAAGCGATTATAGGTAATATCCAGCCATATTATCTCCTTTATGTTTCCAGCATAATGTATGTGTTGAATAGAGGTCTTGTTCAGGGGATGTAGGGCTAGTTTGCAAGTTAGATTTAGAGAATTCATATGATAGGATGGAATGGGATTTCTTAGACGCTGTCTTTGCATGGAAGGAGTTCAGGGAGAAGTGCAGGCGTTGGATTAGGGGGTGTGTGATCAATGTCTTTCTCTCATTTTTATTAAATGGTTTTGTGGTGCAGTCATTTTCCTTCCTCTTGGGGTTTGTAGGGGTTTGAGACAAGGAGATCCACTTTCCATATTTCTTTTCTCTTGTGAGAGATGTCTAGAGTTTGTTTTTTGATAGAAGTTGAGGATATGGGCTTGATTAGGGGATTCGGGGTTGGTAGAGGTTGAGTGCCTATTTCTTATCCCTAGTTTGCGGATGATAAGATCCTGTTTCTTGAGGCAGCGGAGGATTGGCTCTATTTGGCCTTGTTTATCCTTAGATGTTTTGAAATGGTATCAGGTCTTAAAGTAAAGTTGGAGAAAAGCATTATCTTAGGGATAAATGTTATTGATGTTTCCCTACAGTCCTTTGTAGAGATTTTTGGGTATTATAGGTAGGGTACCTAGCCTGGGGGGAATCCTAGGTACCTAGTATTTTAAGATCCGGTTATTGAAAACATTGAAAGGTGCTGGCAAATTAGAAGAGGAATTATTTGTCTTTAGGAGGTAGGATTACTCTTATTCAATCCTCTTTATCTAACCTTCCTATTTCTTACCAAGTGGCACACTTTATTGAACAAGCTCAGAGGAAGTTTTTGTGGGAAAGAAATGGGGCTAGGAAAGATCATTTGGTTAGGTGGCAACTGGTGTGCAAGGATTTGGCAAGGGGAGGGGAGGCTTGAATTTGGGTAACACATTGGATAGGATCTCTGCCTTGCTGGCGAAGTGATTTTGGCATAAAGTCATTGTGAGCAGGTATAGAATTGATGTAAATGCTTTGACATTAACCTTCGTTCAAGGTTGTACAGGGGTGCCCATGGAAGGCAATTGTGGCGTTGGTCCCTTCAATAACAGTGCAGTCATTGAAGTATCTTTAGAACCTTGTAAATCCACTCTCTAGAGCACCCTAAATTATCCCATCTCTTTTAATACCTTCAGTGAGTTCTTTGTACTTTTTGGTCATTTGTTT
>JAUPMG010000003.1:2721109-2733684 GCA_031762675.1 Pachysandra terminalis
CACACAGATAACTCCAATAATTTATTCATATATTATAACTGGGAAAATAAAATACTTTCAAAGGTTCAGGTCATTACAGAGTGGCGAAGGAGAATAGAAGATTGAAATAGCTTAGAGACTGTCTTTTCAGCTGAGGGGACTAATGGAAGCAGAGTGATGCTTACTACTCGCAACAAAGAGGTGGTTTGTATGCCGATGTTGAGAGGAGGTGGTTTGTATGCCGATGTGAGAGCATTCCACACGAACTGTGATTCTTAAGCGAAGCGAAATGCTGGGAGTTGTTCTGTAAGAAAGTGTTCTCAAAGAGAGCTATGAGTAGTATGTCTCCAGAATTGGAGAAGGTATGAAGGGAGATTGTAGCAAAATGTGGAGGTTTGCCTCTGGCTGTTGTTGTGTTAGGCTGGATCCTATCGAGGAAATGAAAGATCCCAGATGAGTGGGCCAAAGTGCTCAAGAACATTAAAAGGGAATCGGGTGAAGATCAAAGCCAAATATTTAGAATCTTGTCTTTAAGCTATGACGATCTACCGTATTACCTGAAACCATGTTATCTCTATTTTGCTGTCTTTCCTGAAGCCTTTGAAATCCCTACAAGAAAATTGATTTGGATATGGGTTGCAGAGGGATTCGTGAGACAGAGAGGCGGTGATGAAACGATGGAGGAAGTTGCAGAGCAATATTTGAAGGAGTTGATAGATTGTAGTATGATTCAGGCATCAACAAGGAGGTGTAATGGAAAGATCAAAACATGTCGCATACATGTTCTTCTACGAAACCTCTCCATATCAGAAGCCAAGGAGAATAAGTTTCTTAATGTTCAATGGAGTTTAAATTCTGCATCCCCAACTAGAGCCCGTCGAGTAACTATCCATGGCAGTATTGCTAGCTATATCCATCTGAACACGCCCATACCTCAACCCCGTTCTTTGCTGTGTTTTACGCAACAATCAAATTTTGATCTGTTGCGCAAAAAAGATTGGCGATTTCTATGTACAGGTTTCCAATTACTAAGAGTGTTGGATCTTCCACAACTGAACATCCACAAGTTACCCAATGAAATAGGTGAAATGATTCATTTGAGATACTTGGGATTGGGAGAAGGATCCATTTGTAGGCTCACATCTATCCTACGCAACCTTAGCCATCTACAAACACTGAACATAAAACCTTACACTATCACCACCCAACGCCTACCCAGTGTTATCAATGAGATGCATCAGTTAAGGCATTTGGTCATGAATCGGGGTAAGCTCAATGACAGATCAAGAGTTGATGGTTTGAGAAACCTCCAGACGTTGTCGGAGATGGAGACCGGTCGTTGGATAGAAAATGGCTTGGCCAAGTTGACGAGTCTCCGAAGATTGGGAATTCGCCCTATTTTAAGTTCACAGAGAGGCAGTATCTGTTTCTATTGTCAAATTAAAGTCTCCAATCCTTGATGTTAGAAGCTCGTGATCATAACGTGCTGCCAACTTTGATGCTTTCGAATCATTTTCAACTTTATAAGTTGCAATTGTTTGGAAAAATAGAGAAACTACCTGTCCTGCATGAGTTGCCACCAAACCTCATCCGACTATACTTGCAGAAGTCCCAATTGACTACGGATCCCATGGCAACTCCGGAGAAGTTGCCACTCTTAAGAGCTCTTAATTTATCCGACGCAAACATCGGGAAGGGAATGATCTGTTCAGCAGGAGGGTTCCGTCAGCTTGAAGAACTGAAATTAAATTATCTCGATGACTTAACAGAGTGGAAACTAGAGGAAGGAGCAATGTTGAACCTTAAACATCTGCCTATCGATAGTTGCTATGAACTGAAGATGCTTCCAGAAGGATTACAGCATGTCACCACACTCCAAAAATTGAAACTACGTTTCATGTCTACTAAATTCGTATCCAGAATTCGTCCCCTAAAAGATGGACCAGATTGGTATAAATTCAACATGTATCTTTCCTTTCCATTGATTAATTCAATCCGCTTTCATCGTACGCTTGTACAAGTATTTGAAATCCATGAGTTTTATTTGTTATTTATTTTACTCACCTGTTCAATTTCCATCTTCATATTCTCTTTTATTGTTAGTTGTCTTCCTGTATGGGATTTTTTCAATACTTCTTTGACAATGATAAGGGCTTATACTTCAGGAGGCCATTGTGAAGTTATTTAAGTTGGATCACCTTCACTTACATTGTGTATAAATATAAATTTTCGGCTAATCCGACTACGGTTTGTTTTTAATAGATAGGGATGGCAGAGCGGGATTTGTTTCACATATAGGTTAGTCTACTTGTATGGAGGATGACTTCAATAGGTTGATTTACCTAGAAACCTGGTTTTCATGGTGTTTTGGATACAAAATTGCAGGAATTATCTTATCAGAGTGCGTAGTGTATATTGGATCTCTTGAATAGTTAAGAGATGAAGACACAGCGTGTCCTGTTTACACCTAGAAGGAACTGGAAACTCAATTTAGGAAGGATAATTACCTGAGAGTATATATTCTTAGGTTTAGTCTACCAATTACTCAAGAGTGTTCTCTTCAACTACTATCTGCTTCTTTCTGTAATTGGATTCTCTTGGTTATTCAAGAAACTAGGGAATGTACCTCTAGTGTATATTTGTGAAGGCGATCGCGCTCTTCCGCAAGTAACAATCACAGTATTTACTCATGGTGACAATCATACACTGTGAACTCCTGATACAATAGAGACCCATCCTCTGTATAATGAAGAAGGTAATAGCAGTTATCACAGAAGTAGCACGGATTCTCCTGGGCCCACTTATCATCCACCGTCACCTTTGTAGCTCTATAGATTTTGCAAACAGCGCATTTTCGGAAACGAGATTTTAGTTGAAATATCAGTACTGGATAAGCTGCCCGGTTCTGCACGTCCTCTGGGTGAATTAACCTCATGTCTCTGATCACAAATGTATGTTTGCAATTTCCCTGCAACAACAACAACCACATCAATGAAACAGCTAATGAACCACTACCAAAAAATTCTAGCAAATCAATGGGTCAAAAATAGGTGAGATAAAGCACAAAAACTGGATATTGCAACAATCATGTCAATGAAACACCTCATGAACCACTTGCAAAGAAATATAGCACACAAACTGCTGCATTGGGCACAACCATCAATGGATGCCCAAAAGCATGAAGAGACTAGGGATTTTGTACTGACATGTGAAGATAGCTGAAACTAGTACAACAACAACGACGACAATAGGTGCAACTACTACTACTACGACGACAACCACAGGAACAACAAAATGTCTTATCCCAAATAGTTGGGGTCGACAATGAGAATCCGGTTTCACCATCCAAATCTGTCCAAAACCATGTTAGTGTAATCAGCATGTTCATTTCATGTTTTGACAAGAATTCACAGTAGCATCTGCAATAAAGCAGCATACTAAATAGTAAATACCAGCAAATTTCTACTAAAATTATGAGCAATGTAACCCATCCAACATCCCAAAAGTCCAAACAAGACAAAACACACAGATCAACATACTAGACATACAATCATCACTTTCTCAAATGCACAAACATCAACGCTCCTACTTACGAGTAATTTATGATTTTACTCTACCAACTAACAAATATCACCATCACTACAAATAATACCGAGAAGAAACCTTATAATTAAGGTAGCATTTGTCTTCGATAAATGTTTTAGGTCATTTCCAATTAACTTAACTCATTCCTGCTCCATCCATTTTAGATGATTGTGGGGTGTAAAATCAGGAGCTCCTTAAAATGAGAAATGGCTGAAAATATCTTTTTCGACTAAGCATTTCCCAAACCATGGTGGCAAAGATGTAATTACTGCCACTAAGTTGTGGATACTAGTAACTAAAATTCTTTCATTGTTTAAAGGACGCACTGCTTATTCTCTATCGGAAAAGCACAATATCGTACTTGAAATTTTCAGCCAACTTCTTTTGAAACCTTGAAATCAAACCAAAACTTTTTGATTCGAATCCCAATCAGTTGCCAGCCATGATTTTTAAAATATTGGCTACAATCACTTCTGGATTCATTGTTTTGCTCATTCCATGAAAACAAAATACTCTCATAAAGGTCATGAATGTTTTAGATACTAAACAAATTGCAAGAGCCATAACACCCTTCTTAAAACAGCACCAGATTATCGACTTTTACATATGATATAATATATTATATATGGTGCTAGTTCCAGAGCTATGGCACTAAAATAAGAACACAAAAATACGGCAATACAAGCATGTACCTGGTGACAATAGATATATCCAGCACCAAGTCGAAATTTCAAGTCACAAAACCGAGCCTTGTGCATATCAACGGCTTTGAAATGGGGCAAGTGAGAGATTGTTGCATCACCTAAAAATGCTTTTTGTTTCAGTTGTAACTCGCCATTTATAATACACTCCCATTTTTCCAATGCCTCACATTTTGAGTTCCTAAGCCAATTAAATATTGGTTCGCTATAGTCTATAGCAGAAGGGTTCCTCAAATCATTGTAAAATACGTCCTACAAAAAAGCAATCTGTTAGATAAAGTATTGAATCACCAATAGGATATAAAATAGAAATGAGTAAGTGAAACCGTTTACTTCTATGAAGAAATATCCAGAGGGATCATGCTGCCCTGCTTTTTGCATCAGCTGATCCGTCAGGCAATAAATATTATCCCTTAGTTCGGTCAGGGTTTGCAGTCCTAAGACCAAGAACTCTTGTGACTACAAAACATTTAACAAAAAATCAAGCACGGCAAACAAATTTACAATTAAAACAAATCAAGAAAAATGAAAAAAAAATACAATTAATTTAAAACCAATTACAAAGGTCAACCTTTTATTTATAGGGAGGGAGGGAGGGAGGGAGAGAGAGAAAAAATAAGAAGTGTTTTAAATGCACATACTTTTAACTGAAGATATGGCTTTGATCAGATTTGGATGAAGGCACATGATTCATGTTGCCGACCCCGACTAGTTGGGAGATAAGACATTTTGTTGTCGTTGTTATTATTTCTTTCTTTCTTTTTTTTTTTTTTTCTTCTTTTGGACTTCCCATTCCAGATGATTGTCTGTCTATTGAAAGCAATTTCAATCGCCTCTTTTTAGCCCAGCCTTTTCAAGTCATTGGCATCTTCATTCAAAATTAGAATATCATCCAAAATTTGCCTACATCAGTGGATGCTCCTAAAAAGGGAAAAATGGTGTTCTTCAAACTCTCAATCTATTAGCAATCACTTAGCTAGGATCTTATACACGTCGCTAAGTAGGCTTATAGGACAAAAGTCTTATGGGATCAGATGCTTAGCATACCACCTTGGGAATCAATCAAGGCAAATAAATGTTGAATTCAGGCTTTCATTAGTAATTCCTCCATCAAAGACTTCATCGAACACACTTACGTGAACCACTTTCAGAAACTTTTTTTTATTTTTTCTTTCACAACAAAAGATCTAGTAAAAACTATTTAAGTCCAAGACACATACAAGTGACTGATCTAAGTTAATAGTACAAATGATAACCAACAAATATAACCCATGGGAAATATACTTTCTTTATAACTTCCCAAAGGTATCAGATAAGAGCATACCTTCACACAGATTTTCTTGTTATGGTAAATCTCGACACTAAGAACAACTTCTGGATAAGAGATTGCCACATGTTCATGAAGAATTGATGCCTTCACCTGCAAGGAATTAAAAGTATTTTTTTTTCAATGTGTAATGACAAAGATAAATAAACAAGGGAGACTGAATGTAAATAACATAGAAATCAATCGACAATAAAATGACTTCAAAATGCCTGGCCCTTATAAGTGTTAGAATCTCTTTCATTCTACGAAAGGGGGGAAGAAAGGGGATGCAAAAGATGAAATTCGTCCATGTTCATTCCTTATGAGAAAATAATGTGTGTAGGGAATGTTTAAGATAAATAATTAATATCATGAGGAATTCTGGACTTCGATAAATCTTTTACTAGGGCCAATTTTGATTAGGCTACCATAGTTTCTATTTTAGCAGATTTAAGCATGTTTGATTGGATCAGTTACCTATCAAAACGGATTAGCATTAGATTAGGACGTTTTAATTTTCCTCTTTATCTTGTCGTAGTATCTCCACATAACAATTCAAGGTTTATTGTAATCTGACAGGTAATAGCAGTTTTCAATAATCTTTTGTTTGTAAAAACAAAAAGTTAAGAAAACAAAATACTAGAATATAGAACAAATGGCAATCAAGGAAAGGCCTACATATAGAACAAGCACCATCGATAAACTGGATTTCAAGACCAATAAATATGTTTACCGTATGTTTCAAGATAAATCTACAGAAACATCATGTAAAGTGAATTATTCTGAAATATTCATCATTCAGACCTTGGTTGCTGTAGTGGACCTAAGAGATGTCATCTTTTCAACTTTCTCTGAGGATGGAACTGCTTCTTCATTTGTCTTGCAACTAATATCAAACCAAAAGAATAGAAAATCAAACCAGAATTCAGAAGCATCTATAAACAGGTAATGGGTTATTCAATTCAGTACATTAGCCAACATACCTAAATGAATGTAGTTTAGCTGCTGCTTTATCTTCATCCTGTTTTTGCTTTAGCTTTGCAAGTCTCTCAACTCTTGCAATATAATTACTCTGACCATCAAACAATGGGAGTGTGACTAAATAATTACAGTAATGTATGAATACATTATTTAATATAATTGACAACCTTAAGAAAAGCTTGCCACAGATACGAATTAATATTATCCATGCCTACAAATGTCAGGCATTGCAGCATGGTTTCACGGATTGGACGATACCGGTCCGTACTGGCCGGTCCGGGGCTGGACCATAGCAGTCCGGTTCCAACCCACGATACAAAGGAATGTATGGTTGGGTTATGGACCTGCGGTCCGACGACCGGTCCCGCCGATCCCTCCGGTGCCGCCAGTCCGGCAACTGATACCGCCGGTCCGGCGTCGGTCTAAAATTTTTTTATTTTTACTTTTTTGCTTTCTGTACCGGATCCGGACCGGGCGGTCCGGACTCCGATTCCGGTTTTTTAAACCTTGCATTGCAGCCTGAGTTATCAAAACCTCATAACTATTGCTTTTTTTAATTCTCATATAAAAACTCTAGGTTATCATCATATGCTAGTTTCAATCTTCATTTGCAAGTTTTGAGCCCCAAACTATGCGTGCAACTCACCAAACACTAGGATCCTAAAATACCTGTATTAGCAAAGGCTATAACTAATTTAACATAGTACCTACTGAGGCCAAGTTCAATTATGCACCATGTCAATACCAATAGTCTCAGATTACTATGGCAGTGTTTGTATAGCTGGAAAACAGTGGAAATTCATTGTTTCCCCTTGATTTTGAGAGGAAAAGTTTGAGGCAACTTTGACTCAAAACAGAGGCTTTCTGGAAAAGTACTTTCCAATAGGCCCACGTTTTCCATTAAATCAAATACACAAATTTTGTTGGAGAGTTCATTTTACTTTCCTTCTCTGCAGATTCTGACTAACCAAACACAGCCTAAAGGAATTTATCAATTGAGTAAAGTCAATGATACCAACTAAAAGGTGGTGAAAAACAAATAACTAGTAAAGGCTTTTCAAGCCGGTGTAGGAAGTAATAATGAATAGATGTATACATCCAATTCTGCAGCACAACTATCTCGGTCAAAGATTCTCCCCCGTTTCTTCGTCTTTTTTGAGTTTTTCTCACCCAGTTGTCCATTACAAGCTGTTTCAATAAGAGATCCATCCAAAGACTTGTACAAAGTTGGGACATTTCTATCTTCTGTTGGGCTATCTAAACATGCATTTTCATTGCTTGTAGTTCTCCTATCATCTTTTCTCCTGAAAATGTTTAGAAATTAAGCCATAATATTCAAAAGACCAAATACATAAAATGTTTTTATCAGGCTGCAGAAACAAAACAAATAAAATAGCATATAAATAAAATAATTTGTCTGAGAATGTAGATATGAAGAAAAAGAAAATATCTGCATGTTTTGTATCTAATTGGTTATGGAAATAAAAAATGGTAGATATTGATGATTAGATGAGTTTGGTGGTGGGCTCAGATCCCTGAATCCACAAGTTCATAAATGCATTATGGAATGTCAACAAATTATTAGTGAACTCTATCCCAAAGGATATTTTTAGCAGCACCTTAGGACAGCATAGCCTTAAAGTTAATAGCAAAGTTCAAATGAGGAACGGCTTATGATGAATACCTAGGAACATAAAGATTATGAAGGGTGCAGCAAGAGACAAAATGCTTCTAGGTGTTGAAAAGGACAGAATCAGAGATCTCCAAAAAGGCCATCTTTTGATCTACTGCTAAATCCACGAACAGGCAATAAATAACCTGGCAAACTAAAACATCTTAGTAGACAAAGGAAAAGAAAGTAAAAGTGATTCTCAGCATGAGCCAAATGGGAGCAGCCTAAACTGTGAAAATGGGGTTGTTGGGAACAATACAAGCATATTGTTAATAAACAAAGTTGGATATTACAACCTAGATGGCGACACTCTAGGAGCCAAAGACATCACTAGACTACACTCTGACACATGTAGCATGGGGCACATAGAATCCTGTGAGAATCAGCAAGGACCACCTCTCACCAAATATAAGGTACAAATAAAAGGTGTCCTCGGGATGAAACAACAACAAAATGCCTTATCCCAACTAGAAAATAAGGTAACAAAAATGTTCTGCTATAACATATGCTCTCCTAGCAGTGGTAATGCCTAAAAAATGTCAAATTAGGAAATAAAACACTGCCAATTAACACCATCAAAAGATAAATGATTTACCAAGAAAAGAGCTCATACCCCAACAAGTCCCGAAGAAAAATAAAATTTTAGAAAAATCACCTTGAATCATCATCATAGAGCCCACAATATATATATAAAAAGTTCAATTAAATCATGCCTCAGTGACCTGCCGCACACTCTAGCATAAGGAAGAAAAATCAATCAGGGTACTTAAATACATGCTGTTGACCCAAGTAATCTAGCATCCCACAACAAACCAACAACCAGAGAACGAAGAAGTATATGATCTTCATCAACTAGGAGATAACATAGGCATGGACAGAGTTAACAGTGCCTATGTTCGTTTTCAATACAAATCGTTCACAAGCTAAGGAATGATTCTTTATCAATACAAAAATTAAAACATATAACACACTAAATAAGCTCTAACTAGATGTGCATATGTAAAGAGGTGGAACATGCAAGTGACACCGACTCCAATCTAAAGAGTTTGAAGAACACACATCCCTCTATGAAAAGATACACGAATCAAAATTGAATAACAGTCTCTTCTTCAACACCCTATTTGACCAATATTCTATGAAACTTAAGATTCTTGCGTTGAATATATTTACTGTTTAAAAAAAAAAGGGTTGAACCAAGAAGGTAGCAAAAACAAAGGCATATGAATACCCTTAACACTGACACGTAAAAGTGGAGGAGAAAAGACGATCCCAACTGCATACAACAAAGCACAATGAGACAATCTCCTTAGGGAAAAAATGGTACATCCTACGATCCTATATACCCTCTAGCATAACTAGATATCAAACAACCTTATTGAATACTGACCAATCGCATTAGTAGAACTCCATCCAGTAACAAAGCAGCCCTCTCAAAAATAAATCTTCACGGAATCTGGTTACATTTTCCTGCCTGATCTAATCAAATCACATTTAAATGACTTACAAGCACTCCATGGTACCGTACTAGGGGAACCACACACCTTATCTTTAGTGCATGACTACAAGATCAAGAAACAGAAGTAATAAACATTATTTTATTGGATGTGATTAACATTTCATGAAGTGGAAGCAGAAAATGCCTTACCATACAGCCATCTGTAACTCATAACCATCTTGACATTAGGAATGGCAAAAGCAACAAACACGGCTAGGTTTTTATGAAGCACTACGTTCCTCCTTCAGTCCTAAACACTCTCAGACAGCACTACTGACTTCACCTCAACAACTTCAATTCCGTAATCCATTCTTCCTTCAATATGCAAATCACCCTTCACTTTATCAAGAAAACTTGTATATTTACCTTGTATTCCAAGAATTTCCATTGCAATGGGCTTCCTCATCACCACCACAAAATATTGGCATAAAATGAAGAACCATACAACAGTTAATACCTCTAAAGAAGAATCGACTCCATAGGAATATAATTTTCCCTGCCTGTGTCAGATCCTATTCTTACCAAGCTTTCCTAAGTTCAGTAAAAACAAAAGCAAGAGTTCTAGGTTTATACTATATATACTCAGACTCCTGATCTATGAATCACCTTTTCAAGAAATTGATTATATGCTTCAATCCATATTACAAAACTCTTCCAAAAGTTGATATAGCATTCTGCATCCTAATAAACCTCATAATTTTCCGTATGTGAATTACATGATGCGAGTTCAATTCATTTTAGTTTGCTAGTATTGTTGCACAAGTATGCACACAAGGGAATCCAACTTCGAGTCTGAAATCCGTGGAAGCTGAAAACACAAATTTTTCATCCAAAGGAAACAGAGTTAGATCATATTAATAGACAACTTTACAGATTAAGCAGCAAAATGATTATCTGCTTCTATGTATATAGTTAAAAGCATACACAAAGGTAAACGTCAAATTGATCTTGTTTACACTAGTTCAGTATATATTTTGTTTGTGGAAAGAAAAAGAAAAAAAGTATTGTAAAGTTCTCCAAAGTTCCAATATGGACTTTAAGCTTAAATGATTATACATAGGACAACAAAGGACAGTCACATTTTACTCACCCTTCATTACTGTGCTTTTCTGAACAATGGGGATAATTTTCAGTTTCATCACCATCCTGCATGCAGCCAATAAAAATTCTAAGCAGTGATCTTGGAACAAGTTGAACTTCACTAAAAAAAGAAAAAATATTCAAGAAAAACACCTTAAATGCTTCTTTTAAAGCTTTCTCTACCAGCTCCTCCTCAGTAAAAACTTTAAGCTCGTCAACACTGTAAAAGGATCAACATTACATTGTTTAGATTAAGATTGGTAGACAATGGAGTACAAATATACCATGAAATTAGTAGTTAGTTGGGCTCGGACAATAGAGCGTGAATTTTAATCAGATTAATTATGATGAGGATAACCCAAACCACAACTCACAGGAGTGCAAGTTTTGCTATGCTGGTATTTCGAAATGCCTAAAACCCTTTAATTTTAAAACTAGCTTGCATGCAATCTTATGTCTACAAGGATTTATAGGAGTCTTGTTTGAGGCAGAAAAACAAAAAACAGATTTGCATTTCATGAACAGTTATGAAAGATGAAATCCAAAGCGTACACTATGCTTATGCCACTGTTCACCTATGGTGATTGATGGAAGTGCCAGGGGTTCCATTCTCATTCAACTGTGGCTGTTTTATACATTTGATTGATAGCAAATGTTCATCAGTTTATCTAAAATTCAATAGGAAATCCAAGCCACTTAAGCTCTCCACACCCAAATCGAGATCAAGAAAGGATATTCAACGTGTGTGTGTGTATGTATATATATGTGTGTGTGTGTGTGTATGTCAATTGTTACAAACCACGGATTCAAGAGAAAACTTCTTAAAAGGAACTAGGAAGTTCCAGATTAACTTACGAAAGATCGTCGTCACATGCTTGAAATGAATCATCACATAGTTCCGCCTTCAAACTCTGCGATGACAAAAAGAGAAACTGCATTAGATTTCAAAGCAAATAAGATTACTAGGGTTTGATGAGTAAGCTTTGGAGAAGTTCCAGATCTCCAAGGTTTGTTCACTTCCATGGATTGAGCACTTGCAGGCAACCTAGTTAATGTAAAAAGCAAAAGAAGGAACCCGAATCCAATTATTAAAAATCGAAGCAAAGGACATTAATGAGAAACCTACCTGCAATTCTTCGAAAATTGAGGTTTCAAATTCGGAGACGCTGGTGATGGGACTGACAGTATCAGGAAGAAAGATCGGTCCGCCACGAGGAATGGAGTTGCAGATGGGCTGTTCTTGGAGGCAATACTCCACGAGCTCCATTTCTGTCTAAGACTCTCCTTCCGTTATCGGTTTCCGCATAAAACTCCACTGAAAGAGACGGGTTACAGTTTCCCGGCAAAGAACTTCGCTGCAACTTCCGTCGTGCTGGGGTTTTTATTGGGACATTCTCTGTTTACTTATGCCCCGTTTGGAAACCAAGAATATGATGAGAAAGTAATGTGTATGATGTTTAGGGCTGTCAACGAGTCGAGATAGCTCGGCTTGGGCTCGGCTCGTTTGAGCTGAGCTTGAGCTCTAAAATTAGGCTCGCGACATGAGCCTGAGCCTCGAAAAAAAAGCTCATTATTTTAACGAGCTTGAGTAGGCTCAGCTCGGTTAAAGCTCGGCTCGGTTTGTAATTTTGTATATGTGATTATACGATTATATTCTTATATCTTATATTATGTATCAATATTAAACACACATGTTAATATATTATATTACATATAATAACAGTTATCAACTATAATGTTAATACATTTGTATTAATCTAAGTTTTTTTATGACGT
>JAUPMG010000003.1:2745796-2766539 GCA_031762675.1 Pachysandra terminalis
ATATATATATATATATATATATATATATATATTTCTCTCACAAGACAAACATTGTCCTTGGTGTCTGTGCTATCGGTCAGTTTATGCATGCTCCACGTACTACACACCTTGAGCAGCTTACGGAATTCTACGATATCTTAAATCCTCTCCCGCGAAGGGATTACTATATTTAAATCATGATCATCCGAGAGCAGAAGTGTACACAAATGTAGATTTGGCTGATTCATCTACTTACAATAGATCTACTTCAGGGTACTGTTTACTGGTTGGTGCTAACTTGGTTACTTGGAGGAGCAAAAACAATATGTTGTGGATGAGTCAAATGCGAAAGTGGAGTATAGGGCTATGGCATATGGAGTGTGCGAATTGCAGAGGCTTAAGATACTCTTACATGAACTAGGAGTTGAAGTTTAAGATTAATGAGTTTGTATTATGACAACAAAGCAACCATTAGTATTGTTCACAACTGTAGTCCAACATGACAGGACAAAGCGCATTGAGGTGGATCGCCATTTTATCAGGAAGAAACTTTGTGAAGGTCGGATATGTAAACCATATGTGAAGACAAAGGATCAACTGCTAGACATTCTAACAAAAGGAGTCAATAGAGCTCGACTTCAAGGCATTTTGTGCAAGTTGGGCATGATTGACTTGTATGCACCAACTTGAGGGGGAGTGTTGAGTGATAATTAAGGGCAAAACTATAATTTAACTGAAGTCAGGACATAGGGGTGCATTTAATTAATGAGTAAGGGGTGTTATTGTCCTTCTATATTTAATATATAACATACAAAGGTGAGAACGTCCAGATCTGAACAACATAACAGATCTGGACGACTTCTTCTTCCTATACTTCTATATATCTTGTTCTTTTATATGAAAGGATTATTTCAACTCTTGCATCCCTTATACCGGTCACAAATCAGCCCTTAAATCTTCATATAGTTATCTATAAACACACACAAACACACCCAAAAAAAAAAGAACAGAAGTCATGGTTACTGCTCATTAGGAATTGTTTACACTGAGGTACTGTTCATATGTACTGTTCATGAGTTACCATTCATGAGGTATTTTTCACATTCCTTCTCCGAAGAAGAAAAAATAAAAATAAAAAGAGCATGTAATGCTCTGGTATCAAGTAGAAAAGATAGTGTCATTGTTACAAATGAGAGAAAGAAGAATAGGGAGAAGAAGAAAGAAAAAAAGGAAGAATGGAGTATAGAGAGCCTGTCTCTTCTCTAGTTTTTATTCTTTGTTTATATGAGAATTGTAGAAGCCCAACGAGCTTGGCCTAACTCCTCCCAAAAGAGCTCTCAAGAGGGGAGGTTTACCATGGCACTTAAATACCGCACATAGCTTGTTCGTCTTACCGATGTGGGATAAAGCCACACATCCAACAAGAATAAATTTAAATGTATAAACTACCCTTAATTAGAAAAAGACCATTACTAGGAATTCAATAATAATGAAAAAGACAAAAATGTCCCTCTTAATAAAATTTGATTTTCCTTATGCTTTAAATGTATAAATTTAATACATAGCTTTTATGTCATTTGATTTCAAGGATGTTTGTGCTTTATCCTACTCAAATATTGTATTTCTCCTCTAATGCTATAGTGTTCCCATCCTCTCTTTCTTTTTTTCCTTTTGATGAGATGAATAAATCAAATGTGTGAATAGGTTTTGAACTCAATTTAACTATTGGATATATTAGAGAATTCGAGTTTTTTTGCAATCTTTTTGTCCCACATGTTTTCTTTGTGACAAAACAGGTGTTACAACGTAGGCAAGGAATGATTTCTGGTGGACTAACAATCAAGCAGCTAAATGACTTGCTCGATCGCTTGGCTTCAAGTGAAAATAGGTAAACCCATTTGATAATGATTGTATATTTATCATGGCAGTTGATGCTATTGAATATTGTGCATATAAGGTCCTTAATGCACTAGTAGTGTTGCCAAGGCATCTAGGTGATGCCTTGGCAAAAAATCTTTTTCTAGAGCTTTGCATGCTGCCATAGATTTTAGTAACATATATATATATATATATATATATATATATGTAACATACATACAATAAATTAAGATCAAATTGTATTAAATACATCTTAACATTTCAAATTTGGATAGGATGATGATGGTTTAATAGTTTTAACCAAATACACACACACACGCACACACACACACGCACACACACATATATAGCCCTACCCCTCCCATCTTTCTTATTTGTTTTTCTCTTCTTTTTTTATTTTGTTCTCTTTTTTCCCTTTTTTTCTCAGTCAAGCCAAAACCTGAATCCACCAATCTTTATCTCTTTTGGTTATGTTTTTTCCTTTTTCAATTTTATTTCAAGTCTCCAGTTTCAGCCTTTATAGTTCTTAAAACTTTTATCTTTATAAATATGTTAATCTCACTTCTATTTATTGTCTTTTTTTTTAGGAGAACGGTTTTTTATGATTACAATTTTGTGATTCGTATTTTGGTCTTGGAAACATGGACTATATTTTTTCCTCTTTTTTTTTTTTGTGTGTGTGTGTGTGTGTTGGGAGGGGCGTAGCTCAGTGTATTTGGTTAAAACTATTAAACCATCATCATCCTATCCAACACACACACACAAAAAAAAGAGGAAAAAAATAGTCCATGTTTCCAAGACCAAAATATGATTCACAAAATTGTAATCATAAAAAACCATTCTCATAAAAAAAAGACAATAAATAGAAGTGAGATTAACTTATTTATAAAGATAAAAGTTTTAAGAACTATAAAGGCTGAAACTGGAGAGTTGAAATAAAACTGAAAAGGAAAAAACATAACCAAAAGAGATAAAGATTGGTGGATTCAGGTTTTGGCTTGATTGAGAAAAAAGGGAAAAAAGAGAACAAAATAAAAAAAAAAAAAAAAGAAGAAAAAAACAAATAAGAAAGATGGGAGGGATAGGGCTTTGCTTTGATTAAGGAAAAAAGGGAAATGGTTATTAGAAATTGAATCACAAAAGGAAGGAAAAAGGAGAGGAAAAAACAAAGAAAATTTGGTTTTAGAAGAAACTAAAGTGAAGAGAACCTGGGGGAAGGGACTAGAGAGTAACCTTCACTCTCAAGGTTCGCAATGTAAATGTTGTAGGGCCATGCCGTGCGACATGTTGCGGCATGTCGCGACATCTGGGGGAAAAAGGGAAATGTGGGGAAATTTGAGGGAAATCTATGGTTTTTGATGGAATTTTGATCCCAACTCCTAGATGAGTATAATTGAGGCCTAAATACACCTAAATACATCAAAATATGAAAATAAACACTCTTAATAAAGACCATTAGTTGAGGGGGGGGGGGGTTACATTCTGATGTTGTCGAGCTGTCAGCTTAACTATACAAAAGGTAATACTAAATCCAATTAAGCAACAAGCACATAATGTTTCAATAAATAACACTAGTGCTAATCATTTTCTAAGTTTTTATCATTTTTAATAGTTTTTAATGATATTCACTATTTTTTATAATTTGTTTTTTGATTTTTATAATTTACAAATCATAATGCAAAGAATAGAAGAGATATGGCCGACACGTGCGACATGTGTCGGGACAAGAATGTTCGAAAAACTCCGTATATAGCCGTAGATCTGAAAAAAAACTACAGATCTCTCGACCTCTCTCCTCTCCCAATCAGACTGTATAGAGGCACACCATGAGCTCTATAGATCGCTCTATCTGCATTTGTGATACACTCAGCAGGGTAAACGATGTTGTCATCATCCTCCTTTGCAATGGCGTGAGGATTAATGGGTTGCGTCAATCTCCTCCTCACCTCCTCCTGTCTATCCCGCCTCTCCTTTCTACTGGTAGCTGCTCCCTCCACGTGGGTCTTCATCATCTTCCTCACCTCAGGGGGACACATTAACACAATTACTGACATTTTTATATCCATGTGCCAGATGTTGTTTTAATCTGGACACCCCTCCCGCCTTAATAATTTGGTGACAATAATTGCAAACTGATTTGCTTTTGTCACCCTCCCATGGCGTGCCATGGCTCCAACCAATATTCATCCTCCGGGTTGCCATATCTGATATCTCCTCTCAAGTCCCAAGACTAGCAACTCCCAAATAAGAAACAAACCTGTAAGTTATAACAAGCACAACAAGAAGAAAAAGGGAAGTGTGAGAACTAAGAAGTGAGAACATAAATAAGTCAACATTTTGTAACAATTTCTTATTTTTTAATATTTTAATTATATTTTTATAATATTTTGCTATTTTTTCAATTTTTATGGATTAAAATACTTATATAGTTAATTAATGGACCACTAATCTTTTTTAAAATCTTTGTATTTTTTGAATAATTTAAAAAAATAATGCTTTTTAATATTTCTTCAAGATTATTTAGTTATATAATATTTATAGGGTTGATTATTTACTAAATTTGATGAGTAATTGATCATTAATAGTTCACTAATACTCTCTAATTTTTATAGTTTTTAAATACTTTTTTTTAATATTTTTAATAATTTATTTTAATTTCAGATAAAATATTAATTATTTAAAAAATACACGAACTAAATTTTTTATCATAGAAAATTTAATAAATCAATTGAATTTTTACCACTCATTTTTCTACATAAATTTGGAGTATTTACACATGATAGATATATTTTTTATAATAATATGTAAATTTTAATTAGTATTTTTTGAAATAAAAAATATAAATTTTTGAAGAAAATCAAAGTAACGACACTCATCAATAGATCGAGTGTGGTTACACAACATATATTTATTTCAGATGATTTGGTTAACTTTTTATGATAATATCTAATTTTTAATTAATCTTTCGTGTAAAAAAATAGTAAATATAATTTTTTTTTTTGAAAAATCAAAGTAACAACACCCATTGATAGATCGGGTGCTGTTACATATCATATAATGATTTGAAGTTATTTGATTAACGTTTTATATGCAAAACATGAAAAAAATAGATTTACCTCAAGTCGGCTTAAGAACGGTCCTCCAACAAGCCACATGAAGCTTAAATCTTGAAGAAGATTCTTCAAAAGTGTTTAAAATCCCAAGAGAACGGAAGAATTAGAAGAAATTAGGGGTTTTACACCTTTTTTTTTCAGAATTTTGGGAAGGAGGAGCTGTTTTCGTGGAGATATCACTGAAATGTGGCGACATTTCCACGATTTCCCCCTTTAAAAGGAGGAAATCAACTTAAGTTTTTCACGCGTCTGTAGACACGTACGAAACTTCCACCATCTCGGTGGCATCTCGTCGAAATATAGCGGCATGTCGCCGAGATGGTGGAAAATGGGGATCCCCCCTAAATTTCGTACCACCAACATCAAAATTAACGAAATTTGCGGAGTTGGATATTTGGAGGGAGTGGTATAGGATTTCTGTTAGTGGCATTTGTCCTGAGCCAGTGCATATTGCTTGGTGCACCCCAGTGTCCGGGTCCGTGAAGCTCAACGTTAATGGTTTTTTGCAGGACTCTACGGGTACCTCTGGTTTTGGAGGAGTGTTTAGAGACAGTGGTGGGGATATATTGTATGTCTTCTATGGTCCTGGGGGTGGCTGTGAGGAGGTGTCGGCGGTCCTAGTGGCTGTAGTGGCCTGATTGCAGTATCCAGAGTGCATGGTTATTAGACGTTGGCTGTCGAGTGGTCTTCCTTGACTGTTATTGATTGGATGGGGCGCGTTGAGCAGTGCAGGTGGAAGTTTCTTCATTTGGTCCGGTTGGCATGGTCTTTATGTAGGGATCGGAACATCTCGTTCCATCTCGTTTCTAGTGAGGCCAACCGGATGGCGGAGATTTTGGCCAGGAGAGGGGTGGGGAGGGGTGATCTATTTGAAGGCGTTCTGACAGGGGAGATGAGACAGGAGATGTTCGACTAGAATTTTGTTGGTATATGTTCTGTTATGTGTAGGTCTAGTTATGTCACTGTAGGATGAGTTATTTAGTGTTGGATTGCTGTTTTTAGCCTTTTCTGCTCCATTGGCAGGAGTTCTTCTTTGCCATGGAGCTTGTATGTCTTCTGTTTCTTCCTCTTCTTTATAAAATTCATCAGTTATCAAAAAAAAAAAAAAAAAAAAAGGAAAAAACAAAAGGCATGGCCCTGGCATAGTTGCCTCTAAGCAAATTTTGAAAAGCATCCATATAGGTGCATGGCCGTTCCTCCCCAGCTACTGCCATAATCAGACATAGACTGTTTTCTTCTTACAAGCTTTCATCGAATCTCAACAAGGGGCCACCATTTTATTTTGGTATGATGACCACCTCTCTTTTTTGAGCTTTGTGCTTTTTATCTTATTCCCACTAAGGCTTCTTAGAGTTTAGGTCTTGTTCTCCACCTTACCCCCTTTCTACTCATAGTCATGACCTGGTTCTTAGAATTCCGCTATCCTGGTTGATGTTTTCAGAGATGTCCTTGCATGGAAGCCAACTACAAATGGCACTGAATCTGCTGACTTTCTTTTGGTGGTAATTATAATTTGATTGGTGAACCTTGGTGTTAAATTTGGATACATCCTAGTTTACATAACATGCTGATCGTTATTTTTTTGATGAGTAACGGAGCAATATTGTAAATCAGAATTATAGGACATACAAGCATGCATGAAGATAGTAGTCATGCTGCCCCCGAGATGGGTAAGTACAAAAAACAAAGACTAAAACTACAACTACACCAACTCATGGTACACAACATCATGTCCAGCTCAGTTATTATCCAAATCCCCTAACAATTCTTCAGTCGAAGCTCCCGAAAATAATATTGCTCTTCCAACACTGCCCCATGCCAATCTATCTGCTAGCTCATTCGCCTTTCTGGGTATCTGACTAAATGAGATATTCAACCACTGACCTAGAAAACGAGCTAGGTGAACCAAGTATATGAAACTCCAAGGACTACTCCCAGTATTCTCTATCCAAGATATCATGGATCTGGAATCATGCAGATTGTTATTTGGCTAACTACTCGTGGTATAATAAAATGTTGGGTTATTTGTTCAAGTAAAATACTATTTGAGACCCTTTTATGTGATCATGACCTTGAAGATTTTGTTCATATCCTTTGGGATTATCCTAGGGCTAGGCTTATATGGACTTGTGTTCTTCTATTAACACCCTTTGGAAGCCATAATTTCATTTGAATTCTTAGGACAAATTCTACTAGAAGTTCGCAATATTCAATTTCGGACACCCTGCTTCCCTGTTTCTTCAAAAGCTAAAATTAGACTTCCGATTAATCTGCCTAACGTTATCTTATCTGTTTAAAAGTCCATTCAACTCATGGTTTCTTGAAACTTCCATCAGACACAATTTAAAATAATTAGGTTGGTTACTGAATTTAAAATTTCAGACAACATGTAGAAGTTAATACCTGCTACTATTTGTTTGGAAAGTTTGGGTTTCCTTCAAAATAGGGAATGCCTTGTGAATATGTTTAAAAACACATGGCAATTCTTGGTGATCTAAAACAAGACAATCTATATGCAATTATAGGTTAAAAATGAACATAGTACATTTTTTTTGATAAATAATGAAATTTCATTAAATATCAAAAGAGGTGAGAGAAAAACAGATTACAATGAGTAATCCAAAAAAGAAAAAAAGAAAAACAACCAAAAAGAAGAAAAAATGTACATGTACTCCCCGACCATACTGAAGGCTATTGTTCTCCACATCCTGATAATATCCGAAATAGGTAATCACTTAAAACTCCGGTAAAGTGTTTACCTGCAAAACCACCATACCCATAATATCATCTATAATAACCGGTAAATGTCTACACTCATCCTGAAAAATTCTCCTATTTCTTTCAAACCATAGTGACTATAGTGTTCCAAATGCAACCATCCTGTACAAGTACATCATTCGCTTTTTGTTCCCGACATGGGAAAACGCCATTGTACTAAAAATCATCTGCTCATCCTCTGGGAGAAACCACTATACTCCAACCAGACTGCAAACAAACTGCCAGACATCTTTAGTGAAACCAGTGTATAAATTGATGATCAATAGACTTCTTATCTCTCTTGCACATAAAGCTCATCTGAGGTGATAAAGCAAGGGATTTCCCTTTCCTCTGAAGATTGTCATAGGTATTGATCCTATAAAACACAGTTGTCCATATAAAATAAAAGCCCCAACTCTTGCTGGAATTCCAGATTTCCAAATCAGGGGTGAAAGGAAAAGCATGAATTGGGTTGTCAGGACCACTACAAATCTGCTAAAAGAGGACTTTACTGAATAGATACCACTCTGAAGTCTGATCAAGGGTCCAAATCCTACGGTCAGTGGAAAGAAAATCAAGGAACACGTCCTTTAGTAGGACAGCTAGGGAAGCAAACTCAACTATGTCTGCTGGTCTTAGATCGCATCTGAAATTTAGATGCCAATCCAAATCCGTACAAGACCAAGACAGTACATCAACTACCTTAGCCTCCCTAGGAAGAGTAAGACGAAATAACTGGGGAAAAAGAGATGATAGAAGCTCTTCTCACACTAAAGTTCAGACCAAAATTGAATCAATGAACCATTCCCCACCCTAAAATGAAGGAAAGGTGACAAGGATATGAATAACTCAGTGATGGTCTTCCAAGGACTGGAATTATGCACCCTTCCCCTACAGTTAGTTTCCCATCCATTCTCATGTTGACCATTCCCCACTCTAAAATGAAGGAAAGGTGACAAGGATATGAATAATTCAGTGATGGCCTACCTAGGACTGGAACTATGCACCCTTCCTCTTGGGTTAATTTCCCATCCATTCTCATGTTGACCATTTTTGTTCTTTATAAATTCATGCCACAAACTGTCTTTCTCGATGCTCAAACGCCAAGTTCATTTCCTAAATAGGGCTTGCTACAATGTTGTCAATATTAATTTCTCCTAACCGCTTGGGCTTACTCACCATATCACACATAACCAAATGATCTCTCCTAGGCTCCCCTCCATCACATAAAAAACACCCGTCTGAAATTTTTCAATAATGTTGATCACCTTTTTAGGACATCTAAATAGAGACAAATAGTAAACTGGAATGTTCGCTAGGGTAGCTTGAATAAGAGAGATCCACCTGCCTAAAGATAGGTAATTCCTTTTCTACGTCGCTAGTCTTTTTACTTTCTCAATTATCGGCTCTCTGAAGGCAACGACCTAGAAATCCCACCTAGCAGCAACCCTAATTATCTAAGTGGTCACTCTTTAACTCTACATCCCATCCCAAGACTTGTGCGCATTCCTGCAATTGATCCTCACCTACTGAAATCCCTGAAATCGTGCTTTTCTCCAGATTCACCTTCAAAACTGAGACCATCTCTAGACATCTCAAGACACATCTAATGTAATAAGCTTGATCCACATCAGTCTAAAAAAATAAGATAAGAGTCATCTGCAAACTGAAGATGAGATACATATATCCTCTCATCCTCGATTTTAAAGCCTCTAAACAACCCATCTCTCTCTCTCTGCCACTCTCATGGAGGAGCTGAAAATGTCACTCACCAGTGCGAACAAAAATTAAGATGGGGGATCTCTTTGCCTAAGACCACATGATAATGGGGAGTACCCTCTCACAGATCTATTAAACCAAAATGAAAAGAACACATTACTTAAGCATCCTCTATCGCCTTGTGCCATCTTGGTCCAAATCCTTTGCATAAAGAAATTCCCATTCCACTCTATCATAGGCTTTTTTGAGATCAATTTTACAAACCAGACCTACTTCTCCAGACCTCCTCTCCTCCACACATTTGGATGCAATCTAGAATCTTTCTATTTTTAATGAAAGCACTTTGATGATGAAACACCACAGAACATAGAACACTGCATGCTATTATACCAACTTATGGTGTACAATAATGTTGGAACAAATGGGTATGCATAGACGCACAGAGAAACTTGAATCAAAACTCGTTTGAACGAAAAAAAACAAGCTAGAACTATTACAAATAAACTTATAAATCACCAATAACGGTACACATATCACACAGTATATGGCAATATCGACAGATAAATAACATAAAGTGTTTGAACTCCAAAAATAATAGGGTGATCTTGCTTACAACTTACTACTGCTTATGTTCATTTAATGAATCCCTAGAAGTTTCAAATGTCCAAAAAAATGAAACTCTCATTAAGGCAAACATCCTATTACTTGAATGACTAATACCACACCATGCCTCATTTAGGCTTATAGTTGATATTCACCCATTAATACATTATGTGAAAATTGAATGTAGTTAAAATTGTTGGAAATGCTCATCTAGTTAATACGATAGGCTAGTGTTTTAAATGTCATGACATGTCCCTAATTTTGAAGGGGACGACACGGCATATAAGCAAGTCTCTCTAAGGATTTTTTCCACAATGTCCCTCATATATCATCGATATGTCGTTATATTTGGCAACATATCAAAGACATATGGGCGATATGGTGGAAAAAAAAGAAAACTGGTGAAAATAGGAATTTTTTTTAATGAAACTTTGTAGTAGTCTAATTTAGTGGTAAATACATTTAAATAACTAAAATATGAAAAACATTGCAAAAACAGTGAATGACATATATTTGGGGAGGTACGATTGCATTGGTACATGGGGAAAAATGGAGAAATCATCTACAATAACAGTTTAAATAAGACAAACATTTAAATACACTAAACACAATAAAATTGTCCAAATGGCCTAATACAATTAGATGAAAAAAATTGCAAAAACAGTGAACATATATTTGGGGAGGTACGATTGCATACCAACATGGGGAAAATGGAGAAATCATCTATAATAACAGTTTAAATAAGACAAACATTTAAATACACTAAATACAATAAAATTGTCCAAATGGCATAATACAATTAGATGAAATGAGCAAGCACAATGAGGAGACATCAGTATATCACATCCATAAAGAGTGGCGTCCCCGGCTCAATGTCATCCTCATCACCCTACCATCATTATATATGCATTGTTTTTGTCATATTTTGGATTATTAAATGTATTTAGTCCTAAGTTAGATCCCTATGAAGTTTCATTAAAAAAGACTCATTTTTACTCTTTTTTTCTGAATTTGTTTTTCATTTTTTCTGTCATGTCGTCGCCATGTCCCCGGAAAGGTCTGGTGTCATGTCTTGTGATAGTGGCATTTACAACTTTGATTAGGTTTTATATCCCTCATAACAGTTAGTTACATTACGTTTTATAGTCCTGCATGAATTAAAAAGATAATGCATGATATTTGTTTCTCCCAAAAAAAAAAAAAAAACACCTAAATATCGGGATCTCAATCAATTCAATATAGAATCTTGAATCTGATTGCTATGTATATATATTGCAATGTTATTTGTATCTGTCCTCATTCTTATATAAAAATGACATCAAAATGGAAATAAATAGAAATAGGTAAAACTTCAGCATACATGTGAAATAATTTGTAATTTCTTTTGGGTACGTTTGGATTACATGAATTTAAATATCCATGAGATTTGCTATATAAAATATTGATTCTAAATCATAGGTATTTAAAATTTGCCATTTGGTTCACACCTTGGGATTTTATTGTCATCATTTTTGTTCTTCATACCCATTGGAGATACATGCCTAACCTGTCTAATTTGCATAGCTGGTTTATTTTTATATCTATTTAATTAAATATATAATAACAAATATTTGCGATTTCTAAAAATGCTAGGTAAAGATTGGGCTCATTTCCATTTGTGCACCATGTGTTGGTGTGGGCCCTTGTGGAAAACAATAACTCCAATGGAGCCATGACATGGCAAAAATCAAGGTTTAATTCAACAAGAAGGGAGCTTACTCTGATAATTTGTATACGTAAAAAATATTAAAAAGAATTTTGGTAGGTCCCACTTCTTAATTTGTGCAAGAAACAGCCGTAATGAAGGTACCATATGGTGGGTTGGGCGAATAGCCACCCCAACACCAACAGTTATGAAGGAATTGCAATAAATGCACCCTAGGTATGAGCTGTAATTCTCATGGATTGCAGGAAATGGTTGCCTTTTTTCCCACTTGAATTTTAATTCATATTTGAATTGGTCATTCAAATATGAATTCTTGTGATCCAAATGTACCATTGGACTTATATTACAAAAAAAACCACTGGTTTTCAATCTGAGTGAAGGGGATTTTTTTTTCTAGTTTAGTGGCTTGATTTTGGTATCATAGTAATAATTTCAGTTGTTTCAATTACGTATTAAGAGTTTCTGAAAGTTTTGAACAAAATGATGTAGAAATAGGGAAATAGTGATTCTAAGGGGTTGTGTCTTAGAAACCCGAAGAATGGAAACTTCTTGAAAGTTTTTGATTTGGACAATTCGTCTAAGCTACCAAAACTTTTTCAACTTGTCTCTAATATTTTATTTTCTAATCCAAGGAGAAGGACAAACTTTGCCTTGACAAGATGAAGGGTTTCTTTGGCTTTAAATGACAGTGGAGGCTATATGGGTGAAAAGCTGCCGATAGAGTTGACTACAGACAAAAGAAAGGAGCAAAGTTCCACTTTGCATAAAATTGAATGGTTATCTAATACCACCATTGGACAAATCCACCTTCTACTTTCTTTTTTTCTTTGATCAGTAAATAATCAATATTTGTATTAATAAATAAAAGAAAGAAAAGGAAAATCTATGCTTACACGAGAAGTATACCATAGGTCCAACACAAAAATAAGCCAGTTCGCTAGCATTAGTTACACAAGTACATAACCAACACACCTCCCCTTTCTTCTACACAATCTTCATACAGGATGTCTTTGAAGTTGGGAGTGTGGAAGCCTAACGGAAGAGAATGAATAAAATGCTCTTATATTCTGATTAAAATCAAGTTCTACTCATTATAAAATTCTTCTATTTTCCTCTTTCTACAAAGAGCCCAACAAACCTCATGCATGCCACCCTTAAGGTCACTCACTTACTCTTTCTCTTCCATCGGCACGAAGCCAATGTGCCTTCCCCCTTCTAAATAGGGTAAAAATAAAAGCTAACACAGTTGTTAAGCCAGATTATCGATTTAATATTTGAAACCAATAACGAATAAGATTATTTATATGGCCCCATGCTCAGCTCTCTCAAGTTGACTTCTTCACTTTTATTTAGGATTATAGAAACCTTCATTGAACGGGGTTTGTGTGAAGAACATTTAAGTTCTTGAAAACGTTCTTTCCTCCAAAGCTGTGATAGATGTGGTAACTAGTTGGTCCATACTTTATTAAACCCATTGAATATCTCAAAGGTTTTATTTATTTATTTATTTCCAATCATATCATTAGATTTTTCTGGCATTTTTATAGTTCATTTATTTATAACACAATGATGCTTGTTGAGACTTGGGCACTGTTGGGATTTTGTAATTGGTGAGCTGTGCATTTTATTTTCTGTTTACTATCCTGATTGATTATGTATTTTTTTTTTATGATTTTTCGTTTTAATTTATCAATCTACCTTATGTTTGTATTATTTTTATTTCATAAAATTTAAAATTACGTTGGTTTTGTTTACTTCCTGTTATATGAGTTGCCTTTGGAGTGTGAAATCTAATCTTCCTTTTCCTTCTATTTATCCAACAACTATAACAACAGGGCAGAGAAGACTTTAGTTCTTTCTGATCTTATCAAGATAACAAATGCACAAGAAATGAAGTGGGTTGTCATGATCATTTTGAAAGGTTTTGTTTCATAACATTCCTAAGTCAATTTTCTCATCTATATTGTCAGACTCAAATGTTTTGCTATTTTGTAGATCTGAAGCTGGGAATTAGTGAAAAGATCATTTTCCGTGAATTTCATCCAGATGCTGAAGACCTCTTTAATGTCACATGTGACTTGAAATTAGTTTCTGAGAAGTTGAGGGATCGGAATCAACGACACAAACGACAGGTATGTGCATACTCTCAGTTTTGAAGTTCACTCTCTCTTTCTCTCTCATGCATTCGTATTGAGTTTCATAACGGATACGCATGGATACGCTATAAAAGTCATAGATACGGTGGATACACAAGGAAAATGAAGGATACATAAAACCATGGTTTAAAATATCTTATCTTATCTGTCGATAGGGTCGATACGTATCTTGTACCTACTTCGTCGGCACGATACACAGGTGCATTATAGGATAAGTTAATTTCCACATGGTATTGGTCGATACATGTAATATATCGACTGTATCGGTCAATACAACTTATAGGTTACAATATATTGACCAGTACACTCGATACAACATCCACTCCTTTGTTCGACTATCCTATCCCTAACCCAAAAACTAAACCCCATTGAAGTACAACCAATTGCGCTTGAAATCTTCTTATCTATTTGGAGCTTAAAAGCGTTTTTCCACTTCTTGCATTGTTTTTTGAGGTATGCGAGTAAGAGTTTTGCTTTCATTCCAAATCCTACTCTTTATGTCTAAAGCATGTTTCAGAATCTTATTACATGGATCTATGGATTTCACTTGAAATCAATAGATATAGTTGCCTATTCTTTAAGAAATATGCAATATTCTTAGAGATTTTTTGATAAATAATAAATTATCTTTTTTACAAAAAAATCTATTAAACAATATTGTTTTGACCTAAAGTTTCTACATAAGATGAATCTAAGGCAGATATATCAGCTTAATAGATTAGTCATAATGTTTGAAGAAATAATGTTTGGACATAAATAATTTAATATTTTTAAATAGTTTCTATTTTTTTTTAAATAAAAATACACAATGTCATCCTAGATTAGGTTTTATACTTAATTGATCATGTATTTTGTATCTTAAAATAAAATATCATCCTAAGACAAATATTATGAATTTATAATTTAGTTTATATATATATATATTTTTTTTTTTGATGAATACTGAAAGATTTTATAAAAGGAGAAAGAAAAGGATAGAATTACATCGGTTCCCTAAGTAGGGGAAACCAAAAAAAAATAGTAAAGTAAAAGTACATTAACATCCTCAAAAGAGTACACCACCTCACACCCCACTATATCAAGCAACTACATAAGGATCACTACATCCCAACATCTCGAAATATCTGTTCTTGAAATGTCTTTGAATTCAGGTAAAATACTAGGCCTAAACGAAACCATACTCACTATAGAATCAGTCAAAGTCACCAAACTAATACTTTTATCCTCGAAAATTCTTCTGTTTCTCTCCTTCCAAATTCCCCATCAAACTGCAAAGAACACCAGACAATAGAGAATCTGACCCCTCTTTCCAAGGTTCGGAAAGTACCATTGAGATAACATCATGTTCACAGAGCAAGGTCTCACCCACTCAATACCAGCCAATCTGACCCCTCTTTCCAAGATTCCAAGGAGAGCTTTATTTCTGTTTTGGATAATACCCAGAGAAAGGCCACCAAACTCCTTTGGTTTACACACATCAGACCACTTGACTAAATGATCTTTCTTCTTTCCTTCCCTTCCCACACCCCCACCACCATCCCAAAGAAAATCCCTTTGAATTTTTTCAATCCTATCACTCACTACTTTTGGCATTTTAAATAAGGACATAAAGTAGGTTGGAAGATTCCTAAGGGTAGCCTGAATGAGGGTTATCCTCCCACCCAAAGAAAGGTAGTTTCTTTTCCAAGTACTCAATTTTTTGTCCATTTTTTCAATTACTGGGTTCCACATTTGAACGCCCCGATTACTACCATTCACAGACATACCCAGATACTTCATAGGCCATTCCCCCACCTCACACCCCAACAGTCGAGCACCCTCTGAATAAACCCCTTCCTCCACATTAATTCCAAACAGACTACTTTTTTCCAGATTGACTCTAAGACTTGAGTTCATTTCAAAACCAAGGTTTTAAATTTCGATTTCGCTAGACATTTCCCTAAGGGGGGCATGGCGAAATTTTGCTATATTTCGCCCATATTTCGCCGAAATTTCCGTGAAATGGGGAAATATCACCATTTTCCCCCTTTGGGGAAATGGTGACATTTCGGCGACATGCCGCCAAAATTTAAAACCATGTTCAAAACATCTGAGAATGCACTTTGTCCAAAAAATGGTGTCTTTTGACACTTCAAGGAAGAAAATCGTGTCATCTGCAAATTGCAAATGCGACAATGACACCTTATCCCGACCGACTTTGAAACCTTTAATCTTCCCTAACTCCTCCGCTCTCGTGAGAAAACAACTCAGGACATAGTGTAAAGGATCGTCCGATCCCTGAGTTGGAACCGATCCCATATTGATGCAAAAACACTCAATTCGGTCCGATCCCGATATGGATCGGGCGATCCAACTCGGACTCGGCGAGTTGGATCGTCCAATCCATCTCGGATCGTCCGAGTTGAGTGTTTTGAGAGTGAAAATTGATTGATTTCACTCGGTTCGATCTCGTCTGATCTCGAGTTGGATCGGCGTTCCAACTTGGGATTGGAGCCGGTTGATCCCCAAGTTGGAACCGTTAAACACTATGACTCAGGATGCCACTTACAAGTGTGAATAAGAAGGGAGATAACGGATCACCCTGACGTAGGCCCCTAGACGATGATACTAGTCCTATGACACCCTTGTTCAGAAGGAAGGAGAATCTAACATTGCGCAGACACCCTTTGATCCACCTGCACCATTTATCCGGGAATCATTTCCATCTTAAAACTGAGTCAACACACTCCCATTCTACCCTGTTATAAGCTTTTTCCAAATCTACTTTAAATGCAAACCCCGGTTCTCTTTTTCTAACCTTTTCCTCAATACATTCATTTGCTATTAATATACTATCCGTAATTTGTTTCACATGAATGAATGCACTTTGGTTCTTAGAAACAATTGACCCGATAACACCTTTCATTCTATTGGCCAAAACTTTGGCAATAATCTTGTATACACTTGTTACCAGGCTGATAGGTCTGAAGTGCTTTACTTTTGAAGCTCCTTTAGTCTTGGGAATCAATGCTAAGTATGTTGCATTCATGGCTTTATTGATTATCCCACTATTCTGAAATTCTTTGAAGACCTTCATCATATCGTCATTAATGATATCCCAATCCTGAAAGAATGAGATATGAATATTTCTTTTATGTTTTATTAGTTTATGTGATATATTATGACTTTCCTTAACACTTATTGAAGTTTGTTTTAAAGTTTTCATGCGCTTGCGCGCATAATGGTTGGTTTTCGCGTTAACATATGTATTATATGTGTGGGTGTTTGACTTTGAGGGATTCTCGAATAATCAATCATTTTTTCTCCGTATTTCTGAGAAGAGTAGGGGCAAACTGTGCTCCATTATTTTATCAGGATGGGGCTTTTTTTTGGATGGGAAGTATGCTTCAGAAGGCTCAGATTCATGGTGACATAATGAGGATTTTGGGGTCTTTCAGGCAAGGGCAGCAGGTTTTTTTCGCTGAGATGAGCAAGAACACTGGGGGTGTGTTCTTGAAATTTTCTATTGTATTCAGGGGAAGGAACATTAGGGCTCTGTTTTTCCCTGAAGTTCAGGTGTTGAAGGGTTGGGAATATGTTAATATTGCTGTTAATCGAACTATGAAGGGAGGGTGGAATCGTTTCAGCGTGTTATTAGAGTCGAATGAAGAAAGTGTGGATCAGGATGAGTCGAGGGAAGAACTCATGATTCAAGAAGATGCGACATAATTGAGTATTGCCGTTCTTGGGGATTTTGTTAGGCATAACGTCACAAATGGTAAAAGTTTCAATCCTGGTGCTATACCTAGGGTTTCCTGCGATCAAAGTCTTGGGGCTGAGGCGCCGGCATGGTTATGCTCGGAACAGGGCATCTTGCCGATGGTAGTAGAAGAAATCTGGGTGTCTGTTTCGATTGTGCCTCCTCACTGGGCCGCGAACACTTTTGCTATTATCAGGGTTGTATGCGGGGGTTGGAAAGGTCATGGCTTCTCTTTCTCTTCGGGGAAATGGGATGGTTTTTTATTCCTGAAGGTTGGGGCAAAGAAAGTGGGAACAATACCTCAGTCAATTGAAATTGTATCAGGTGATAAGGTGATTGAATCCTATGTTGAGATTGTACCGCTGGAAGATCTGGTTTTGATACAGCAGTTTGAAGTCAAGGATGGGTTGATGGGTGAGAGAGGCGATGGCCTGCGTGGTCCGGGTGTAGGCGAGGACACGACGGTTGTAGGCGAGGACCCGGCGGGGAGTCTTAATGGTTGTCATAGGTTATGGTATGCGATTTCGGCCCAAATCATGACGGGTTAGTGGGTCTGAGAGAGGAAGGGGCCAAAGCCCATGCTTCTATTTTTATCTCTGGAAGTAAGAAAGGCCGACGTCGGGCTCGCAAAAGTGGCCCAAGGAAAGTATGGAGGCCTAAAACTTCTTGTGGGCCTGTTGTGGCCGAGTCTAACACTGGTGAGAGACTTGAAGGTGTTGTGGCCTGCTAAGCCACATTATTTCTTCTCAGAAGGCTCTTCTTTCCCTCTTTGTTCCAAACGAAAAACAGTTAAAGGAGAGTGCTGATTGCATCTTCCAGAATGTGGCAGTGGGGTGGAACAAAATCTGGTGCATGATGAGGATCAGATGGCGTCATTTTCTGTTTTGGGCAAAAAGAAAAACAACAAGTTGGGGATGCCGCATAAGGTGACATGAGTGTGGAACTGGACGTTAACAAAGAAGTGTTTGATGAGGAGCAAATTTCTGTGCTGGATGACGAAGTCATCGCAAACATTATTGTCGAGTCATCGGGGCAAAGGCTGGTTCATTGTGACGGTGAAGGGGCCTTTTCTGACTTGTGGTTAGCTATAGAGGAGATGGCTGATGAGGCTGTAAATACCGAAGTGATTCTCCTCATAAGTGGTGGGTGGGTGTTCCTTTGTTCAATAGTCAGTTCAACATTAGTTCTTCCTTGAAGGGTTGTGGTTGGAGTATCCCCCTCTTTCCTCAAGGTTTGACCTTATTCTCCTCTTATAGTGAATTGTTTCGCAATTTATTATATGTGGATCTTCCTGGATTTGGTTCTTTGTAGATAAAGGACTCTTTGAATGCTGAAGCACTAGCGCATATTTCTAAAAGATTAAGCTTTGGCCATGGCAGCAATGTTTCTTGGATTGATTCTAGGGAGAGGGAGGTTCAGACGAGGGAGAGCGTAGATGGTTTTCAGAGATGTATGTGGAGGGGGATGGAGCAGGTCTATAATATGCTTCGCATTGAAGCGTTTGATAGAATTGGGCAAAAGGTTAATTCCAAAGAAGTGATTCAATATTTCTGGAAATGTAAGGGGTCGTCGAGTCCAAGTAGTCAAAGTCATGCTAGTGGGACGAGGGCCCTAGAGTGGGCTTCTTAAGGTTGTTTCTGGTTTTAGTGGTGGTTTGAGTAGTGGGATTTGTAGGTCTTTAATGAAGACTTTAAGCTGGAATATTAGAGGCTTGGGTGGGGCGGACAAGAAAAGAGCGATCAGAGATTTTTGTAGTCGATTGAATCCAGACATTTTGGTGATTTAGGAAACCAAGAAACAAACAATTGATTGAAGGTTAGTGAGAAGATTGTGGGGTGATAAGGATCGGAAGTGGGGGTTTGTCGGGTCTTCAGGGTTGTCAGGTGGTATCCTGATTGTTTGGGATGTGATGTCGGTCTGTGGCGAGGTCTTTCTAGAGGGGGAGTTTTCACTTGTTATTCAATTTAAGAACATTCATGATGGTTTTGAATGGTTACTTGTTGGTGGTGTATTGTCCTAATCGTGCCAATAGGAGGGAAGATCTGTGGGTTGAGTTGGGTAATGTGGGACGATCTTGTGGTGTCTTGTGGGTGATTTTAATGTGGTAAGAACGGTGAATGAGAAAAAAGGGAGGGAGGATCAGAATCATCTCGATAGCGTATTATACGTAACGGATGCCGAGTGAAATTTTGTTGGCATTCGGGTAGTGTATGGCTTACTGAGGTTTTGTTCATATTTTTGACACCTTGGTTATATTCCCGTGACCGAAAATAATTGAGGCGATTGTTACCTCTAGGTCGAAGCTTCTAGAAACTATGATGCGCACATAGAATATCTTACTTGAGTAGCCCGTATAGGGGGGATGTTTCAATACGACATCCTGCTTAGTAATTGATTGGTTGAGTGTGGGGCATACAATATTCGAATTCTGAACAACATGCATATTTGCACAGCATATGTTTTTGCATGAATCACACTTGGTGATTACCCATTCATTGTTGCATGCATGAGCTTGCATTGCATTCATTAATAATTGAACCAACACATTGCATCCACATTGCATATCTTATGGTCATGTCATATTTCATATTATTGTATGTATTGTTGTTTAGTCTATGAATTATCATTGAAGAGTGGCTTTGACCCTACTTCAATCTTAAATACAGTTTGATTGATTATTTACTGAGCTAAGTGTAGTTGACGCTTTCGAGCATACATATTTCGAGACCTTTAGTTAGTGGATAGCAGGACTTTGATGATTAAGACGGAGACCAAGACGATGATGAAGACTTTAGCTATAATTAGACTTGTTTGTTGATTTTTAGTAGAATATGTAATATGGTTATTTAATTAGACTTATGTATTTTATTATTAATAGGTTAGTTAATAGGGATTTGATTTGAAGCATGAGAATAGGATATTTTATTTGTTTTCCGCTGTGATTTACTTAGTTTGTTTTTGATGTAATAGACTTAGTTTTATTAATTTATTTTCAGTAAAGATTATTTTAGAAGTTTTATATTATTTCCTATGGTTTGGCTCTATATTATTTCCACTCCCGATGTAAATTGGGGTGAGTGTCATATTTCGAATC
>JAUPMG010000003.1:2774683-2785259 GCA_031762675.1 Pachysandra terminalis
TATCCACCGTATCCGTGATTTTTACAGGCGTATCCAGCGTATCCGTGTCGATACTCGATACGTATCCGTTTTCGAGCGAGCCGACCGATACGCTACCTCGATACGATATTTTGAACCATGGCAACAAACAAGTCAACTTCTTCACTTACACATCGCTTGTAAATCACTTACTTTTTTATTTGACACATTACTTGTAAGCATAGGAAAGGCAATTATCAGAAAATAACTGTAGAGTACATTTATTTCAAGTGATTTAGGTTTTCCAAGATATTAGTGAATATTATATTTTTTTTAATTTTCTTCTATTTTTATTATTGTCCAGTGCAAGCTTTTCTTCTAAGTGACCTGTTAGATGTTGGTAGATTTTGATTTTTATATTAATGCCATCATTTGCCATCTTTTTAGAGATGAAGGAATAGTCTTGAAAGACCTTGGTTCCAAATGGGAGCCTAGTGATCGGAGTGGAAAGTGGTTAAAATTGAAGCCAGATTACGTACGTCCTAGTTCTGATCTGGATGTTCTGATCATAGGTTTGCCTTCTCATTTCTTAAATTTTGTTTCATCAGTGTATCACATTTTTTTTAAAGCTGCTGTTGATATTACCTTTGCATACTTGTTTCTAGGAGGATATTATGGCTCTGGACGTCGTGGAGGGGAGGTGAGTCTCCTCTTCTTCCTTCAAACATATTATTTATTGGTTCCAACATAAGAACTTTTTAATTTCATTATTGATTAATTTCAGGTAGCTCAATTTTTGGTAGGACTTGCTGAGTGTTCAGCGCCCGACACATATCCTAGACGGTACTTTCAATTTATTTTATTTTAAACTAGCATGTGTACACTTAATGAATAGATTTTTACCTAGAAATCCAACTCTTTCCCTTCATCAGTTTGTGTCAGTGAATACAGTTGTAGAGCCTTGTTTCTGGCTCTAACTTGTAGTTGTGGCTTGGTGTGTTTTAGATAACTCAGCCAAAAAAGAAGCAAATCATATTTCTAAACGAGTTGCAACGTTGTTAAAGGCACTTACCTATGCGCTTAGATTGTTTAAGGGCCCGATGGATAATAGCCTAGGCAAGCTAGAGTTAGGTGCCTAATTGGATTTTCAAGTGGAACCCTAGGTGACCAAGCAACCACCTAGGAGAGGTTTTTTTCCCTTTGAGTACTTCTTTATTAATTTATATCTTATATGGTCACTTATATGTTATAAGTTATTATATATTGCTAATTTAACTATATTATTTATATTAAGTTATACCTATTATTTTATTAACATTGATAATAAAACATTTAGGGTGCATTTAGATTCATGGATTTGATGAGGGTGGATTTGGATTGGAGCGCACCCACCACCCAGACCAAACCCAAATCCAAATCTACTATTTGGGTGAGTTTTTAATAATCCTGTTTTGGATTTCCTTTAATCTCCATGGGATATCAAAATAAGGAATTTAACCCCAAAATCTAAGGATTTGAAATCAAATCACGTAGTAGTTTTTTTAGAAATCCACCTATCAAGATTTCACTTCTTATTCATTAGTTGAAGTCAAACACATGGAAGACGATACATCTTCACTTCTACATATCCACCATCACTACATACCACCATCTAGCACCAACCATCACCTACCATAACAATCACCATCCATAACCATCACCATCAACCGGCTACCACCATGTTCCCCCACAATCACATCACTACCAACCACCGCCACCCACCACTCCCAGAACCAATCCATGACTACCATCATCACCTATCACCCGCCACCCATTGTCCATAACCACCCCTCATCCACCACCTACCAGCACCATCCATGGTTGACTACAACCGCCAACTATCACATACCGCGACCATCCATCCCCGATCGCTACCACGTCCCATCATCGAATACCACCACAATCCACCACCACCACCACCACCACCACCCAATGCTTACTACCAGTACCACCCATCATCACTGTGACCTATCACCATGACCACAAATCGTCGGCTGCCACTACTACCCATCAAGTACCATCACAATCCACCACCACCATCCACCGTTTTCTACCACCCACTACCATCACCCATGGTTAACTACAATCATCAATTGTTACATACCCCCACCACCCCCACTACAGTTGTGAATCAAAAGAACAAAGTTAAGTACAAGATTGAAAAGAAGAATAGAAGAAGAAGAGGAAGAAATTGTGAAAAAATATTAGGGCTGGTTACATTAGATGTTGCCCCTCTCATCCTTTTGTAATATAAAGACATAATACCTTTGTAGTTAATAAGAATAACAGATATACCCAAAGACTATTCCCTACACTCCCCCTCAAGAGAAGCATAAATATCAATCATGCCAAGCTTGCTCAATATGGAGTTAAACTTAGTCTTGGAAATGTCTTCGATGAGAATATTAGCTAACTATTCATCCGTCTTCATAGAAGGTAATCAAGCATCCTGAGATATAAGCCATTCTTGAATAAAACATCTTTCAAGCTCAACATATTTGGTATGATCATGTTGGTCTGGATTATTAGCAATATTAATTACAGCTCTATTGTCACAGTACAGCCGCATAGGAGTTTTTCTAGAAATACCGAACTCTAGTGACAAGATCTTGAGCCACAACAATTCAACAATTCCATGTGCCATGGCTCTATACTCAGTTTTTGCATTTGATCTGACAAAACGTCTGTATGTTGCTTCTCCAAGTAACAAGAATTCCATCCACAAAAGTACAATACCTGTCGTAGATCGATGATCATAAGCATAGTGTTTAAACTCGGAAATCGGCCGAGACGGACCGGCTGATATTAATTAAAAAAAAAAAGCGATCCAACTCGGGATCGGCCGAGACGGACCGGCTGATATTAATTAAAAAAAAAAAAAGACCTCTGGATCATTCCGATCCAAACCAAAGGGCTTTTTCTCGTTTCACTATTAACTTGGGGATCGTCCCCATCCGATCCCGAGTTGGATCGTCCAATCCAACTCGGGATGGGATGATCCCTTACACCATGATCATAAGTAGATCCTACCCAATCTGCATATATAAAGGCCCCAATTTTCAAGTGACCCTGGTTAGAAAACAATAAATTTTTCTTGGTGATCCTTTTATTACCTCAAAATCTGATCAACAGCTTCTTAATGAGGAACCCGTGGCGCATGCAGAAATTGGCTAACAACACTAACTGCATGAGCAATACCTGGCCGCCTCATCAAAGAAAGATATAATAATCGACCAACCAGCCTTTGAAACTACCTCTTATCTGATAATAAGTCACCATCATGTTCTCTGAGTTTGTGATTTGGGTCCATAGGAGTTTCAGCTGGCTGTGCACCCAATTTCCCTGTTATCTTTCAACAAGTCCAGCACATATTTGTGTTGAGAAATAAAGATCCCTTTCCTTGAAGAATCCACTTCAATACACAAAATATTTTAATGCACCCAAGTATTTAATCTCAAATTCAGATGTTAAGGATGACTTGAGTTTTGAAATTTATGAAGGAGAAATGCCAGTAATTATGATGTCACAACATAAACAATTAAGATTGTAATTACCTGCTTATCCCTCCTGACAAAAAGAGTATGATTTGCATAGCACGGATAATATCTAATTCTTTTGGACTTGCTAAATCTGTCGAATCAGGCTCGAGGAAACTGCTTCAAACCATAAATTGACATCTTTAGCTGACACACTTTCCCTTCATTTCTATGTGATTTAAAACCAGGTGAGGTAACATGTACACTTCTTTGTGCAAATCTCCATTTAGAATGCATTTTTCACGTCCAGTTGATGTAGAGGCAATGAAAAATGATCTGCCAATGACAGAAGTACTATGAATATTGTTCATCTTTGCTACTAGAGCAAATGTTTCTTTGTAATCTACTCCACAAGTCTGGGTGTATCCTTTTGCCACTAGTCTAGCTTTGTACCTCTCCATTAATCCATCAAAGGTTTATTATGTCGATGTCGCCAGGTGACAGCAGCAACATGTCGGCGACGTGGTGTAAAAAAGGGGAAATGTCAGGGAAATGTGGGGAAATCATGGGTTTTTAATGGATTTTTGGTACCAAACTTTAAACATGTCTAATTAAGACCTAAATGCATCCAAATACATCAAAAAATGTAAAAGCAATGCTTACACATTAAAAGTCATTACTTGAGGGGGGGTCAACTTACACGTTGTAGGGTCTGTAAGCTGTAAAAAAACTATGCTACATCTAATTAAGCCACACTAAAAGTGAATGTAAGTCAATTAAAAGATATATAAAACTAGAAATCTAGTGTCATATCTATGAGGGGGAAAAGGAAAATATGGGGGAAATGATGGATAAATCTGGGGAAATGTGGGATTTTTTATATGTTTCCCCCCCAAGTTTTAAACAACCCTAAGTAGTGTCTAAATACATCATAATACATCAAAAAAATGCAAAAACAAATGTCTAACACTTTTTTTAATTTTTTAAAAAGAATTCAAAAAATACTGAAAAATTTCCCCCATGTTGCCCACATGTCGAGAGACATGGGGGAAATATCGAAAAAAAATTTTAAATTTTTCCCCAATGTCGCTGACATGTCGCCGAAATCAGGGTAAAGCGATTTGCACCCCAATTTCATGTCGCCGACATTGTAAACACTGTTCATTACTTACTACTTATATACTCAAAAAATATAAATGAATGCAAATATATTTTTTTGAAGACTAATCAAAATGGTATAGCTCTTTTCAAAGTGCAGCAAAAGATTTAGTCATGTTACACAAACATCATAACCAATATGACCCAAAGACTCACCAATATTATTCCATAGCAAAAATATATAATTTAGAATCATGAATGGAACTTGCACCTTGGCCATGTCAAGCATAATGAACATGACCAAAAACTGTTTTAACAGTTTTACACTGTATTACCAGAATTTATAGTTTAGAAATTAAAATCAAGATAGGAACTTGCACCTTTCATGCATTAACTGCAGATGAATTCCGAATCATGGTAATCCACTCAATATCTTATTATTGCTATAGGAGTAATCACGTTGCACAGATAACCTTCAAGGGACAAGAATAGGAGGTGCGTAATTTGGTATGGATTCCTACCCATGTCCTATTGTTCCGTCTTCTTGAAATTGGAGCCTGCTTTAATGATCTCTTTGATCTGAATGAGTAAAATCCTTTCCCATTGTTGGATATAGGAAGGAAAACGAAAATTGTAAGTCGCTACTGAATAATGTTCTTCATAGGCTAATTTTTCTACAACCAGTGTTGTTGATGCGGTAGGCACCTAGGCGGCCATCTTGGCAACCAGGCTGTTTTCTCAGGACCTAGACAGTAGGCACAACTAGCCTTGGCAACCTCAGCCTATGTGAGTGCCCATGTGATCATATGGCTTCTTAGGCAGGATTTTGAACCAGGCGATTACCTAATTTAATCAAATAGCACTTAATTTATCTAAACCAAGTAATTAAAATAAAATATGTTTTATTTGTTTTAAAATTTTAACTTAATGATTTAAGTTAATACAATTTTAACTTTTAACTCATTACAATAGATTTATTGTTAATACAATTTTAACTTTTAACGCATTATAATAGGTTTATTATTATTATACTTTTTCTGATGATGGACATAAAAGCCAACATATCAGGGCTTTCTCCATTTGGTAGTCAACAAAGAGGAAGGCTCTCAAGTCTCGACTCTCAACCCCTCAATTCCATAGGATATAGGTATGGGCTATGTCCTACCTCCCTGTCTCCCTTTCTTTATCTCTTTCTTCTTTGATGACGAGCTGCAATAGTCCACCCTGTAGTTTGTTTAAATTCATTTTAACTCCACACACTTCTCTTCCTTTCTCTCCTCTCAATTTTTTCCCATTTTCACAATCAATCCTTGATGATTTTTTGACGGGTTGAGGTGCTAGAATTGGAAATACCCCGTATTTTACAATATAGAGATGCACTATTATGCATGTGTGTATGTGTGTGTATGCCTGTGTGTGTGTGCACATGTAAATGTGTGTCAAGAGTGTGAATAGGTACCCAATACTGAGTACAAGAGTTTGTGGAAAGTGATCATCCATGTCAATACTGAAGTGAGCCAGACGACAAGGAAAGCAATCGGATTGTGTTTGGAAGGCTATCTCAAGCATCTACATCAGTTTTGTGAAAGGACACAAATCCCAGTGAGTGAAGGAGACATGGTCTGTTTTTTGGAGGGGACTTGTAGTGTGGACATGTATCCTTATTTGAGGCCTTTCAATACCATTTTGTTGAGGCCAAAAGTAACGAGGCACTTGTCCAGTATGTAGTAGATGAGGAACAGGCAGACGGTATTTTGAAATCTTCATTTAAGGAAACATCTCTTTAATTGAGAGGTGAAAAGTCTTAAGCTTCTGTTTGGAGTGACTCCAATCCTCCACCTTGCTTAATCTAAAAGTGACCAAAGGAGTAGGGCATGGAGCAATAAGGGATCACTCTCGCCAAGGTCCTTCCCATCAATGATTCCAAATAAATCGCTCCACCTCTAGAAACTCGGTCTGGAAGACACTCATGTTTTCTTAAGTTTTTTTTTTTTTGGATTCCACTCATGACAAGATTCGGACAATAAACCATCTCATTGAGAGAACTGGTTACTTCGAACAGGTGTGTGATATGCTCATAAAGGCGAAAAGAGTAGATCAACTGTTATCACATTACCCTTTGTAGCGAGCATGTGGTCTTGCTTCTTGGGTAAGCTGGGTCTAGCTTAGACGATGCCTTTATCTTTGTGCACGCTTTAAATTGTTGGAAGTTTAAACTATTCTTCTTAATCAAAAAAGTTTTAGTCAATCTATAAAGTAGCCTTCATATTACTGATATGCAATACTTATAAATTAACATCATGTTGGTACCGAAAAAAGAGAAAATTAATGTTCTTCCTATTTTACCATTAAAGTTTAAGTTTCATGATAATATGCGTTAATGTGTTAATTTTATGCAAATTGTATGGACATGTATAACATTTGATTCTACACAAGATCTATTCAAAGAAAAAAATATAGACCCTAAATAATTGCCAAAATCTCCAAAATATTTAACAAGATAATATAAGCAAAAAAACAATGAATCAACCTAATCTCCGCTAAATGCAAATGATATGAGATCAGTATAACCAATATATTTACCATTTGACCAACTGCAGTTGTAACGATGGCAGGCATGTTTCTGAACTGCAATCCATCTGCCTCGATAATTCCTGGCTGTTCAATTACCTATGAACATTACAAAAGTAGAAGTTATAACACACCTGGTGACCACAAAATGCAACTCCTAGAGAGATAAAAGATGACGAGTATCAATTTTCTGCAGCAACCCATCAATTTTTTAACCTAGAAATGAATTTGAATATGTGAGTTCCAAGCAACAAAAGATTCTTTTAGAAAAAAACCGACCATTACAAAACCAATCAGAAGTCCGACTGCATGTGGAATCTCCACACTCATTATTCATATATAACTATAAGATTAACCCATTTTAAGTTGTTAATAAACACTATGACACGGTACAAGTACCACAAAAGGGATGCAGAATGGATATCACGTTCTGGCAACGAAGAGAAGACTAACTGCTATGAAGTTGGCAAACCACTATGAACACCCCCAACCTTCAATGGAGAAATAAAGCAATAATCAATAATTCATTCAACCATCCTAAAACAGGAAACTATATATATATATATATATATATGAAAGAAACCAAAACCCAAAACAACCCTATTCCAAATAATAGAAACCCAATAAAAACAGGAAACCCAAAGTATTCTCCTAATAAAAGATACACTAGAATAGAAGACCTTCACTAATGAAACCCATACAATGAACAATTAGAAACTAAACCCTCAGGTGGAAGCATCCCAGGCCATTCTCCCCTACTTGGAGAAACCAGTTCCATCAAGTTAAAATAACGGCTCCAAGTGTTGAAGGATAGTGAATCACGTAATTTTTCTTGTAATTGTTTTAAAGCATCCACAAAAATCTTCCATTAATATTGTTGGATGTGTGGCTTTGTCCCACATCGGTAAGACGAACAAGCTATGTGCGGTATTTAAGTGCCGTGGTAAACCTCCCCTCTTGAGAGCTCTTTTGGGAGGAGTTAGGCCTGTTGGGCTTCTACACGGTATTAGAGCTTTGTTTCGTTCTTGGGCCCGTGCCGCTGTGTTCGGCTTAAGGGAGCGTGTTGGATGTGTGGCTTTGTCCCACATCGGTAAGACGAACAAGCTATGTGTGGTATTTAAGTGCCATGGTAAACCTCCCCTCTTGAGAGCTCTTTTGGGAGGAGTTGGGCCCGTTGGGCTTCTACAAATACAAACCCTTACAAGATGATTAGCTTGACACTTTGGACTTCCTCTTATTGAACCATAGTATTATTCACACAGTTCATCCTCCTTTGGCTGCATAAGCTTAAATATAAACTTCTTCGAATCAACACGCACAGTATAAATATTATAGCCTCCATTGTATTTGACATGCCAATTATATAACCATAGATTACCCAAAAGAACGTCGATGGCATTCAATTGCATGACATTAGACCACAGTTCTTTTTGTACTCCCCAAGCTTGAAAGCCACTAAGTTAGAGTCAATCTTCACTCATTGCTTTCCGTACCACGCCACACGATAATAATCTGGGTGCTTCTTTAGCTTCAGTTTCAGTTTCTTGACAGCCTTTGAAATGATGTTGATCCACTAGCACTGTCAATCACCAGGTTGTCAATTTTTCTTTACAGTTAACTTATGTTTTAAAAAGATACAAATATAAAAATGTTGTGCCTCCCAGATAAGACTCACTTAGTCAAGAAGGCATCATCATCACTTAGTCAAGAAGGCATCATCATCTTGTTTGAAGACTAACTTAGCTTGATCAACGCAATCCTAGGACTGTGGCTAGCCCAGTACGATCCTTTAAGTATTATTTTTGTATGCTCCACCACACTTGGGACTCTCATTACGGATTTAGAGAAATCCACGAAGTCCGGTAGCTAGTATTTTTGACTTAGAAGTTGAACTGAAAAGCAAGCTTTTCATAGTAGCACTAACTACACCACAATACACGTTTGTAGAGAACGATTTGTCATGTTTTTTTCCTTATCAACGAACTATGGTGTTACCAACTATTTACACTGAAGATACGGGCTCTTTCCATGCCCAAGCTCATCAACGCGAGTTAGAATTACATATATCTCTCTATTCCATGTTAGCTTACAACTATCAAACGCCTTGTCAATTCCAACTTTAGGTTTGTTAATCTTGCTTTCCACTTTATCCTCAACATCATCAATCCGGTTATTGTGGCCATCCAAATGAGCAATGATTTGTTGATGGCATCTGTGATAGCCGTTATGTTGTATTCATTACCACTTCCTGCTGTTGCCATTTTCCTTTTTCTGTATATTGGTGGTGCAATGATAGGTAGGGTTGACAAAAGGTCATTTGAAAGAAACGGCAGGAAAATGCCAAAAGTATAAAGATGATAAAGGAGAGGGTTTAATCGAAAGAAAATGTTAGAAAAGGAATGAAAGAAATAAGGACCTGATTAAGATAAAGATAAAAAAGAAAACTTGACTGCAAATAAAAAGTGAGGTGTACTTTCTTTTGATGGTCTTATACCACAATTTCCTTTTTTCCCGAGGGACTGAAGAGATAGGACAGGGCCCATGAAGGGAAAAGAAGTACGTTTTGATAAAATCTATAATAAGAGGATAGTAAAGAGATATTACAAGGGAAAGGTAGGTGAAATAGGAAATCAGATAACAGGTGCAGATTTCTTGTTTTTTGAAGACCCAAAAAAAAAAAAGACAGAAAGAGACATTGGGATATATGATGATGCAAGAGAGAAAGAGAGATTAGAGGGTTGGGTAACACCTACTATAGGAAAAGGATAAGAGTTTTTTTTTTTAAGTAGTGTGCAGAGAGGTTAATAGGGTTAGATTCTAGAAAGATACGAAGACAAAGTGAGAGAAAAGAGAGAAAGGTGGTTTCTATTATACGATAAAGAGACCAGAGAGATAGTAGTTTTTTCCCTTTTTTAAGTTTTTTTATTCGGTTAAACAAAGAGAAAAAGGGGAAGAGTATTCAGTTTTTTTTTTTTCTTTTTTAAAACTATTTGCTTCTTCAATGGAGCGGTCATAATCACACCGAAAAAGATTATGACATTGCAATCAAAATTTTGGCAGAGTAACAACAGTACGTTCATGGATGATCACATAAATAAGGTCCTAGAACGAAGGAAGTGGACTTAAAGGCACAACTAGAAATCTGATTTATTCCAAGAAAAAGGGTTCAGATGTCAACTAGGTTTTAATAGCAATTTGATGTGGTACAATTGGCACAGGGGGACGTATGCAGGATAACAAGAAAAGGGCAAAGAAAAGCAGACTAACTGCTAAATTGTAGGCAACCGCTATGAACACCCCAGTCCTATCTTCAATGGAGAAACAAAGCCATCAGTCAATAATATATATATATATATAAAAACCAAAACCTTAAACAACTCTAATCCTAATAATAGAAACCAATAAAAACATGAAACCCAAAATACTCTCCTAAA
>JAUPMG010000003.1:2785359-2819582 GCA_031762675.1 Pachysandra terminalis
GACACATAGCGAAACCAGGGTAAAATTTCAATTTCGATTTTACCCCTAGGTTTCGTGTCGCCGGCAGGGGAAATGGCGAAATGTCGGCGACATTTCGCTTGGTGTCGGCGACATTGCGAACAGTGATCATGAATGCAATTTTCAAATCTTCTAAGATTACGCTCTAGCAATAACTCCCATAAAATAATCGAAGGAAGCAAACCATTAATTATCCTAGATTGAGAAGTGAAAGAGGCAGAAGAAAGCCATAATAAACAGCGATTCCGAGTTGTGTCCAAACTAGGTTGGGCGATCGAGCAAATAATTGCGAAGAAATTCCAGACATCCATCGCAAGCTCACTCGTAGCAAAGAGGTGATCAATAGATTCCTCGGAGGACACAACACAACAGGAGCACTTTGACACCATATACACTCCAAGCCCTTTTGACTGCGAGATCCACTGGAACAACATTATTCAGAATTTTCTAGGAAAATATCAAAATTTTTGACGGTAGAGCCTTATGCCAGATCCATTTCCACCATGGAAGAGCAAAAAACGCACCACTAATCACTTCATAGGCCGATTTAGTAGAGAACACCCCGTTCTTACTAGGCATCCAGACAGGTTTATTATCACAATCAGAGGGGAAAATATGAAATTCCTCAATTTTACCCTTAACGAAATCGATCACATCAGTATCCATACTCTCATGAGACAACTCGGCATCAAAGAAATCCTTAACGAGACAAGGAGAGGGACACATTTTATCAGGGAACGAATGAGCAAGAGAGCCAGACCTAAGCCAGTTATCGAAGAAAAGGTCTACATTACCTTTTCCAATGTTCCAAGAGCAGTGCTGTAAGAAGACACTAATGCGTTTAGATAACTGCTTCCAAAGTCTAGACCCATTCGATTGATTCTCAACTTGAGATAAATGAAGATTTTGGCATATTTACACTTCATGAACGAAGCCCAAAAAGAGTACCCGACATAATATTCCAAAGCTGCTTCATCCGGAATGATAACATGACATGAGACAGAGATCTGTTATTAAGCCCTTCTGCTGTACTAGGCCGACATATAGAAGACCAAGAGACCCATTTCTTCTGTTTCCTGCCCTCAGATTCACCCCAGAAAAAGTCGGCCATTATCCTTTCTATATTTTGCAAAAGAGCTTTAGGCACATGCATGGGAAAGAGAAGATAAATAGGCATACTGGAAACTACATGCCTTATCAAAATCAACTTACCCCCCTGCGATAATAATTTACTCTTCCAACCTGCCAACTTACTTTGTATTTTAGCAACCAAATTCTCAAAAAGGAATATGCTACCTCTTTCTAAAAATAAAGGAGCACCCAAATAAGTGATTGGAAGTTGTTTAGCAGCAAAACCTGTTGCCGCTGCAATAATACTCACCCGAGCATTAGAGACTTTTTTTTCAAGCACAAAACAGCTCTTAGAGATGTTAACTTTCTGACCAGAAAAATCCTCATACTGCGAAAGAAACTTCGTGAAACCAGTAATAGAAGACTTTCTGCCATTAAGAAAAATGATGATATCGTCAGCATAGAGCAAATGAGAAATTGGGGAACAACCTCTAGGCGTTGTAAAATACCCAATATTCCCATTCGAAAATTGAGCTTCCAAGTCTCTACTCAGCACCTCAGCACTAATCACAAACAAGAAAGGGGAGAGGGTATCACCTTGTCTCAAATTTCTGGTAGCAGGAAAAAAATCCTTTATAAGCACCATTCTGCACAATAGAGAAAAAACTATCGAAAACACAATGAGAGATCAGATGGATCATGGAATCACCAAAACCAAACTTGCTAAGAACCGAATACAAGAAATTCCACTCCATTCTATCATAGGCTTTGGCCATATCCAACTTGAAAATGACGTTACTGCCAAAGACCTTCTTCCCCAGATGTTGGGTCATCTCTTGGGCTAAAACAATATTCTCTGTGATGGATCTGCCTTTAACAAACGCACCTTGATTGGGAGAAATGATCTTAGGCATCAAAACACCAAGTCTACTGATAAGCTCTTTAGAGCAAATTTTATACCCCACATTACATAGACTAATGGGTCTAAAGTCTGAAAAAGATTTTGGCTCTCGGACCCTAGGAATTAAACTAATAAAATTACTCCGAAATGATAGTGGAAAATTAATTCCTGTGAAGAAAGCTTGGCACGCTCTAACAACATCATTTTTCACAATATCCCAACATGAGTGAAAGAAAGAGGATGAAAAACCATTCGGCCCAGGACCACTATCTTTTGGGATAGAAAAACCACCAATTTAATTTCATCTTCTAAAGGAGGGCTAGAAATTAATTCATTCTCATCTGCAGATATCAACGTCGGAATACAGTCCAATAAGCTAGGATCCCCATTGCACGGTTCGGTAGTTAGGATGTTCCGAAAGTAATCAGAAGCAGCATCATGGATCTCACCAATATTATCGCTCACAAGCCCATTTGGAAGAAGAATGTTACTGATCCTATTAAATTTTCTCCTAACTTGGTCACTGAGTGAAAAAATTTTGTATTCGCATCACCCTCTTCAAGCCACTGAATCCTTAATTTTTGTTTCCAGTACATCTCTTCTTGGAGCACCACCCTATCTTAATAATCCTTACGAGCCTTAAGATTAGCAAATGTAGCATCCGACCAGTTGATTTGTAAGGAGTTTTCCAAGGAGAAGATAGCTTCAGAAAGATCATGCATCTTCTGAAAAATATTACCAAACGTAGATCTGATCCAGCCTTTCAAAGCCGCTCTCGAAAATTTTAACTTTAAGGTCAACACCTCAAGCGGATTACCAGGTCTAGGAATCATCCAAATGCCTTTCACAAAACTGATAAAGGATTCATGAGTAGTCCACATGCGTTGAAACCGAAAAGGCCGGGGACCATGAGAAATAAAAGAGCCCAATGAAAGTACAAGAGGAGAATGAACCGACTTGATCCTGGGCAAGTGATAAACTTTAAAATTAGAAAATTCCAGGAGGAACTGAGAATTAACCAAGGCTCTATCCAGTCTGCCCCAAATACGTCTATTCCCTTCGTGCATATTACATCAAGTAAACTCGAGCCGGAAAAACCCCCATCCAAGAGGCCACAGTGATTAACCATGTGTTGGAATTCCCCCATGGCAGAAATCGATACTCTTCTCCCACCCAGCTTGTCAGCACTAGAGAGAGCTGTATTGAAATCACCCACAACGATCCAAGGGGTAGGAAAACACCGTGAAGAAAGATCACGCTAGAGAGATCTTCTCTCGTCTTCAAAACAATTAGCATAAACAATAGATAAATAAATCACCTTGTTCAGATTAAGATGCACCAGCTTAACTGCAATAAATTGATTGGACATAGACATAAGGCTCAAGTTAAAGATAGTGGGGTCCCAGAAAACCCAAACTTTACCATCACTATCCTCATTGCACGTAAAAGACTGCAGTCTAATTCTCTTACTAAGACTCTTCATAAAGCTAGAATGCATAATAGGCTCCAAAATCGCAACTAAGCTCGTAGAATTATCTCTAACCAACTTCTTCAGATGAGCAATAGTAGCCGAATTGCCAACACCTCGCGCATTCCAAATCAGAAAATTCTTCATCATAAAGAAACAGTAGAGAGAGTGGCCTTTGTTTGGGCATGAGTGACAACACCAAACTCCAGAATAATTGTCTTCTTTTTCCTGCGTCTCTTAGAAGTGCCACATCTTCCCCATGAACAGAATTGAAAGCAGCCACTGGGCCTTGAGAAGAAGGACAAAGTTCAGAATCTGAAACTCTAGAAAATTCAACCTCAGCCATATCCTCATCACTTGAATTTTCCACAAATTCTTCACGTAAATTATGAGTGAGTAATTTGATTGCTGAGGTGTCCGTAGGGGGAACCAAGAGGGGTGAACTATCCATTAAATTAATTAATGGAGGTGGCGAGCCCGGAGAAGAACCATCTTCATGAATCATCGGAACTTTGCCCTTATCAACACTCTTTAGGTAAAGATTTTCCAGACTTGCAACCCATTACCATATCAGCCGCTACAGGAGAACCGGAAACCGAAGTAACCACTTTAGGCACAACATTTAACCCTTTATCAACATTAACTGTTGCTGCAACAGCCGAATCAGCCACAACTGGAGACGTATCAACATTAACTGTTGCTGCAACAATAGGATTATTATCCAGGCTCGCAATATCAACTGAAAGATGATCAGGATCCAGAACAGCAACAACATACGTTGGAGTTCGAGCCATAACGACATTATCAGTCGCCGCAGTAGTATCATGTGAACGATCAGCCCCCACACGCTGATTATGAGCAGCAACATCGCCCTCTTGATCCAGATGAACATGTCCACACTGACGGTGTAAGGCATTTCTATTTAGAACCAAAGGCTCTTGAGGGACTCCAGCTGGATTTTGGACAACAGGATGTAGCTTCTTGCAGTTAGCCAAGATATGACCCTGCAACTTGCAATGATTGCAATAACGAGGAATCTTATCATACTCAATAGCTTGCCAGAGCCCTCATAAGGAAAAAATCCAAATTCCAATTACTTTTTGACATCCAATCATGAAAATCTCAATTCTACTCAACTCCAATTCTCAATTAATTTGAATTGGAATTACAATTCTTAACATCAATTCCAATTCATCGAAACAATTGGACCCATATAAATTTGTTGAATTGAGTCTTCACCATCTAATGGAAAGCTTTAATAAAACGTGGCACCTCATCTATTGGTTTCATAAAATATATCCAGGTAAACTGAGATTAATCAACTAAAAAGAAATAAAATAACGGCATCCCTCCACTAAAATAGTGGGAGAGGGTCTCCACACATCAGAATGCATAATATCAAAAGGAGAAGCAGATAGTTTATTACTTGCTACTGGTAGCAAGGAAATTCTACAATGTTGAGCCAATTGACACTTCACACTGTAGAATATTCAAGGGAATTGACACAAACAACTTAGAGAACAAAACTTTCAAAGCTGAAAAAGACAAATGACCTGGTCAATTATGCCATAACATAATTTGGACCTCTCTACTACCTAGATTGACTGCTTGAATGCAAAGCGGTTGTCTTTTATTCACCCTTGTTTTCCATAATGATCACACTTAATTCCCATTTTCTTGTCTCCGCCTCTTTGCTGCCCCCTTTTTTTGAATGTCCAGTTGAAGAGAGTAAAGCTAACGATTCAGCTTTAGGCATCATGACTCTCGTCTGCTTTCTTACTTTGAACAAGAGATTAAACTTCATCCAAAGAAGGAAGAGAGCCTCGGTTAAGAATCTGGGCCCTCATATATTCTTGATTCAGCCCGGCAAGAAATTTAAATGCCCTATTTTGCTCAAAGAGCTTCTTGTGTTCTTCGGCAATAGATGAACATTTCCAGCGGCACTTCCAGTGGATCATTTGATAATGATCCAATTCCTCCCAAATAGCTTGTAGAGCTGAAAAATAAGAGGCAAAACTATGCTGCCTCCGACGAAGACTAGACTCCTCTTGATGGAGTTGATGTTGGATATATCTCAAATTGTGAGCCATATTATGGGCTATTCACATTTGGGCTTATCTAACGAGTCTTTTGTCCTATTCATGTTTTGTCTTTTATAGTTTGAAAATTTCAGATTTTTGTCTTTTGGTTTTTCATGAAATTTAAATCTTCCCTCCATTTTTAACTTTATGTTTGTAGGAAGGAGAATCCCACATTGGAAATCCATCTCTTCTTCCTTGTGTATATATATATATATATATAAGGATTGAAACTTGTTGGGTTGGAGACCCAACAAAGGAGAGTGTGATGGAGAGACATTGCTAGGGTTGTCCGGGGTTGCCTTTCACACGCGCGCCTGCCGCCGCCGCCATCCGTCTGGTCTGTCGGCCTTGGTGTGGCGTATGGTGTAAGGGATCGGATGGGAACGATCCCCAAGTTGGATCCAAACCGGGAAGAACCCCCAAAGCGTTGGATCCGATCCATCTCAGGATCGGAATGATCCAACGTTTTTTTTTTTTTTTAATTCAACTAGCCGGTCCGTCTCGGTCGATCCCGAGCCGATTTCAGAGTTTAAACACTATGGCGTGGCGTGGTGTGGTGTGGTGTATCATTATACACTACCTACATTTATTTTTGCTTTTAAGCATTGTTTTAATTAAGTATTTATTAATTATATTGGCTTTTTAATTTGAGTTTATAGCAGTTTTAAAACGGTAACATTACTTGGTCAAGAGAGAGTTTTTAGGCCCACTAAGGGACACTTCCCTTAGTGTTCATTGCATTATCTGTGAGGACTCTTAAGAGAGATACGAAATACTCTCTGTCTTCTCTCTTTTTCTGATTTCCAACTTTGTGCTTTGAGAATTCTTGGGCGTTCTGATAAGTTCGAGACGTCAGTACTACGAGTGCACGCATACTGAGTTTAGGTCGTATCCTGGAGATCGATTGCCAGTAGCCACCTATAGCCATCTGTACTACGAGTGCACGCAACTTTGTGTATTGATGTTATCATACACAAGATAACATCAATAATATCAACAATCACATGAATATGCAATATGCATGATGTTCGGTATTCGAATAGTTCAAGTCTCACACTAGACCAATCAATTACATTGAGCAAGATGTCTTAGCGAACCATCCTCCGCATACATGGCCACTCTCAATGCAAGATATTCTATGTGCGCATCATAGTTCTAAGGGGCTTCGACCTAGAGGGCACAATTCCTCCACTTATTTGCGATCACGGGTATAAAAAAACCAAGGCGTAAAATATTTGAACTAACCTCAATGAGAAGTGAATTACCCTGAATACCAAAGGGGTGACTCTTATGATTCAGATTGGGACCCCCATATAAGGCCTATCCCAAATCCTTTCATCTTACCACAAGTATATTGAGTCCCATACCTCTCACCTTGGGCGAAAACAAAAAATAATAAGTCCCTCATTAGACTAAATAATAGTATAGCCTGTTTTGAGTCCAGACAGTATCCTTGATAATAGGATATTGGTCAAAAATCCTTCTCGGCTGGGATTTTATATGCAGCTCATTGATTCAGATCCGTTTTATTAATGCAGTTCACACACAATGATGGCACAACACATATATTCAATCAGCATGAATATGAGCACATTCTCATGATACGAAGCTACTAAATAATCACATAAGATATGCATATATAAGTTAATGCACAAACTGACATGATAATGGAGTTATACATATTATAGTTACATACTAGAAGTCTTATGGAATTAACTTAGGGTATTCACACAAACAAGAGTCTCAACACCATTCAACAATACTAACCAATCATACATATGGGTCACACAACAGTTCATAAGGTCTACCAATCATGCCAACACACACATAATTCATATTATTAGATTTACAGGGAATTCATGGTATATGAAAGGTTTAAAGGGTTAATTCTAGGATATAGGAAGTCAAGAAAATAGGTTAGGTCAGTAATCCAAGGTCTTTAGGGTCTTAAATTATCAGTTTAGGTTCACTGTGGCCAACCGGTAGGCTACCGGCAGGGTTGTCGGTACACCGGTAGGTCAGCTTACAGGGTAGGATAGAGTCTAGCTCAACCGGCAGGGTAACGGTAGGGTCCTGGCACACTGGTTGGGCTAGGGTGTTTAATTTGCAATGCTAAGTTGCAGATGACGAACCTCATGAAGTGAAGCACCTTCCTTGGCCAACACGTCGGCAACTGAGTTGACCTCTCTAAATACATGAGCAACCAAGTATTGCAACGAGATGAGTAGATGCTTAATTCTGGTCCACCAAAAGAGATAATTCCAAGGAGGAATCATGTATAATCCAATCAACCAATAGTCTTGAATCAGATTCAATCAACTCTCCCATTCACTTGATCATTAATTGAATCACTCATGTGAGGAGAAGAAACTTCAGAACTATTGTCCATTGAACTTGAACCAACTAGACACAAGGAAGAGTAATAACTCACCAAAATATTCAGAAACTGATCAGGCTGCACTGTTTTATATAGGGAATTTTTTAAGTAATCTACTTACACTCCTACTTATCAAAAACAAATCTGATTGATTACCTCTAGGTATTTGGAGTATTGATGACCACATACACAAGAAGACACCACAAACAGATTGCAATTTAAAATACAATACATCGAACTGTTAAATCTTCAACAGACAATCTGCTAATTTAAATCTTTCTTAGTTTATCAAAGATTCCTCTTAACTACTGACACCAATCCCTACATAAACCCTAGCCATCAACGATTTGGTCGGTAGTGACATCAGATTAATGTTTAAAGATGTAGGTTTTTTGATGTCACCAACCAAACATCCTCAATGGTTGTTGCTCAATTAAGCTTCAAAGAAAAAGAACTGCTATCTGGACCAGATGCCCTAATAACAAGTTGTGAATCAAAAGAAAAGAAGAAGAAATATTTGAAAAAATATTTGGGCTGGCTACATTAGATGCTACCCTTCTCATCCTTTTATAATATAAGGACCATAATACCCTCGTAGTTAATAAGAATAACAGACATACCCAAAAAACCAGTATACCCAAAATTACTACTCCTTACTACAAATACCACCACCATCCAGCCTACTACCACTGACCAGTACCAACCACCACACTCTACATCCATCAGCCACCATTCCCATTCCCCATCATCTACACCACCACCCATGGTCGACCACCATCAGATACTATCACCACATATCACCACCCACCACCAACTATGACCAAAACCTATTGTCGAGTAGCACTTGCAACCACCAATTATCACCTACAACCACGGCACCACCAACCACTTTGTGCTTCAAATCTCTCTTTTTAATTTGCTTTTTTATAGTCAGGTAGGTCTCATATGAATTTGTTGCATATAACATGATACTCATGCAATTCCACCATGATAATATAAATTCAAATTAGAGGAACATATTTATTTTATACTTATTAGTCAAAACCTATATCCAAATCTTTAGGCCTTTTTTAGCATCCAAATAGTATATTTGAGAAATCCTAATTTCAGATATTTTTATCAAATAATTCATCCAAAGAGTTGAATCCTAAATCCACAGATTTCAAATCTGGGTAATTATGAGGAGTTCAAAATCTAGAGACCAAATCCAAATCCATGAATCCAAATGCACTCTTACATGATTTTATTTTCTATACTTACTAGGATTGTAGAATATAAAATTTTATTTGTTGATAAGTAACAAAAACTTTATTAATTCTTCAAAGTTACTAAATACAAATAGGTAAGCTTGGAAGTTGGAACAGTGGTTGTCCCAAAGCAACTTAAAAACAAGTATAAAAGAGATATAGAGAAGCAGCAAACAGCAACTTGAAAATAGGGAGTAAGCTACTGATCTGGCCTCCAAATGGCAGGTGTGTTCATCAGTGAAGCATAAACTATGACTTGTTTGATACAGTTTGAAAATCCGACAATTCCACTCCAAGCCGATTCATGACAAGGGGTGAATCCCTCTTCACAACCAGATTACAAAATTCCAGTTTTCTCACTTCCTTCAGAACAAATAACAATGCTACAACTTCATCCTTATTGGCATCTTCCTCTCCTATCAAACTGGAAAATATATGCATGATATTCCCCTTATCATCTCTAAAAATGCTGTCCATAACAGATCTGCCCGGATTGCCCAGAGAGCAACCATCAAATTTTTAAGTTGATACTCCTAGATGCAAGAGGAATCCAATCACAAATGATAGAAGAATGGGGTCCTACTAGAAAAAGGTGATCTGATTCCATTTCCTCATGATCAAGCTTAGTGACATATCTCTGAATTCCTCCAAAGTAGAAACCCAACAAGATGCCATGAACATTTTCTAATTAATGACTGCCTGAGGACTAGAGTAGGTATCCTCAAAAGTCTCAACTCTAGGAGGGCTAGGCATCTTCCAAATTCTCTTAAAGGGAAATCCAGCATCGGGTGCAACTAGGAAGTACAAAAGGAGTCGAAAGTAGATTTAGATGTGGAGGTATCCAAAGAGTTCAGGGTCAATAAAAACATCCTTAAGGAGATCAAGTAACTGTGATAAATGAACTAGCGTAGCCGGACATGGATGCTCCCTTAGGGGGGAAATTCCAAGAAAAAATAAAGGTATAAAAGGACATGGTACAAAATCATTTTTGTAAATAACTATGCTAAAAACACGATGAAATAAAGATTGGATTGAAGGATCACCCCACCACAAGTCTTTCGAAAATCTGTTTTTGCTACCATATCCCACCCCAGTTAAACATGACGATAGAACGAATCTGGTAAGCCAATGATATATTTTCAAGGACTGAACATGGTTTCTTAGCTTTCCTGTTAACATCCCACTCATTTTTATCTATGCCAAACTTACTCTTGATTACATGCCAGAAACTCACTTAATCCTTTATAAATCTCCAGAACCATTTGCAGAGAAGGGCGGTATTCTGATCTCTAAATTCCCAATTCCACCTACATCTTTCCTCTCTCACCTTTGTTTCCAATTAACTAAGGAATCCTTTTGGAAGCCACCCTACTCCCAGAGAAAGTCCCTTTGGATCTTTTCTAACACCCTATCTTCCTACGCTAGCTCTTACTCGGCCTAGCCTCTCAAAGGTCTGTATTGAGATGAGTATCTCCACCAATTTGCCAAATAGATTATGGATTAGTACAAGCCGCGATTCAGGGTTCTGGCAAGCTGTTGAATATGATAAAATCCCACGTTACTGCAACCACTGTAAGTTGCAGGGTCATATCCTAGCTAGTTGTAAGAAGTTGCATCCGGTTGTTCAGAATCCTATTGTAGGCCCTCAGGAGTCGCAAACGTTGAACATAAATGTGCTAAAGCGTCAACTTAGACGCGCTCGTCAGGTCCAGTCAGCTGACGCTACAGAGTTGGATCAGCGTGTGGGTACTGATCTTCCCCATATTAATGCCGTAGCAAATGATAATGCTGCTACGGCTCCCGTCTCATATACCTGTGCCTACTATTCCGGATCCATTTATTCCTCCTGTGGCTGTCCCCGTGGTGGGCGGTAGTGGTTTTGCTGCTCAGGATGATTCTGGTACTGCTGCGATAGTTGTTACGTCCCCGTCTCTGGATGTTCCCTGTGCTGCTGTTGATATTGGTGTGGGTGGTTCGACTGAGGCACCATTACCATATAATATTGATAAAGGCAAAGCCCCAATGATCTATGAAGATGGTTTGTCGACTCCGGCGTTGCCTCCTCCATTAATTAATTTAATGGATGGACCGATTAGTCCGGCAAACTCCTTTGCGGTCAAGTCTCTCACTTTTAATTTATGCGATGGAGTTGTAGAAAATTCTAGCGAAGATGAGGCAGGTCTGGCTGTTCCTTCTAGAGCCTCAGATTCGGAATTATGTCCTTCTCCCGGCCCTGCGGTGGAGTTCAGTTCAGATCATGGGGAATAAGTGGTTCTTAAATATAAGAGACGCAGAAAAGAAAGAAAATTATTATTCTGGAGCATGGTGTCAGCACTCATGCTCAGACTAAAGCGACCCTTTCTTCCCGTACCTCTATGAAGAAAAATTTTCTGATTTGGAATGCTCAAGGTATTTGTAATGCGGCTACTGTTGCTCATCTGAAAAAGTTGATTATACATAATTCTTTGGGTCTTGTGGCGATCCTAGAACCTATGATGCTTTCCAATTTTATGGAGAATCTCAGTAAGAGGTTAAACCTGCATTCCTATATGTGCAATGAAGGTTGTGATGGTAAAGTGTGGGTGTTCTAGGACGCTAACATTTTTTCTTTAAGCCTTATTTCTATGTCTAATCAATTCCTTGCTGTTAAGTTGTTCGATCTTGGCATTAAATATGAGCTGTTTTTGACTATTGTTTATGCTAAGTGTTTTCAAGGCGAGAGGAAAGCACTCTGGCGTGATCTCGCTTCTCAGATTTTTCCTGGGCCTTGGCTTGTTGTGGGAAATTTTAACACGGTTCTCTCTAGTGCTGAAAAGTTGGGTGGGAGATGGGTTTCGAGTTCTGCGATGGAAGTGTTCAACAGATGGTTAATACTTGTGGCCTCTTAGATGGTGGTTTCTCTGGATCAAGATTTACTTGGTGTAATGAGCATGAGCGGAATAGACACATCTGGGGCAGACTGGATCGGGCGTTGGTAAATTCTCAATTTTTATTGGAATTTTCTAACTTCAAAGTCTCTCACTTGGCAAGGATCAGGTCGGATCACTCCCCTCTCCTTCTTTCTTTTGGTTCGTTTACTTCTCATGGGCCTAGGCCTTTTCGCTTTCAACGGATGTCGACGACTTGTGATTCTTTCAAAACCTTTGTCTTTGACGTTTGGAGGGTTCTGAGGCCTGGCAATCCCTTGGAGGTCTTGGCCTTAAAATCGAAATTTCTGAGAGCGGCTTTGAAGGGTTGGAATAAGTCGACTTTTGGTAATATATTTCAGAAGTTGCATGACATTTCAGATGCCATTTTGTCTATTGAGAATTCGTTACAATCCAGTTGGTCTGAGTCGGCTTTTTCTGAACTTAAGGCGCGCAGGATTGAATATGATAAGGTGTTGCTCCAAGAGGAGGTTTATTGGAAACAAAAGTCCAAGGTTCGTTGGCTTGAGGAGGGAATGCAAATACTAAATTCTTCCATTATGTGGCTGAAGATCATAGAAAATTCAATCAGATTAATAATATTCTCCTCCCTAATGGGAACGTGTGTGAATATATTGGTGAGATTCATGATGCGGTTTCTGAGTATTTTCGGAATATTTTTGAAGATATTGGTGAGATTCATGATGCGGCTTTTGAGTATTTTCGGAATATTTTGTTTGCGGAGTCGTGTGCTGGGGATCCGAGACTTCTTCATTGTATTCCGAGTTTGATCACCTCAGATGAGAACGCTTTGATTTCTTGTACTCTATTGGAAGATGAGGTCAAGTTGGCGGTCTTCTCTATTCCTAAGGATAGTGCCCCGGGGCCGGATGGTTTTTCGTCTTCCTTCTTTCAATCCTATTGGGAGATCGTGAAAGGAGACGTGGTTCGTGCCTGTCAGGCATTTATAGCCGGGATCAGTCTCCCTTTGTCTTTTCGGAATAATTTTATTAGCCTCATTCCTCAGGTTCCGGATCTAAAGTCTTTCTCTGATTTCAAACCTATCAGCCTCTGTAACGTGGTTTACAAAATTATTTCGAAGGTGATGGTTAATAGGCTGCTGGGTGCTTTGATGCCTAAAATTCTCTCTCCTAACCAAGGAGCTTTTGTTAAAGGTAGATCTATTACATAAAATATTGGTTTAACTCAGGAAATGACTCAGCTTCTGGGCAAGAAGGTTTTTGGCGGAAACGTCATCTTCAAACTGGACATGGCCAAAGCCAATGATAGGATGGATTGGAATTTTCTGTTTTTTGTCTTAGAAAGTTTGGTTTTGATGATTCCGCAATTCATCTGATATCCAGCTGCGTCCTCCTTCTTCTTCATTGTTCTTAATGGTGCCTATAAGGGTTTTTTCCTAGCTTCCAGAGGTTTGAGACAAGGTGATCCTCTTTCCCCATTTTTATTTGTGATTGGTGCTGAAGTTCTGAGTAGAGGCTTGGATGGCCATTTCTTGAATGGTAATATTGGTTATTTCACCGCTCCTAGAGGATGCTCCCCGGTTTCTCATCTGCTTTATGCCAACGATATTATTATTCTCCTGAATGGTAGAAAATCCTCTATTTCTGGATTTACTAAATTTATCTCGAAATATGAGAATTTGTTCGGCCAAAAGGTAAATGCATCCAAGAGTTGTTTTGTGGTTGACAGGAAAGTTTCCAATGCTCGTGTGAGTATTATTGCGGCTGCAACTGGATTCTCCCCGAAACAGTTGCCGATCACGTATCTGGGTGCGCCACTATTTTCTGGTAGAGGCAGCATTTTTCTTTTTAAAAATCTTGTTGCCAAAATCCAGAGTAAACTAGCGGGGTGGAAGAACAAACATCTTTCCCAAGGGGGTAAGCTTCCTTCTCTCTGCTATGCATGTACCCAAAGCTGTTCAGCAGAATATCGAGCGGAAAATGACTAATTTTTTCTGGGTGAGTCTGAGGGCATAAAGAAGAAGAAATGGGTATCGTAGTCTTCAATATGACGGCCTCTTATTGTTGGAGGGCTTAATATCCGTTTACTTTCTCATGTTATGGCATCTTTTCGTATGAAGCAACTTTGGAGTATTCTGTTGGGTTCTTCTATTTGGGCTTCTTTTATGAAGTGCAAATATGTTAAGAATAATCATTTCTCTCAAGTTGTGCATCAGTCGTTTGGATACAGAATTTGGAAGCAGCTTTCTCGGCATATCGAGTTCTTTCTGATGCATTGTTCTTGGAACGTTGGCAGAGTGAATGTTGACCTTTTCTTGGATAACTGGCTCAAGTCTAGTTCTCTGGTTTAGCTATTTTCGGATAATGTTTGGCTTCTCCAATGCACTGTGAAGGAACTTTTTGATTCTAATTTCGTTAATGACAATTTGGATGCTGGGGTGTTAGATTTTGTCAAAGTTACAATTGATGAATGTCATATTTTCACATCTGACTGTGACGATATTCCTGTCTGGATGCCTAGTAATGATGGGGTCTTATCTACTAAATCTGTTTATGAGGTTCTTTGTCCGGCTTTCGATAGTTTTCCTTGGTGGAAATGGGTCTGGCATAAGGCTCTTCCTACTAAAATCTTGACTTTTTCCTAGAAACTTCTGAACAAAGCTGTCCCTGTTGATCTTGCAGTGAAAGGGCTTGGTGTGCACATGGCGTCTAAGTGTTTGTGCTGTGTTCTGTCTGCTGAGGAGTCTATTGACATCCTTTTGTTAGCGGTGATCTTGCAATGAATGTTTGGAAATTTTTTGCAAGGGCATGCTTGATTAACCTTCCCAGTTTTGATACGGCTCGGAACCGCATTTTATCTTGGCTTTCTTCAGCCTCCTTCACGTTTCAGGTTGAGGTCATTATTGGTTTGATCTCTTATGTTATCTTATGGGAGTTATGGTTGGAGCATAATTTTAGAAGGTTTGAAGATGGCAGGCATGATTCTGCGTTTATTATTAAGAAGGTTAGTAATTGGCTTGCAGAGATTAATTTTCTTTTTTGGCCGAAGCGTCGGGCCTCGCGTTCGGACGTTGCTCTGTTATCTTCCCTTCTTCTGTTGGTTTGTGATGTGTGATTACAGAGGCCCTTGGTGATTTGCTGGATTCGGCCTAAGCCAGGTTGGGTTAAGCTGAATGTTGATGGTGGTGGCGGTATTATTAGATCCTCTTATGGGTCCTTTCTTGTTGCTTTCTCTTGCCATTATGGGTCTTGTACCAATAATATTGCGGTGGTCCGTGCTTTATTGGATGGTTTTCAGCTGTGTCATGATCTGGGTTTCCGATTGATTGAGATCGAGTCCGACTCTAGGATTCTGGTTCAGTGGCTTACTTCCGGTTCGGATCCTCCATGGAATTTTTTCTTCTGGTGGATTAGTGTTCGTCGGTTGCTTGAGGCGCTTCATTTTTCAATCCGGCATGTTTACAGAGAAGTTAATTCGGCTGCTGATGTACAAGGTAAAGGTGCTGCTTTCAGGTGAACGTCATTTGCATATTGGTTCTCTGCCTAGGGAGGTTCGTGCTATCATCATATTGGAGATGGCCAGTCTTCCTTATGTTAGGAGAGAGTCTTGCTTTTCTATATGTTATCTTTGTTTGGAGGCCATCGTTTTATTAGATGGTTCTCACATTCCACTTGTGGCCGGTTTTTGCTGGCCCCGCTACTTTTGTAATTTCCCTTTTGATTATTAATAAAATTTCCCCTCGTACCGCCGAGGTTGCTTGAAAAAAAAAAAAAAAAGGTTAGTGAGGATAGCTCTAACAAGTGTCATTCTACCCCTATAAGAAATGTAGAACCTTTTCCATCTAAGTTAATTTTCTATCAAATTTTCGAACACTGGATCCCTAAATTTTCCTCTCATAGGATATAAAGTTGTTATGACGATTACATAATTACGATTTACAGATAATAAATTATTTACTACTTATATAACTTATTTCTTAGTAAATTATACTAATTTGTTATTTATTGCTCAGACTTATAACAGAATTATAGCTACATTATTTATGTTTTATACTGATTCGAACTATATAATATACAGTTATATACATAATTAATATCCACATATTATATTAACTTGTTACTTACTAATAATAACATATATACATGATTTTTTTCTACTGTCATTACAGTTATTTATAGCTTCATTATTTAGGTTTTATACTGATTTGAACTATATAATATACAGTTATATTAGGGTTTATACATAATTAATATCCACATATTAAATTTACTTGTTACTTACTAATAATAACATATATACATGATTTTTTTCTACTGTCATTACAGTTATTGAATTTAAAATTATATTAACGAGGACTCCTAATTAAAATTTAATTGTAGTCAAATTTCTATTACTAGTAATTAATAATAACTAGTTACCTATGTAATTATATTATTTTTTGATTTCTTAGTCAAAAATTATTATAGTTATATTAATTATTTCCTATATTAATTAGAACTATATAATATACAATAATATTATGTTTATACACGATCAAACATTTCATTTTACTTGCACTAGTATGTATTTTATATCAACATATTCTTATTGTTGAATAATTAATTAAATACATAACTATGTAGCTGATTACTTATCTCATCTTTATCATACTAGTGCGACTCATAAATAATTATTGATACTATATTTTGACTTTGTCCATTATATTTTGTCTAATAAAATAGTTATATTAATTTCTCGCCTTGGCAAGTGCCTAATTACCTAGGCTTTCCTAGGTGATCAGATAGGTCGAATGCCAGGTTTCTTTTACCTTGTAAGACATGGGTTTTTATGCCACATGGAGCAATGACGTGGCCAATCCACATCATCAGTTTAACAGGATAGCTTTTGGATCGGCACTCATGTAATAGTAGTCATCATGTTTTGTAATATTTTTTGAGTTTTCTACAAGATTGACAGCAGATTCAGGATATTTTTTTGCCAAGTGGAAAATATGTTTGAGGATGAAACTAATGGGTGAAGTGGGCTCATGTGGAAATACACTTGGATAAGTGGGGTTTATCAAATCATGTCTACATGTGAAATCCATTTCGCATTCGGGTTTAAATTATGGTGTGTCTCACCTGTCTACCCTCTGTGTGTGTGTATTTTTTTATATGTATGTACGCATCTATACTACATATATTACAGCAAGGTTAGTTTCCTTGTGACACATGACTTTTCCAATCATGGGAAGAAAAAATGAGCATTCTGGACCATGACGCATGACTTTTCCAATCATGGGAAGAAAAAATGAGCAATCTGGACCATCCTCCTGAATTAGGACAACTCTCCAAATAGATCATGTGAACAACCCTTCCAAGCACATAAGTCTATTCGCTACATCGTAATGCAAGAAAGACATTGAATAAGGTGATGATGGGAAAGTGAGGTCTTGCCAACTCAGTTGCTACATGTTAAAATCTGAAAATTTTATCACATAAGGATTCTTTTTCTAGTGTTTCCCACCAATTTACTCGCCCTTTCTCTATTTACGTGTATGCACATATATGTGCATATAGTGTGTATGACACGTATTTCATTAGCTTATCCTTGTGATTACTATTAGTTTTTGCCAAATTCCATTTTTGGCCACAAAATTGTTCTTTGTTGTATCATATCATGTTCACAATTTTTTGCTGAAATCAATGAACTTTTGACACTTTTGAACAAGGGGAATTTTGTTAAATGTGGAGACAAATAGAAACTTCGTTAAAATTTATTCTATAGTTTTATTTTCTTATACAAATACTTGAACTTCACTTTTTTCTTTTAAAAAGAATTTCCATTTTAGGGAAGTTTTCACTATACTCTTTTTCTCGTGGTTTTAGTATCGCCATTTTCTAGTCAAGCGACACGAAGTATGGGGGAAATTTACTGGATTTCCCATTTTTACTTTTTAATTCAAAAAATTAATTAAAAATATGTATCATTATAAAAAATTATATATTATGCATACATGATGAAACATTTATAAAAATTGTGATAAGAAGTCAATTGTAATCATCATCATATGCCTTATCCCAACTAATTGGGTTCGGCAAAAGTAAGGGAAATTCCTCGAATTCCTCCTACAGGATGCGCGCATTCTTACTTGCTTACATATGTATTAATGTATATGTATGCATACTTTGTTTTCATATTTTCAGTCTTTTAGGTGTATTTTACTCACATTTAAACTGATAAAAAGTTTGGAATTAAAACACCTTTTTTTCGAACATTTCCCCAATATTTCTCCTAATTGGCGAAATATTCTGCCATTTCGGCGATATTTCGGCAAAATTTTGCTGACATTTCGCCAGCCCCCCTGGCAAAACCTCAAGTGAAATCGAAATTAAAAACCTTGATTTTCCTATATAACTTTTTCTCATGGACATAACATAGAACTAGATGAAATGTTGGCATATGTATTGATTCAATGCAATTTATATGGATTTGGTTAACTAATATTTTAGCGAACTAGAAATATTATTTGGTTGTCACTTTTATCTTTTGACCTTTTTGTTTGATTCTTTCGTTCTTGTGTTTATATGCAGTCATATTTGCTTGTCCATACATAGTTTACATTTAAACTTATTTTAATTGTTGTATATAATTGGCAGATCCATGTGGTATTGACTTAGTTATTGTTGCATTGGTACTTGGTCTTTATCTTTGGATCAATCAATCAATAATAACTTCTCTCAACTAGTTGGAAGTCTGTAGGGAATCATAATAAAAGATTTGGCGAACGTTTGCACCACTTTCTGCTAACCTGATGCGACCCAGGACTCCTCATATATTAACTAAACTTTCTTTGCAAAAACATTTCAATTATTAGAGATGAGTGCCCTCCTTAGAAATCAAATGAGTCCTTCCCAGCATTGAGTGAATTCCAATTTCCCCACAAACTTCTTGATTGATTCCTAGTTATAGTCCTTGCTACCCTAGCAGGAATCATTAATGAGTTACTTCTATCCAAAGGATGTCAATCATGGATTCACTATCATGCAGCCACCGCCTGAATCAAGCTTGCACTAAAACTTGATAGAATTGAAATTATACCTTGGCGTGGAGTAAAGCATAGTTTTAAATGGTACTCTACAGTTTTGATGCTGAGTGACTAGTTCTTGGTTTATTCTTCATCTTGATATGCTGTCTTTAATTAAATTAGTTTCTAGTACCTCTGGTTTTTTACATGATGAATCCATTTAGGAGTCTAGCAATATAACTTAAATATTTCTGTGCAGTTTTATTTCATTTTGCCGGTTGGGTTCTGGTCTTTCTGATGATGATCTTGATGCCGTTGTTTCAAAATTAAAGCCTCATTTCAGGTACTTCGAAGTGAATTTTCTAATCCTTTATAATGGCTTTCTTTAACACATGTCATTGATATGTATGTCGCATGGAATCTTCTTCTGAAGATGGATGGAAACAGGGCAATCTGTACTATATTTTGTCCTGCCCCAACCCTGCCCCAATTAGAAAGTGCTGGCTTTAAAGATATCAGAGTTGATTATTTGATTAAGAAGGCTCACTTCTTATTACTCCTCTTCCGTGAATAATTGAATATTACTGCACTGCATATTTGGTGCCACAAATGTATGAATTAGTAATTATGTTCTGCTTCAGTATCACAAAGTCAATAAGAATAACTAAATATTGATGCAACAAGGATGGCAAATCATGAAGGAAGATGGCCGATTGAGGCATCTAGATAATCAGTGACCTTGTTTTTGGGTGATTTGCCAAGGCATATAAGACAGAGTAAGAGGGAAGAAGGTAGGGAGGAGAGAGGCAGGGAAACAATTAATTTGCCGGACCTTTATCCTTGTTTTTGGATGAATTCATATTCGTGATGGACATGTGTAATATTCCATCACTCCATGGGTTTTGGTGCAATACTCCTAATTTTCTTTTTTTCTTTTTACCCTAAATTGATATCAGATTGTCATTTCTACTTTTGTCATATAACATGTTTTTAGGTGGAAATGGAACATTCTTATTCTCCCTTTGGTTCTCAACAAAGTTTCACATGTTTAGTTCTTATTGTTGTATGAAAACAACTACTGCTGCTGTATCACTTAAGTACACCAATTCTTTTATTATAATTTTCATATTTTGCCACATCTGACTGTGACAATGCTAGATCCTGACATTTGCACTTGTATGACTCTCTCTCGCAGTCATATTTTTAAGTCCCTCCATTTTTTTCCTCTCTTTCTCTGTCACTCCCTCTTTCTCTTTTCTCTGCCCTGCCCTGATTATTCCTAGATACTGTATGCACAGACATCACTCTCTCTAATACATGGAGATGTGCATACACGCATAGTCGCATACACATTTGCAAAATGAGTATGTGACAGATAGGGAGACTTCTATGTAACATATATCTGTTTGGTCACAAGGGACAGTTTTGGGGCCATTGACTCAATGGATCTTTGGCCCATGTCTTCATGAATCCAAGAAACCTTATCTTCCTGTGGGTCATTCTTTGTTATTGTATTTTTTCCACCATGGCCTTGTACCAAGTATTTTCACACATTGGCTTTATGGTGGTATTCGTGAAGTCCATTATGGAAGGAACTCTATTACAAATGTACAATCCTTAGGAATTACCTATAATACTGACTAATGGTTCTAATATATATATATATATATATATAGAGAGAGAGAGAGAGAGAGAGAGAGAGAGAGAGAGCAGTGGACTTGGAAATGTATCATGTGCAATCAAACATGTAAACATTGATAAGCTTCCTATGCATCATGATATGCCATGCACATGGACATGCATATTACACTTCATGTGCATGCTTACCAGAAAAGTGATTTAGAAACATCATGCATATGCCATCTGCATAAACATTTATGTTCACATTTTTAAACAACACAATTTGTTCTGACAGAAAAAATGAGCATCCAAAAAAGGGAGCACCAAGTTTCTATGAAGTCACGAACAACTCAAAGGAAAGACCAGATGTTTGGATTGATAGCCCTGAAAGGTTAAAACCCATCATTCATATTTATTTTTGCTAAACATGCAATTATACATAATTCTAACATTTTAATCTGTGTTTTTAAGGTCAATTATACTTTCTATTACTAGTGATATTCGAACAATCAGGTCTGAGGTACAGTGCAACAACCTTACTATTTGATTTTTACATATATGTTGAACAGGAAAACCAAATTAGCTAAGGAATATGATGGCTTCTTTTTCATGCCTTAGTACGAGTCAAATTGCTATATATTCTTTTTTTTTCTTCTTTTTTTAATATTTCTACAATTAGATTGATTTTCATTTCATACTTCCAGGTGTTTGCTGCACCTTATTGTTTGAGGTTTCCCCGTATTGATCGAGTGAGATATGACAAACCTTGGCATGAGTGCCTTGATGTGCAATGTAAGAGGATGTTTTTTAAATTAACCTTGATATTGTTGGCTGGTTTGGTGGAATAGCCTAGAAAAGGCACCCAGACATCTTAGATTATGATTTATGAATTGTTGATATTTAAGATAATTTTTTAGTTTTCTTATGGGCAATCGTACAGTGTAGGATGATTGTTCAGTTTTTTTTTTTCTTATTATTCTGTGATCATGAGGTGTAGGAAAGAAATAACTTCAGTTGGCAATAAATGGGTTCGGTCCATGTCATAATTGAGTTGGATTGAACATGACATATTAAAGACATTAGGATAACCAACCCAACCATTTAAAACCTGGGCGGGTTGACAGATTTTACATTATAATCCTGCTTGGACCGTACGATTTTAAACAGTTTCTTGACTTAAGACCCGTGAAATGTTGACCTGAGTGATTTAAAACTGGGTAGGTTTGGACAGCCCGTGAAATGTTGACCTGAGTGATTTAAAATCAGGTAGGTTTGGGCAGGTTGGCAGGTCAGGTTAGTAACTGCCACCTCTAGAAGTAATTCTTTTGTTTTATTCATTGTTTATCTTTTTCCTTGGTTTAGGACCTGGATTAAATATATGGTTCACTCTTTCAAGAATTTGTTTTGATTAGTTCACTACTTCTCTTTTTGCTTAATTTCAGCTTTTGTAAACTTGGTACACTCCAGCAATGGTAGCACCCAGAGGGAGAGAGAATATGGAGGCTTGCAAGATAATGGGCCAAAGCGCATAAAATCCTCGAAAAGGGAACGGAAACAAAATACTTCTGTTGTGCCTTCTCATTTCATTCAGACTGACGTCTCTGGCATTAAGGAGACAACCTTCATATTTTCCAACATGATGTTTTGTATCCTAATCCTATGGCTGTTAAAGTAAATGTCTTCCTAGTTTTTTTTTTCTCTCCCTAGGTCAGTGTTGATGAAACTGCAATTTAAGCTATATATGGTATTAGGCCTTCTTTATGAAACCTCATACTTTGGTCAGAATGGCAGGATGGAAACACCATCATTGCCTTAGAACTGAACATCCTGGTGTGCATGTGTGCATTACAGAAGATTCCCTTTATTTTGAAGTAGGATAATACTTGAGTTGTATGCATTAAATCCTGCTCATGCACTGACTCTATGCATAAGATGATTAGTGCAGGTAGTTATTCACTTTATTTCATCATCCATTCTAATGGAAATGTGCTTCGAACAAGAAATATAACGACTATTCCTATGCCTTTTTCTTTTTTTCTACGAACATTGAGTTGGTTATCTTTGTTGCCTTCCTATTTTAAACGAGCTCATGTAATAATGCTCTTTAGAAATGGATATTGCCACCATGAGATTATCATCATATTCTTCTTGCAACTCTTGACATTTTGTATAGACTTTGTCAATGTTCCTCCAACTCATTCCCTAGATTCCTTCCACAAAATGGTGGTTGAAAATGGTGGGACTTTCTCAATGAATCTTAATGACTCAGTTACTTACTGTATTGCAGCTGAAAGAACAGGTTTGGCTTTTCTTTTGTTTGATTTGTTCTACAGATGGCTTAGCTGAAAGTCTTAACGATAATTGAAATATAGCAGGGATCAAATATCAAGCAGCTAGGCGTCGTGGAGATATTATTCTCTACTCTTGGGTCCTGGATTGTTGCTCGCAGAAGCGGCTTCTGCACCTACAGCCAAAGTCAGTCATATTATAATTAACTAGTATATATTTCAATGATACTTTGGCACTCTCACACCCCTTTTTATATAATAGCACTTTCAGTAGTGGCATTTTCTCTTGAAGGTACTTCCTCTTCCTTGCTGACTCAACGAAAAATACGTTGCAAGAAGAAATGGATGAATTTTCTGATACTTATTACTGGGATCTTGACATCACAGACCTTAAACAGGTATGATCCTTTTGGATCTTAAATGAACATTATATGGATTTTAATGAATGTGTAGAAAGATCTTTATAATCCGTAGGAGGAAAAAGGTAATGAATTCATAAGAACATTTGGTAATCTCAATTCTGCTAATGAGTTCTAAACAAACTGTGTTGAGTCCATAGCATACTAGAAACAGCATTTATTGTGACATAAGACATACAAGTTTTTAGTGAAATACCAAATGCCTTATATAGTGCTGATCAGTCAAGGTCTCATAATTAGGGGTTAAAGAGATAGAAGTCTATAGCAACAAAAGAGGAAGATGCATGATTTACAACTGTTGAGCGAGGAAGATTCTTTATGTAGCACATGGCAGCTGGTTTCGAAGACTCCACTTGTCTTGGTGCGGTTCCACATGGTCATCCTACACATACCAGGTTTCAGCTGCAAACACATCTCTCATGTGTCAGCATGCAGCATCATTTTGTAATGGGGCTTATGCATGTGGAATGATTGTCCACATGGTCTATCCAGAGGGTCCCTTATCAGGTGCATAGTCTGGATTGGTAAAATCATTCCATCAAGTGGCAGTAACACCCATGACTCACTAGAAAACTAAATTTAGTGAGATAGACCAGAAATATCTTTTCCTAAGTTTATTTATGGAAAATTGATTAAAAATATCAGTGGGTTGAAAAAGAATGTCTTTTTACACTTGTTACGTTTCACATATGATATTAGATTATGACTCCTAAGCCATTTTTAGCATTGGGGTTTCAACCCTTATGGGGCTGTAAATATTCCTATAATGCATAGTATCTTAAGCTATTTGTTCACTCTTTGTGAGTTCAGTGAATGGTAACTCTTCACTGATGTTGGCAGTTCATCCAAAGGATCGTATGGGGTGGCTCTTTGTCTCTTCCGTGTTAGGACACTCTTACCTTTTTTTTTTTCTGTGTTTTTTTATGTGTGTTCTCCACTCTCCAGTTTTATGTCTTTGCTTGGTGGTATTTTGATTGTTCTACATCACTGTAAGGTTGAATGATGTCATAGTTGTTCAAACCTCATCTCTACCATTTGGGGTCAATCTTTAAAGATAATTTATGCCTTCCACACTATCTAGGGTCATCTTTTGTTATACAGTGAGACTTGACATGTTTCCTCACTACTTCCATAGTGTCCTCTGTAATGTTTGTTCCCTTGTCTCTTTAGTTCCTTCAACCTCTGCTATTGCACTCCAACCAACACTGTAAAAGATCTTTTCTGCATGACTAAACCATCTCAAACGGAACCCCTTTATTTTACTTTCTATTGGGCCTACTCGTTGGTTCTCTTACAAGCTCAGTTAGAGTTATGTTCTTCTGGCCATTCATTCATTTTAACATCATTATCGATGTGCTATTTCTTAATTATCCAAGTAAGGTAAAAACTTTTTTCTTACAAATTTCTGGCTGAACATCTACTGGAAGTCTTGGTTATAAAGATGCAAATATATGCTTAATACACTGCTTATCTGTAAAGATTGGAATGGAAACTACTTCTAAAGGCGCTGTAAGGCGTCTACACTTGTCTATCCTTATCAGATGCTTTTTGATACCCTTAGTAGTATGTTTAGTCTATATACTTATTCTGTTGCACTCTTCCCTATCAAGTGAACCGCTAGAGATGCCTAGACCACAACTGACCAAATCAAACGTTCTTTTCGTTGTTTACTCTGCAGGTCTTCAGCAACATGAATAGATCAGCAGACTGCAAAATTATTAAATACTATAAGAAGAAGTATTGTCCCAGGGAAAAATGGTCTCGTTTTCATGGCTGCTGCATTTACTTCTACCTGCCAATACACTCTTTGTAAGTTATGTTTTCCCCTTGTTATTTCTAGGAATGAACTTCCTTCTGCCACCCATGCACCAAGTGTTTATGCTTTGTCTTGTTATATGATCTTCCTTATATGATCTTCCTCAGGGGTTTGCTTACCCTTTTGTTGACATGAATTAATTGTTACTTGAAGAAATTCAGATTGGGAAAGCCTTTTGGAACTTGCAGTGAGAAGGATGAAGCTTGAACTTTCCATTCACGGTGGTGAAGTCAGCAACAATCTTTCAGATGCTACTCATTTGGTAGTCTTGTCAGCTCCAGGATCTAATTTGCACTTCAATACAATATTCAAAAGGTAAATTTTTTTATTTGTGTGCGTTATGATGCCCCATCAAAAGGTTGTTTAGGACCCTACTGATGGAGAAATTCATGGATGTTCCAGCCAAAAGAATAGCTAAAATTTCCAGAAGAAGATGCCATTCGTTTGATGAGAAAAAGAAAATTCGGGTTGGCGACTTTCGAAGTAACAGAAAGAAAGGCAAGGACTGGAGTGGGAGAGTCAGTGATATTTACCTTTCAGAAAATTATAACGATAGGGGGAGATGCCTATACTTTATTCTTATAAAAGGGAGGGAGAAAAGAGAAAACTGAGTATGAATCAAAATTCAAGTTTGAAACTCATGTAATTAACCTCTTCTTGTTAACCCGAGAACATAAAATGGGATAGAAGGATTCCTCGAGAAGTTAAGGATTAGTAATCCTTTTTAGAAATCGAATGGATTCGGTCTTATACATACGCGAGGAAGGTAATAGAAAAAGAAAGAAGATGAGTTCTTCTTTCTCTTATCACTTAGGAGCCGTGTGAGATGAAAGTTCTCATGCATGGTTTTGAATGAGAGAAAGAAGTGAGGAATCCTCTTTTCGACTTTGACTCTCCCACTCCAGTCATTGCGAAAGTAGCTGCTTCAACTTCAGCCAGTCGAATTTTCAATATTCCTTTTTTATTTCTCATCAAACGAATGCTATCTTCTTCTGGAAATCCTAGTTCGCAAGAAAACTTGCTTCTTTCCCATGTACTAGTAAGGTCCCCTTGAATCTCTAACCTCTTCATGATCCAGCTCATTGGAGCCTCCAGCTCGATTCTGCCTCCTTCCCTTTCTGCGCTTCATCGAATGGCATCGGTTCCCATCCCAGCCTTGGGAGTCACCCAGTCTTTGTCTTTCTTTTGCTGGAATAAATATACCAAAACAAGCACATTCCAATGACTTTGATGTTGGACAAGTTGACCATCAAAGAGGGTTTCTCTCTCCTGAGAGGTTTAGTTTTTGCTTTGTTTGGTCATCATTTCAGATGACCCACTTGTACTGAATTACTCTCCTTTGTTTTTAATAATATATCCTTCATTATTCATCAAAAAAAAAAAGTAGCCCTTGAAAGAGGTTTTCCATCAATAGTTTGGTTGGCCTGTCCAACTGCTTTTAGTATCCAACTACAAAATTATAGGTCAAACTGCACTTAGTTCTAATTCTAGTGACGTGATTTCATACTGAAATAATCATATCGAATGTGCATGCATCTTGGTAAATGACTTATTTGCATCTTTTGCAGTTTCTCAGCAACAGACAAACATCTTCTACGAAGCAAAAGGTTGCACGTTGTTGGGTATCAATGGTTAGAAGATTCCTTTGAGAAAGATCAGAAGTTGCAAGAAGAGACATATAGCTTAAAACCAAATGGTTTGGAAGATATAAAGGATGAACAAAGGCAAGCATTTATGTGCTCTTGTCTAACTCTTATGTTTTTAAGCTTCCATGTCTATATATTTTTCTTTCGATGAACATGAGTATTTCGTTTACTAGGAATCTATGATGGTGTGTCATGCTATTATAGGTGATAAGGAATCACACTTGAGACTGCTCATCCATGGTATTATGAATTCTGAGATAGAAACTTATTATATAACCATTGAGATTGTTAATGGCTGGAGATGTGGGTAAGAATTCAAAAAGCCGTTGATGGATGGTGTAAGATGTGATTTCTTATGATCAACGATGCTGTGGCACCCCATTGTAGTACTTCCCATTTTCATGCGTGGTATTAGGTATGCTGGACACAAGTAGGGTGTTAGCATCCACCATACGCTTGCATCTAGCTAAGAAGTTCTACTGTGAAAGTTCAGTAACAGATAAAGTCAATAGATCAGGTATTTGCAATCATAATATGAAATTTGACTTATTATTTGGACTTGGAAGCTCTCTTCGGTGGCCCTAGTGGGTGGTGGTGTCCTTCATCTTTGCATGATGCATCCTGAGATTGGCTCTTAGTACTGTTGTTTCACTTATCTTTTTAATCCTTCTCAATTTTTAAAGTTTGCTTTCATTTTACCAGCAATGATGACTTTGAAGCCCCTTCTGATTTCGACAAGTTAGAAATACAGAGGTTGTCATTTTCTTCTGACAAGGATGAGAAAAAGACTAGAGGCACACCCACAGTGACAAGTCAGATTTCGTCTGAGAGGGATGTAAAAAGGAAAAGAGGCAGACCTGCCCAAATGAACTCTAAGAGAGGAGGAAGAACGGGTGTTAGCCAACCTCGAAGAACACGAGCTAGGCTCGGAAAGAAGCCTGCTAAAATTGATGAAAATGTATCAGACAACAGTGGGTCCTCAGATGAAACTGGAAATCAAGAAGGCACTGTTATAAGAAGAGGTGATCATGAAATTACAGGGATGAAAAATCAGGCAAACGAGGAGAGTAAAGGAGCCGGTGGTATTGATACATCACAAGGAAATAAGGTGGCCAAACAAGAGACCACCCAAGATGTTGAAAGACGAGACTCTTATGATCAAAGTCATAGCAGTAAAGTGGAAACTAGGGAAGGCAACCGAGAGAGTGAGAAGGCTGAAACGTCCAGCAAGTTGTATGGAGCTGAAGAAAATAAGAAACATAATACAGAGTTGGAAGTAATGGTCGATCCGGTTCAGGCTATGCTACTAGACATGATACCAAGCCTGAGGTTAAAGAAAGTTGAAACTAAAGATTCTGTTCTTGGAGGAGACAAGAAACCTTCGGTAGATCCTGAAGCAGGTTCAGGTCCAGGTCCAGTAAAGAAAAGAAAAGTCAGCTACAAAGATGTTGCTGATGAGCTGCTCAAAGATTGGTAACTAAAATACTTTCCAAATATATATTTTGTAATATAAACTGTGTGGTAATGCAAATGTAGTTTACCCTTTTAATCAGGGTTACCTAAACCTTCTTCCAAGTTAACGTATGCTTTTCTTTTCATGTAAAGGTTGAACATATTATATTAATAGAAAACTAATTACAGATATTGTCCCGATGCTAAATAATCATTTAACCATCCTCAAGCCAGAGCATTGATCAGCTTTTAATATTGGATATTGTTATGATAGCTTCTTGTGTTTGCAACTTACATGGGGTTTCCCAAGGATGAATATATGTTTGTGTCTTGTGATGATCAAAGAAGTGCTCCGAATGTTGTGGAGATGATCATTTGACAATATCACGGGTGCCCTTTTAATGGCAGAAGACAAGTTTCTTACAAGCTTTTAACCTATCACTTCAAGATTCCTCTACTTCAAATGTTTTTTTTCCTTTAGACATGTTGGGATTCTTTCTATGTGCTTTTGGATAAGCACTCATTGGATAAGTGACTCAATAGGAGCACTTATCACAGCAACAATAAACTGCTGGAAGAAAATAGTGTTTGGTAAATACATTTATTTAAGTGCTTATGAAAGTTTAAGGATAAAATAGGTATTATAAAAATATTATTAAAGTTTAGAAATAAAATTTATTCAATTGGTTATGTAAGTTTAAGTGTAAAATAGATATTATGAAAATATTACTTTTTTTTTTTTATATATATAATGGCGCGTAAGTGATAAGAGCTTCTCCTTATGGGTAGCCTTCCTTTACTGTTTATAGGTAAAGCACTTACCCATTAGGTGTTACCACACTTTTTATTTTAAAAAGTGCTTTAGTAAGTTATAAGCTGAAATAAGCACTTATATAAGCCGGGGGCAAACGCCCTTTCTTACATACCAAAGGGAAAAAGAAAAAAAAAAAACTACTTAACCCTTTATTCTTTTTGTATATTTTTGTTTTGCAAAAAATTAGCATTATTGTAATCTTTCAAAAGTAGAATCCGTAATGTCAAAACTGTTGCAATGAAAAAAAAAACCTTCAATTATTAAAGTAATAGTACTGTTGAGATACTGTTTTTTTTTTGGTAGAAATACTGTTGAGATATAAACTCTTAAAATAGCTATAGCTATCAGAGAAGGGTTCTTGGAGACAGGCATTTAGAAAATGCTGATAGCTTTAGTAAATTCTTCTATTACAAGTTATAAGTGTATTGGGAACTTCTTTTTTTTTTTTGGTCTTTTTAATCATTCAGTGGTTGCATCCTTCGTAAGATTTAGGTATGTGTCGAAGATGTATTGCATAATCAATTGATGACCTCATTTCTAAGGCTGCGTTTGGTTCGGCTTATGTAAGTGCCTATTTCAACTTATAGCTTATTAAGCACTTTTTTAAATTAGAAGTGTGTTTGGTAACACCTAATGGGTAAGTGTTTACTCATAAGCAGTAGCAGAAGGTTACTCATAAGGAGAAGCTATTGAGAACAACTTCTCTTATCACTTATGCGGGAAGTTATTTCTAAATTTTTAGTAATATTTTCATAATACCTATTTTACCTCTAAACGTTGATAAACACTTAAATAAATGTTATTTCTAAACTTTAATAATATTTTCATAATACCTGTTTTATCCCTTAACTTATATAAGCTCTTAAATAAATGTATTTACCAATTGCTACTTTTTTCAAGTAAGCACTTTATTGTTGCTGTGGATAAGTGCTCCCATTGAGCCACTTTTCCAATGAGTGCTTATCCAAAAGCATAAGCCGGGCCAAGCGCAACCTAAGAAATCAAGCCTGTCAATGTTTACAAGATAGGAATTTTGCAAGTTCTCTTAATCAATCTCTTTATGTCATCAAGGCTTTCAATCCCTCTAATTAAACAGTTAAAAGATTTTAGTACAAAAACCCACCTTGAGAGTACTCCTACCGTATCATGGCTCTTACCAACATGTCATCCAATTTTTTTAGCAATTTTGTTAAAAGAGAATTCATACATTAAGCTTGGTAAAGAAGAATCCCAACATTTATTTACTTTCATGTTCTATATAAGATAATTTCAACTATATTTACTTTGTTGTCACCGAAGTTGGTTCATTTAACTTACCCTAAGTTGACAGTAAAGTGGATATGGATAATAATATAAAAGATGTAAACAAAAGGCACAAGTAGGAATGCTCCTTTTAGATGAAAGGTTCTTTGTGTATTCCCATTAAATTTCTTTTAAAATTTGAGTGCACAGAAGAGTCGTGATTAAGTCACCTGCGGGACCTATATAGGGGTAAAACTGGTAACTGCTTCAGATAATTTAAAAAAGGGCAAAGTAAATATAGGAAAAAAAATAACATAAACCCTAAACCTTAAATTCTAAAACTTATAGAGTTAGTCTACTGTGCCATTAGTAACTTTTCAGCATAGTGCTTAACTTTTTTTTAAACCATCCATTTTTTTTTAAGTAAATCTGAACCGTTGGAATAAATAATATATGAAAACTGACAATCGGAACATGAAAATTTGAAGTAGAGGGTAATTTTGTGATGTAACCGTCTTTTCAATTAATAAAAGTCATTCAAAAAACTTCGAAGTCTCCTCTTTCGTTTCCTTTTTGTATTCTTCCTCTCCATACTTATCTTCACCAGTCATCCTTTTCAACAAAACCCTTATACCCTGTTCTCCAAGTCAACTTCGATTAATCTGCTGTAAATTCACCCTTATAACCTATTCTCCAAGCCAATTTCAATTAATCTGCTATAAATTTAAGGCAAGCCTCTGCCAGGGTCATGGGTAGGACTAACAATTTTGGAATCGACCCACCAGTCAACTTGAATCCAACCCGATTAAAAGGTTTCGAGTTGAGTCGTAGTAAACATGATTTTTTCAAATTGGTCTTGAAACGGCTTTTTCAGAACCATTTGGAATTTCAATCGGCTTTCAAATTGCCGAATAAAATTCAATCGGCTTATACTAATCCGATTAAATTTCAATCGGCTACATATTATCCATTTGAATACAATTCATGAAAAATAGATTTTTATTTTTTTTCTTTAATCCAATAACGAATTTCATTAACTAACTACAACATGCAAGTCTAATGAAAATTCTCAATGGATAAGACATACTTTCAATTAAATGATAGACAATTATCAACTAATTAGACTATTTTACCATCCATTAAGATATTAGTACTCTTAATGAGATATTTTACCGACAAATAAGAAATTGGACTAACTTACAAATAATTTGATTTATGGCCTCATTAGTTTCATTTTCCTACAATGAGACTGAATTAATACCTCATAGTTACTAAAAACACCTAGATACATGACTTCATTGCTTTGATTTCCAAATAGTAAGACTACATTACAATGATTAGAGGCCTATTTGCACTAACAATGAGACATGAATAGAAATGAGATATACTTTAAACTAAATGAGATTTTATTGATCTTAAATGAGATATTTTACCGACCAATAAAAATTGAACCAACTTACAAATAATTTAATTCATAGCCTCATTAGTTTTATTTTCTAACAATGTGATTGAATTAATATTTCATAATTACTAGAAAATTAGATACATGACCTCATTGCTTTGATTTTCAAATATTAAGACTACATTATAATGGTTAGAGACCTATTTGCATTAAAATGAGACTTCGATATAAATAAAAACAACTTTTTCAACTTAATGAGATGTCATTACTCTTAAATGAGATATTTTACAAACCAGTAAGAGATTGGACCAACGTACAGATAATTTGATTTATGGCGTCATCCGTTTAATTTTCCAATAATGAGACTGAATTAATATCTCATAATTAATAGAAAATTAGATACATGGTCTCATTATTTTGATTTCCAAATGTTAAGACTAAATTACAAAGGTTGGAGACCTATTTGCGTTAAAATGAGACTTTGATATAAACAAGACCTACTTTCAATTATATGATAGACAATTATCAACTAATTAGATTCTTTTACCATTCATTGAGATGTTATTACTCATAAAAAAAAAGTCTACATTACAACGGTTAAAGACCTATTTGCATTAAAATGAGACTTGGATATAAATGAGACCTACTTTCAACTAAATGAGATGTCATTACTCTTAAATGAGATATTTTACCGACCAGTAAGAGATTGGACCAGCTTACAAATAATTTGATTTATGGCGTCATCCGTTTAACTTTCCAACAATGAGACTGAATTAATATCTCATAATTAATAGGAAATTAGATGCACATGACCTCATTGCTTTGATTTCCAAATATTAAGACTAAATTACAATGGTTAGAGACCTATTTTTGTTAAAATGAGACTTCGATATAAACGAGATCTACTTCAACTATATGATAGAAAATTATCAAATAATTAGACTCTTTTACCATCCATTGAGATGTTATTACTCATAAAAAAAATTAAGACTGCATTACAATGGTTAGAGACCTATTCGCATTAAAATGAGACTTGAATATAAATGAGACCTACTTTCAACTAAATGAGATGTCATTACTCTTAAATGAGACATTTTACCGACCAATAAGAGATTAGACCAACTTACAGATAATTTGATTTATGGCGTCATCCGTTTAATTTTCCAACAATGAAACTGGATTAATATCTCATAATTAATAGGAAATTAGATACATGACCTCATTGCTTTGATTTCCAAATATTTAGACTAAATTACAATGGTTAGAGACCTCTTTGCGTTAAAATGAGACTTTGATATAAACGATACCTACTTTCAACTATATAATAAACAATTATCAACTAATTAGATTATTTAACTATCTATTGAGGATATTAAACGATTTGATTGAATGATATTGTATTTCATTAACAGGAAGTTACAATATATATACAATTGGTGATTGTCTAGTTTCCACTAATTGTGTACATATAATTGGAAACTAGATCAAGCTATTTGAAAGATTACAATAGGATTACAATCAGAAAAGTAAACTCTACATAATGCCATGTCCTGAATTTATGCTCTATCATGCCCCTACAAGTGCAAGGGTCCAGGAAGGACACTAAGCTTGGATCGATGCTACTGAAACTGTTGTCGAGCTAGGGGCTTTGTCAAGGAGTCGGCTAGCTGATCAGATGTGTGAACATGAGAGATACGGATCAACTTACGAGATACTTGATCACGAACAAAGTGAAAATCAATGGCAATGTGCTTCATTCGTGAGTGAAAGACAGGATTAGAGCACAAGTATGTTTCCCCAAAATGATCACAGTAAATTGTCGGTGAGTGAGAAAGTGAGACTCCAAGTTCACCGAGAAGATTGGTGATCCAATTTACCTCAGCTGTAGCTAAAGCAACAGCCCTATTGTTGGCCTCAGTTGATGATCGAGCAATGGTAGATTGTTTCGTCGACCTCTAGCGACATGATTAGAGCCAAGGAAGACTACATAGGCCGATGTTGAGTGGTGAGTGTCTGCATCACCGGCCAGTTAGCGTTGGCAAATGCATGAAGTGAGGGAGAAGTTGTTGCAAAGAGGAAGATGCCAAAATGTGAAGTACCCTTCAAGTAACGAAGAGCTCGTTTCACTGCATTCCAATGAGTGGAGGTCGGACGGTGCATCAATTGAGCTAACTTGTTAACTGCAAAACTGACATCAGGCTGCGTGAGAGAGAGATGTTGAAGAGACCCAAGGACTTGGCCGTACTCGGTGGGGTCATGGTGTGGAGAGCCATCATCAAGCTTGAGAGTTTCAGTAGAGGAGAGAGGAGTGCTGAATTCGTTTGCTTCATGCATATTGGTCTTACGAAGGAGATCAATAACATATTTCCTTTAAGACAAGAAGAAACCATGGGATGTGCGAGTTGTTTCAACACCCAAAAAATAAGTGAGTTGGCCGAGATCCTTGAGAGAGAACCGTGTGCAGAGA
>JAUPMG010000003.1:2822140-2833854 GCA_031762675.1 Pachysandra terminalis
TTTTTAATACTTGGAAGAAGATCTAACCAATCTAGACTGCACCTGAAGTGAGATTCTCTGGATCAATGGTGTGGACAGATTTAGTATAAGTTTTGTTTCATGTATTCAAATCATCAAATCGGATAGCACCACCTAAGCAACAATAAAATGGGTAATCGATGATTTTTAAAACCCTAAGAGACATATCAACTAAAGTTGGTAATGGGCCGGGTGACCCGCCCGACGCACCCAACCCAACCCTATGTTTAGGGGAGCTTGGGTAAGAGTAATTAGCTCGTAAGGCAGGGTCAAGCTAAAATTTAAGGCCCGATCCCCGCTTAAGTTGATATTAATTTGGCCCAACCAGACCCGATATATGCATTATATTTAATTTTTTTTTATATTGCATACATATATCTATATTATATTATCAATACAAATGTCTTAGTTTCATTATATAGTCTTACTATTTTTAGATCTAATATACTATACATCTCAAAGCTTTTAATTTTTTATAGATATTTATGAAGTATCCTTAAAATTTATAATTTTTAAATTTTAAAAAGTAAAAACTGAATTAGGTCCGGCCTTGAAGCATTTTAAATACATCAGACTTAGGTTTACACCTTTGAACCGGAAGGTCAGACTGGACCGGACATGGATACACATAAATAAAGACCCAAGAAAGAATGGTTTCTCATCAGGTTTATCTATCTTGAGCGCTTCACCGGGGAAACAAGACCCAAGAAAGAATGGTTTTTAAATATTATGAAAACTGTGATTGTAACTAAGAAAATCATAAAAGGAATTCTGGTTTCAAAATTATGTGATCACATCAATAATCTAAGGTCATTCCATCAAGGGCTTACTTTAGACCGACTCTACCCCAATTCTGCCTCGAGATTGTTGGTTCTCCGTCTTGTTTATTAATGCAAATAAAGAAGTCAAAGAATACGTGTCCAAGCACTCCAAACGTTGGGCCAAAAGCAAATGGAAAATGAAAGCGTCACCGTCCAACGATCCATATCGGTTCCCTACAGTAAGATTGATATGTGTGGCGATAAGTACAATCTATAACAATTTCAAACGATTTTATCTCTTAAAAAAATCTCTTTAGAATTATTAAAAACTTTATGATAAAATCAAAATAATTAAAAACTAAAATATATAAACGAGATATAAGATTCTATTTTCTAGGGTTTTTAGATTTTAAGGTTCATCTCTTTCTTTTAAGGTTTAACTATTTTTAAGTTTTTTTTTTAATTTTATAAGGTTTAATGTTTAGGATTTACAGGTCATATTTGTTTTTAGGATTTTTAGAATTTAAGGTTTAAACTCTTTTAGTGTTATTATTTTTATTATTTTAAAGTTTAATATTTTGGATTTAGAGTTCATATTTCCTTTTAGGGTTTTATTTTTTTTAGATTTTAAGGTTAATCACTTTCTTTTTAAGGTTTAACTTTTTTTAAGTTTTATTTTTATTTTTAAGATTTAATATTTCAGATTACGGATTTTAGATTTTAAGTTTTAAACTTTTTTAGGATTTTTATTTTTATTATTTTAAGGTTTAGGGTTTAGAGTTCATATTTCCTTTGAGGGTTTTATTTTTTTCTAGAGTTCTTAGATTTTAAGAGTAATCTCTTTCTTTTAAAGGTTTAACTTTTTTAGGGTTTTCCTTTTTCTTAATGAATGTTTCATATGAAGGGTTTAGAGCATTGTTAGCAAAACGTGATACGGCAAAAGAACGGGACGATAAAATATCAAGGTTAATACAGTCTTTATTCAAAAAGACGAAGTCAAAAAAACGTCAAAAATACTTTGATTAAATTTTTTGAGTTTAATACGGTAGAGATACAAAAAAAAATAATAATAAAAAAAAAAAAAAAAACGTGAACATAGAAGTGAAACTATCAATTAATTACCAATAAACAGGAAAATATTATAGCATTACTGTAAAAGCTAATTTATAATTTTAAATAATTTACATTCACTACTATTAGAAACTTTAATATTACTAATATTTAATTTCTATGAAAATATAATGTAGTATTAAAGATTTTAACTTTTAAATTTAATGATTGAATAAAAAATAAAACAGTACTGAAAGTCCATTTCTCTTTTCATTTCTTTATTAAAAACTTTTTTTTTTTTTTTTTTTTGCTTTAGTTTTTACTTATTTAAGATTATTCCATAATAAGTCTAGAGAGTTAGTAGACTTTGAATCACAATAGCAATAGATTAAAAATAAAAAAATAAAAACAAAATTTAAAAAAAAAGCATATTTAAACCTCCGAATGAAAATAACACATCAAACGATAAAAACTAAAAAGATTCAATAAAATCCTTGAATCAAGAAAAATAAATAAACACGTTTATTTTTTTCATATCTAAAATGGAAAGATGATAAATTTTTTTTTTAAAGTTTTAAGCGTAAAATGTAAAAAAACGTGTTTAATACGATTTTATAAAAAATATGTTTTTTTTTCATTACATAAAGTTTTAAACGAAGTTTAACACGTTTAAGTATCAAAACGTGTTTTTTTCTTTGAAAAAAAACGAAGTTTTGCTAGTTTAGACTAGAGTTCATATTTAGGATTTAAGATGATAAATTTTAATACTTAAATTTTAAGTTTTTCTGTTCTTTTTTATATTTTATATACAATGTTTTTCTTTAATCTTAGTTATGAGTTTGAATAAAACTCTTTCACAATTGTCGGTTTCTCAAAACCTAACGTGATCATTCGGGAAACCTATATAGGTCCCCACGGGTTAGCTAGGCCTGTCAACAGGTCGGATTCGGACCGGATCGCAACTGATCCGAGTTCGATCCGATAGAGAAATCCGAAAATCCGAATCCGATCCGAAATCCGACGGATCATGACATAGGTGATCCGAATTCGATCCGATAGTGAAATCGGAATATCCGAATCCGATCCGATTCGATAACTTGTAAATTGTGTATATATATATATTATAATCGGACCAGATCGGATCATTATCGGATCGGATCGGATCGGATCGGATCATTTTTAATCGGATCAGATCACTAAAATCCTCTACCGAATCCGGCTTTATCGGATCGGATCCGGATCATGATCCAGTCCGTTGATAGGCCTAGGGTTAGTTCCTCATGACTCAAAGCAAATACATGGTTGTTAAGTTGGACAAAGAGTTTTAATTATGAGATCAGAATCATTCCACATGTAGGTTGGTATCAACATTTGAATATGGATTTTTAATAGAAAACTCCCATCAGATGGACCTTTTCAAATAGTTTGATGGAACTTCCTAGAGGACGGATCTCTCCAGAAGAAATCATCTTTCATTTTCAAGCCACAATTGATACCCCACCAAAACACCTAACTAGAAAAAGAAAAGAACAAACAAATGAAAAAAGGACACCAAGCCAACGGTTCTCTTTCAATCTCTTTCTCTTGGCCTGCTTACAAGGAACTTGTCCAAAGAAAAATTCCATCTTTCTTGTTTTCAACGTCTCTCTCTCTCTCTTTTTGTTGTTGCTATGTTCACCTCAATCTTTTTCTTGATATTAGTTTACTATCTAAGCACCTTAACATTTTCTCCATCTCACCTTCTTTCCATTCATTCCTTCTCCTTTACTGCAAACATCCTATCAATCTTGTATCGTGGTGGATTACAAAACTTAAAAATTATTACCTAAGTAATGTTGTGGCAGCTATTATTGATGGGATATCTCCAAATTTTCTGCTCTTCATTATGAAATCATCCAAGGTTTGCTTATGAATTTTTCTTCCTCCATTAATCCATAAACCTTATTGGTTGTAGTAAAGCTCAACAATGGCAGATACAAATTTATGTAACTGATTTCCTACACCCTTTCTTTTCTTGTTACAGTTATCTCAGATGTTGCAGACTTGCTGGATTGCTTTGAATTTCAATTGACGATGGATTCAAATCAGTTTATATGAATCAATTGTCGACTTAGTTCAAGTTTCAAATCATTTTTTTCAAGATTTAAGGCTCTACATTTCCGTTTCGACAAGATTAACTGGAATGTATTGGTTTCAGTAGCTGCAGATGAGGATATCAAAAATTATTTCATGGTTTTCAGGATTTTCAGCTGGGATTTTTGTCTTTGCAATGGTTTAGTTGTGTTAGGAGCATTCTCAAGCTCATACCTTCGGCGTGAATCGTCGAGCACAAGCCAGGAGTTTCGGTTTGTGACTAGAGATCCGACCAAGGGACCTGATTACCCTCCTGTTTTCGCTTACTGGATTTCTGGTACTGGTGGGGACCATGGAAAGATTCAGAGGCTGTTGAAGGCAGTTTATCATCCGAGAAACCAGTATCTTTTGCATCTTGATGCTGATTCTTCGGATCAGGAAAGAGCAAAACTAGCTCTCTCAGTTCAATCCGAAAGGATATTTCGAGCTTTCGGAAATGTGAATGTTCTAGGCAGAGGTTATGCCATCGACCATACGGGATCATCAGCTCTTGCAGCCACACTTCATGCTGCTGCAATGCTTCTTAAGATTAATAGAGATTGGGACTGGTTTATCACATTATGCGCTTCCGATTACCCATTCATGACACAGGATGGTACGACTCCAACATATTTTTACTTTAAAGTTTTGTCTCTGTGTTTCTAATTTCTGATTATTTAACTGAGGTAGAAAATAGTTAATAAACACTTAAATATGATCTTTTATAAGCCAGCTCAGTCTATTACCAGCAAATAAATTCACAGTTTATTATTAGACTTTCTACAGTTACAATTAACTATATATATATATATAGTTAATATTCTTACTGTAAATAGTGAACTTTTACTACTACAAAAACCTCTCTTTTGACTTTCTCAACAAAAATAATTCAAACCAAAATTTACTTTGACTTGTTCAACAGCTAAAAGCTAGGACTATTTACCACTCTCAACTTAATTCAATAATTTATTATAATAAATAACTACTTATTAAACTAGACTACTTCTAACTAAAACAAGTTTTCCACAAGAATTAATATTTTATTGTTCATAGTTACTATTGATATTCCCTTTCACTTCTGCCGTTTTCTCTCATATCTTCTGGCCTTGTCAAACTTGTTGTACAAATTTTATAATCTTTACTGTTAAACTACACCACTGATGTTCAGAAGAAGAATTTCAAAATCCCTTTCAAGTTTGCATGAGTTGTAATTCCATTTTGTCAACAAAATTTAGTCAATAACTTACTAGAATAAGCTACAGCTACTGGTTTTGTAATTTTCTTCGAGAATACCATCTAAATAGTTATATAGGAGTCTTTGAAACAGCTGAATGATGCTGTTTCGGAATTTTCAGGTAAAGAAGGTGTTAGGAAATCTCAATAGATTACTATGAATAATGAAGGGTCCTAGTTCATTGGTTCACTTCTTAGGCGCTTTAGATCCTGTTGCAGAGTGGAGAGCCAAAGCATCGGATGAGAATAGTGTAGCAATACACTAATAATATGATAAATCTGAGCAGTAAGATTAGCTTATAAAGATCAAAACATAACAAAATATAGACTAGTGCAAAACTAAAGATTGTAGAAAAGTTAACGAGATATTGTCCTCTACATTTGCTGTACTCTGAAACTAATATAAACTCTGACGACATTACAAAAAAGTAAAATACAAGCTTCAGTTGGGTGAATGGTGTTTTGCAGACTGGACTTTTTTTTTATATATTTATTTTTAACTCAAATTTGGACAAATAACTCACAATACTAGCGTTCCCCAAACCAATAAAGGCTAAAAAAAAAAAATTATTGCTTTTTCCAAAACCTAATCTATCCCAACTCTATAGAACTTGTTTATGAAAAACCCAGAATATATTTTTGAGAGAGCTTCTGGGACTATCAAACATGCTATGCAGGTTGAGCAAACTACTACTTTGCAGTCTGCACCTACACCTGGTTGAGATCTTCTTGTACTGTCAAACATGCTATGCAGTTCCATAAGGAAACTAAAACCTGAATTGAAGTCTATTATACACATCTAACGAAAGAGTTCTAATAATCCTCCACAGCATGGTTATTGATATATAATTCACTTCTTCCATTATACAAGTACAGAATAATGGAGCCACTCACACAAGCAACTTTTACCTTCTCTAATCTCTTTAACTGTCCTTCACATCTTAGGAACCCGACTTCTATATATCTGAGGGTTTGCTAATTGTTATATGGACAGCTATCTGAAACAGAAGTCTAATTGTGTTACATATGAATTCGTGAATTACAATAACAAAATGCCTTATTCCAACTAATTGGGGTTGGCAACAAGAATCCTGTTCTGCCATCCCAATCTGTCAAAAACAAATCTGGTGGTGAGTTAGTTAACAAAAGAATAGATGTTCCAATAGAAATTCCCACAGTATTATGAACCAAAAGTAGAAACTCCAACGAAAATAAAAACCGCTATGACTTTTAATGTCAAACTGAAAACTCTAAAATCTTTTTCAACTAAGCCTAAGAAATATGACACTAAAATCCTTAAGTACCCCACCTAGCTGGTATATTCTTCATAATCTCCATCAGAATCAAGTTGATATCCTCTACCATTTTTTTTCCCACTGAATGTGTGCAACTATAAATTCTTCAATTCGGAGAATTAAGAACAATGGGGTAGCCATTCCCCCAGAATTGAATTTCCTACTCCAACTCAAATTTGAGCCAAAAACTGACATACCAACTTAAACACATTTGGGTAATCCCAAGCTCAGAAGACCTTCTGAACTTCCCTTAATTAGTCTAATCCAACTCTATGAGACTTATTTAAAAAGAAATCTTGATTAAATAACTCATATACCACCTAAAACTTTCCTGACTTCCATGAAACAAATCCTAATCCTGTAAGACCATTTAAACAAATTTTTAAACTGGAATGAGATTGCTACTTTTCCAGTTCACATCTACTTTTCACCCTTTTCCACTAACATGATATCCTAAAAGGCTTCTTATGACCAAGGTTGTCAAATCGTGAATTGAATCGAAAATCGTTAGGGGCCACTTAGAATCGAATTGTAATTTTGAATTGTAAATCACAAGATTCATAATAATTTTAGTAGAAGTAGGGTTTGGGGTTTAGGTTTTTGAGATTTCTCTTAGGAAAAGGGCTTTTTATTGTTTAAAATACGTAAACAATATTTCTACATGTATATTTAAGGATCAAAAGAAAAAAAAGGGAAATCACTTAATAAAAAAGATGAGGACATTTTTTTGTGGTGTTGCAGAGTTGAATCGTATGATCAAAATGTAAAAATCAATATATAGATCGTAAGATTCAAACATAAGTCGTATGAATCGTATGATTAAATTGTCAAACGTAAGAATCAATGTATATATCGTAAGATTCAAACATAAACCGATTTTTCACTGATTTGAATCAATCTAGGGTAAAATCAAATCGAATCGTAAGATTCATACAATGAATCGTAAGAGTTTAACAACAGAGCCTGTCACTGAATATGTTACAACTTTTATGGATACGGACTAGTCAACAGCTTTTTCTTGGAATGTTAATTATGATTTTTATAGATGAAGCAGATCGTGAGACTACCGCTACATTACTGATCATGCTCGAAACATCATTTACTTCTTTTGCAGATCTCCTTCATGCCTTTACTTTCTTGCCGAGAGATCTGAATTTTCTTAGTTTCACCAGTAACAATGGATGGAAGGAGTAAGAACCAGACTACAGAGTTTTAATATGTTTCTTCAATGAGGAAGTTTAAGGTGCCCATTTGGACCATTTAAGGCTTTAGGGTATGTGATGTAGACACGCAGGGTTGACGTTACCAGATGACCTAACCACCTTAATCTTAAGACATCCACATAGCATTATCGGTAGCTAAATAAAGCATCAAAAGGATAGACAATCATCTGATGAGTACAGGGATCAACCCACAGATCTCAGATAGAACTATGGAATGGTGAGTCCCACACCACTGCATGTTTGCAGAACATACCACCGTAATGGGTGCTTTACATTTCCTCCCCTCACTGTTCTTCTTAAGATTTCTCGAATCTAAAGAGTGGACTGACTTAATACAGGAAGCAAAGGATTAATCAAATTGTTGTTGACCAGAATCTTTACTTCCAAAGAAACACCCCAATTTTCTATACTTCGGAGAACCGAGCAACCCCAGACGCTTTCAAGATTTTTGGAGGTTAGAGTCTACTGGAGTTCCAGGCTCATTGTCATAAACAGACACCTGCTCTTGAATTTGATAGCTGAGTTTTATGTTATTTGTTGAACAGGTTCCCCTTGGGCAATTCTCAGCAGAGATTTCATGGAATACTGTGTACATGGATGGGATAACCTCCCAAGAAAACTACCCATGTATTTCACCAATGTGGTTTTACCTCTGGAGTCCTACTTCCACACAGTCCTCTGCAACTCCCCTGATTTCCAGAACACTGCAGTAGATAATGATCTGAGGTACATTGTTTGGAACACCCTTCCACAGGTCAAACCGCATCTTCTCAATCTATCCCAGTACGAAGAAATGGTAGGATGTGGGGCAGCCTTTGGAAGACAATTCAGGGAAGGCGAACCGATGCTACAAAAGGTAGATGAGAATGTTCTCAGGCGCCCTCCAGATGGCGTGGTCCCTGGAAGGTGGTGTTTCGACACAGGAACTAATCAGAGTACTGAGTACTCAAATAAAAAAGAGAATTCCTGCTCGAGTTGGAGTGACATCGACATTGTCAAACCAGGGCCTTATGGATTAAAGCTCGGAGGTTCACTGTCTAAGCTAGATTCAGAAGGAAGATTGAGAACAGACCGATGCAATCAGCAGTGATGCACGAACATGAAATAAATCAGGGCATGGTCTTAAGTTCGGTAACCTGACCTATGACTTGCTCAATCAACTGTCACGCGAAGAAGTATCCATTAAGCAACAATATGGGGGCCCAATACGTTATTTTATATAACATCAGTTACAGGTAGAGATTTTTTAACAGTTAACAACATGTCGATGGCTTGGAGAAACTGGAAACAAGATAATCTCTGGTGTGTTACTTAAAACAAAAGAAAGGGGGAAAAGATTGGTTTTAAGCTATTACCAATTTTTGTTAGTGCCCCCAATCTTAGTATCCCAAGTAAGGTTCATGTCTATGAAAAAATAAGATCATAATGACATCTGTTTGACAGTAATTGTCAGCATCTTTTACCATACTCCCAACTGATCAAAAGAAACTGATAGATCAGATGACCTGATCAGCAGACTAGTTCAGATTGGTGGTATGAGATTCTGCCACAAAGATGGGCCTTGAAACAATGCATATGAACCACGTGTAAGGAAGAACAGTTACACTGCATGATCCTCCCAACCTAAAGCAGGACCACTGATCCTCCTCTTACTGCTACGGGAAATTTTGGAATTTAAACTCAGGCTACTCAGCCAGAAAGCTGGAACCAACACATGCTGTCCAGAACTTTTGTCTGATGACTCTGGCCTAGATATATTGTAGTGAAAAATATGGCTACCTAAGGACAAATGCTAGAAACAGAAAGGTCCATCACTAGACAGAGACCAAGTCACAGGGCCTGAACCAAGCCCCAGTGGCCCATTTGTCAGCTTTTGTAAACAGCCTCCAGTTAGTTAGCAAATCCTTATTTACTAAGATGGAAATATGTAAGAAAACAATGCCAAGTCACAGCGCTTGAACAGAGCCCCAGTGGCCCATTTGTCAGCTTTTGTACAAAGCCTCCAGTTAGTTGGCAAATCCTTATTTACTAAGATAAAATATGAAAGAAAACAATGCCAACCATATCTGAACTGCTCTTGAAACAAAGATAAAAGCAATTACATGCGAAAGACCATAAATGAAAGGAAGACTTTGTTTGGTGCTTCAGATAATCCAAAATGTCATTACACTTGGCACATCTTAACTCACCATCCATACTTGCCTTGTGTTTGGGCTTTAGTAAGGAAGCCTCTAGCATGCCGCTCTGTAAGTTCCATCTCTTTCTGCTTCATATCATAGTATAAAGACGAAATCTGATGCTTCCTCTTGAGTAGCTTCGAAGGTTTCCCCTTACTTGAAACAGGCTACAAGAGAAAAGGAAAAATTAACAGTACGAAAGTAAATATATCAATCAAGAGATTGAGATATATCATATATGCATGATTGATCATACAGATATACAACAAATGAGAGATCCATCTTCCCAGCTCTATTTCTTTATTTTTTTTCTTGATTGGAAATGGTAAATATTTATATTTACTAATATGATCCAAAAGGGAAAAAGGACCATGCCCTATTAAGTTCATTAGGTATATATAGGGCTGTCAACGGATCGGATCAGGGCATATCCAAATTTGATTTGATTAAAAGTTGGATTGGATCAGATCATACTTTATCAGATCGTCGGATCATAAATCCGTTACCAAATCTGATTAGTTTCAGATCAAATCGGATTCGAACAATTATCGGATTTTTTGGTAAACCTTTTTTATAGTTAGTTATAAGAAAGCAGAGAAAAAAATAATTTGAAATGTATTTATTTTTTTAAAAGTATCCTAAATTAATGAATTATTTTTAATTATTTATCTAATACTTATAGTCACCTAATATTATATATACATACATATGTATATCGGTAATATACATATCATATATCTATATATACACACAAATGGAAATGGATCGGACTCTTACCGAATCAGATCAACCTATACCTGAAATTGATCCGAACAACAGTCGGAACGAATCGAAACATATCTTATTGAACTATCAGATCAAGAATCCCTTACTAAATGGTCTGATCCATTGACAGCCCTAGGTATATATCATAATATGGGCGGTCCATTGTTTTCTAATCTTAACTCATAAAGATAAGAGAATAAAAACCAACGAGTCACACACTAGGCATAGCAATTATACCAAATGGTAAAATGAATTTTATCAATCTCCATAGAATTAGAATTACAAAGATTTTGTTTTGATTGAACAAAAAGAATGAAAAGAGTGTCATTTTTCTTCTATTGCTGGATAGAAATGGAAAGACAATGTATACAACATTATTCCTCATGTACAAGTATCCAAATTTTGATGCCTAATACCCCCATAAGTAATTTGAACTATATAAAAACAATAATCAATTTAAGCTCAAATTGTTTGTAGGGAACCCCCTACTTTCATGTCCTACATTTTTTATTTGAATTCCTTTTGTATCTGCTTGTTCAGTTAATTCAATACCTTTTTTTATATATAGAAGGCAAAAATAAAGTAATTGTGTGTGGTAATGTCTAATGAACAAAAGAAAGTTCAAAGTTAGGAAGGATAAACGATATTTATTGAAACTTAAAATTGGCTAGTTGTGTGTGATAGCCTTTGTATACTCTTCCTGTACGAGGGGCTTGCCCCTTTCTCATAAATTCAATTATTACTTATCATCAACAATATCCACAAAACAACGTATTCATTCAAGCTAACATTGGCAACACAAATCATGTTCCCCCGTCCCAGTCCCAATCCCAATCTATCAAAAACCAAATCTCCAATCATTACATATATCAAATCATTTCTAGTGAACTCTATCCACATTCTTTTCAAACTTCCTTCAGCCCTTTTAGATTCTTCAAGATGCACCATTTTACACCTTCTCACAAGTGCCTCCCTAGGTATCCATGTTGTTCCCCCATCCCAATCCCAATCCCAATCTATCAAAAACCAAATCTCCAATCATTACATATATCAAATCATTTCTAGTGAACTCTATCCACA
>JAUPMG010000003.1:2860191-2871149 GCA_031762675.1 Pachysandra terminalis
CACATAAGTTGCCTCTCCCATATCCTTCATTTCAAAGTTCTTAGAGAGAAATTTCTTGGTCTCATACAATAAGCCAATATCATTAGTAGCAAGCAAGATGTCATCAACATACAAAACCAAAAAAATAAACTTGCTTCCACTGATCTTCAGATATATACACCGATCAACAGTGTTTTCGTTAAATCCAAAAGAAGTGATAGTATCATTGAATTTAGAATACCATTGGCGGGAAGCTTATTTAAGTTCGTATATTGATTTCTTAAGTTTACACACCATGTGTTCTTTTCCTACAACGAAAAAACCCTCAGGTTGATCCATATAAACCTCTTCATCTAAATTCCCACTCAGAAAGACAATTTTCACATCCATTTGGTATAACTCCAAGTCATAATGGACCAAAGCCAAAATAAGTCTAAGAGAGTCTTTCTTGGAGACTGGTGAAAAAGTCTCCTTATAATCAATACAATCTTTTTGAGTAAAACCTTTGGCAACAAGTCGAGCCTTATATTGTTCGATATTGCCATTTGAGTCACACTTGGTCTTAAAGACTCATTTGCACCGACTCTTTTACAACCTTTAGGCAATTCAATAAGGTCCCAAACTTCATTATGCTCAATGGATTTCAACTCATCTTTCATATCATCTACCCATTTATTAGAATTAGCACTTTTAATGGCCTGTGAAAATGAAACTGGATCTTCATCAATTCATAAGTTAAATTCTAACTCTTGTAGATATATCACATAATCATTAGAAATAGCAGACCTTCTTTCTCTTTGAGATCTTAACATTATTTCTTGCGGTTCATTTACTGTAGGTTCATCAGCATTATTTTCATTGTGGGTAGTTTGTTCATTCTTTGTTGTTCTTGTTCATTGTTTAATTGTTCAACAATTAAAGGAACAACAGCTTTAGAAGAAGCTAAGGGCAAAGGAACTTGTACCCTAACTTCTTGAATTTCCACATTTCATGGTTCTTGACTCCCACTAACTTCATCATTCTCAATGAACCTAGCATTTCAAGTTTCAACAATCCTTGTACTATGGCTAGGACACTAAAATATATACCCTTTAGACTTTTCTGGATAGCCAATGAAGAAACCACTGGTTGTTTTTGAATCCAATTTCTTTTCACGTGGATTATAGATTCTTCTACCGAGCAACCCCAAATATGCAGGTGCCTTAAATTGGGTTTCCTACCAGTCCACAGTTCAAAAGGAGTCTTAGGAACTGCCTTACTAGGAACCCTGTTTAACAAATACATGACAATTTTTAATGCATGCATCCACAATGATATGGGTAAAGATGAATTGCTTAGCATGCTCCTAACCATATCCAATAAGGTATGATTACGCCTTCTTGCTACACCATTTTGTTATCGAGTACCTAGCATAGTGTATTGAGCACATATGCCACGCTTTTCAAGGAATTTAGCAAATAGGCCTGAGCATTGCCCGGTTTCATCATACTTTCCATACTATTCACCACCTCTGTCAGACCTGATAACTTTCACCTTTCTGTCTAATTGCCTTTCAACCTCATTAATAAATACCTCTAAGGAATCTACCAATTGAGTTTTTTCATGCAACAAATAGACAGTCATAACGTGAAAAATCATCAATAAAGGTGACAAAATATTTTTCTCCACTAAAAGATGAAACATCAAAAGGCCCACATATATCGGTGTGTATTATGTCAATGAGTTGTGTGCTCATTGTGTCTTCTTTCTTTGTGTGATTTGTTTGTTTTCCTTTAATACAATCCACACAAATACCAAGATCAGTAAAATCCAATTCTTGAAGGATTTCATTTTTTGCCAATCTTTCTAACCTTTCTTTGGAAATATGACCTAGACGTTTATGCCACAAGTAAGCAGAACTTTCATTTACTAAAACACGTTTAGTTCTAACATTATGATGCAAGGTTAACAGAGTCTCAGCAAAAATATTATCAAGTTTAAATTTGTACAAACCATCATTAAGAATACCAGAACCAATGAAAAGATTTTGTTTAAACAAACTTAAACATTCATTTTCAAATTTAAAATAATATCCAACTGAATCAAGTCTAGACAAAGAAACTAAATTGTGGGAAATAGAAGGTACATAAAGTGTTTGAAACAAATCTAAATGGTGTCCAGTATATCAAATCAAACGATAAGTTTCAATAGCTTCAACTGAAGCTTTGACTCGATTCCCCATAAAAATGAACTTTTCATTTGGATTTGTGATTCGGGTCGTAAGAAATCCCTACATCGTATTTGAAACATGAGTGGTACAGCCAGAATCAAGCCACCAAGTATTATGAGGAACTTCAACTAAATTTGATTCGAAACATACAAAAGCACTAGGCTTACCTTTCTTTTCGAACCATGCCTTACGTTTTAGGCAATATTTTTGAAAGTGTCCAAGTTTCCCACAGAAGCGACACTTATCATTCTTGTGTTCCTTCTTCTGGACTTGGGCAGATGACTCATTCACCTTTAGTGGTTCTTGATTACCCTTTCCATGCTTTTTCCCAGCTTTCTTTCCAGCTCCTTAATTGGTTACAACATGAATGGAATGAGTTCCTTGATTCTTAAGTCTCATTTCCTCCTGAACAAGCATACTGTGAAGTTCATTCACATTCCATTTATTTTTCATGGTGTTATAGTTCATTTGGAATGTACCATACTCAGAAGGCAGTGAGTTTATGATAAACTGTACGAGGAAATTCTCATCCACATTCATCCCTAAGGACTTAAGTCTTGTTGCAATATTCGTCATTTCAATGACGTGCTCATGCATGCTACAAGAACCATCAAACTTCATGGTGGTTAAGGTAGTCATTAATGTCCTAGCAAGAGACTTATCAACAGTTTGGGAATGCTCTTCTACAAATTTCATAAATTCCTTAGCATTTTCAGTTTTGGGAAGAATAGACTTGATGTTGTTTGCTACACTTATTCGCATAAACATTAGGCTTAGTCTGTTTGATCTTTCCCAAGCACATTGGACAGCCTTTTGTTCATCACTGCTAGCATCAATAATAGTAGTAGGTTTCTCTGATTGAAGTGACAAATCAAGATCCAAAACACCTAAATAGAATTGGATTTGTTCACACCAATCAGAGAAATTAATTCCCTTAAACATTGGAACAAACGAACCATGTGAATGTAGAGAAATGGGAACAAGTACTGCAAGAATAATATAATGCTAATACATTAACACTTTGAGTTGTAAACTTAAACACATAATATAGATTCAGACACATAATTTAGATAAACAATAAATGTATATCAATGTTCTCCTTTGGGTGATACAAAGACATAAAACAATAAACATAATGATGCTAATAAAGTTTCAATAATTTGGCAACTATATATCCACAAGTTAGATATATTTACTATCTTTGGATATGAAAACACAACTAATAGAGCATACTAATTACCAACAATCATGTTCCTTAATTATAAAACAACTAATCAAACTTTGGGCGATTCTTAAATGTCTTATAATAATAAACTTCAATTTACCCAATTCAAAATTTTATAAACTTTACAATTTGGTCACTTTGGTGACTAACAAATTAATCATAATATAAAATTTCAGATTGTATAATTTTTTATTTTTTATTCAATTGCATAAATGCCTTATAATTTAATGGTCATAGATATAAAACTTCATCATATTATATATATAATCATTATATATATATATAAAAAAAAAATCATTGGTTGCCTTAAAAACATAATATATATAATTATATATATATGCATAAACCCAGACAGAAGTAAAGGTAGACATATACATACATATATTGAGCACGAAAACCGAAAGCAACATTATTGCGTCATCATCATCATCATCATCATCATATATATATATATATATATATATTCATCATCATGCGGATGAAGATATCGTCAAAGCACGGAAATGTAAAGACGACACACTCTTTTAATGCATATTCGATACTTCTTTCATCATAAATCAAAATGCAACATTATAGCACAAAGCTAATCAATTTCCATAAACCCCTATTGAAAATAATTGCAACATAAATCTGACATAAAATTCTCAATAGTTTCTAGGGTTCATGAATAATGGGATAAACCAATAATCTCAATGAAAAAACATGAGTTCCTAAACCTAGTATGCTCTGATACCACATGTTGAATAAATCTTGTTCAATATGATCATGGATCTTAAAACTTCATGAATTTCACAAACAACTTTACATAATTGGGAAGTTAAAAAAACTAACCTTGAGCCATAGCTTTTTGCTTAATAGCCCAAAACTCAGAGATAATTTCTAGAATAATGAAACTGTGTTTCTCTTTCCAATTCTTCTTCATTTCAATAGAGCTCTTCAATACTTAATGGAAAAACAATACGTTCTAATTATTTTATGGGTAGAGAGAGGACCAGTTTCAGAAAACCACCACCACTTTACGTTCCATCAACATGTTTAAAACAAAGAAACTGCTTTTCAAAAAACTGACGGATAAGTTTTTAGCAGATATCATCTTATTTATTAATTTATTTAAACCAAATATCCTTTACTATTATAATGGAACGTGGGCCACAATAATATCTTACATACATCCGCAGCGACAGCATAATCAATACCAGCTGAGTTAGTATCAGCAATATCTCTTGCTCGAGATCCTGACTCCGTAATAGCCTCACCGGCTACAACCAGCACATCTGGCACAATAGTGTCATCTGCCGCAACCTATGTATCCGGTGCCATATCACTACCTTTCATGGCCTGAATATCCAGCGTAACCTTAACCACTCGCAAAGGTCATGGCATATTATAACCTTACAAGGAAGGACCGACAAAGAAAAAGAAAAATGTGTACACTAACCGGTGTATCCTGATTAACGTGAGTCGACGAACGAGTCTTCTGCATGACACCAGTAAAGCCTGACAAGTGATAGACGGGACACGAAATCTCCCATCTCACTATAACATGGTTAGATCACCACGCTGCATGACGAATAAATGGAGTACAATCTCTTTCAGATCCTTCACTTCCATCATTGAACTTGATCACAGGTTTCATGGCTTCCCTAAATAAACTTGAAGAGGATGCCAGAGTTTTATCCTTACGAGAATGCCAAGGATTTGATACTGTTTTCTTTCGGCGTTTAGAAGGCTTAGGGATACTATTGTCTGTCGGAGGATAAGCCTCTTCTGGTGTGACCCCTTTCCCTTCCTCTCATTAGAACCAATAACAATAGTAGGAGCAATAGCTAGCGCGACAATGTCAGGCTAAATGGAAGGAGGACTATGATGATTGTGATTAACTCGTGGCATTTTGTCCAAATCACAATAAAGCGGATTGTCTGAACCAGAAATATATATTATAGCTGCATCAAGAGTTGTCGGACAGTGTTGTTTCATCAAACAGAGTTGAATGAGCTAGTCTAAACCAGTATGGATTGTGTTTGGCAAGAGTAAGGTATCCAACGTGATGATGCATGGTGGGGAAAGTACCGGGAAAAATGATCTCTAAATACAAGTGATCGTCGGTAGAGAGCACAAACCAATGTCGGGAACACTCAATCAAATACAAGCAAAGAGGCTCAAAAATACCTAGAAGATGAAACTCGTTGTATGGATGGAAGGATAAATCAGAAGCTAAGTTAAAGACTGTTGATAAGTGAATTTCTTGGTGTAGCGTAGCCCTTGTCCATCACCATGCCCATGGAAGGTTCTGACGCCGCATGACCCTCCACTGAACTCCTACCACTTCCACTGATATGCTTGAACTCATGGATATGAGAGCCAAGGGCTTCTCTCTCACCTAGAGTAATAAGAGTTTTGGCACTGGTTGCATGCAATAAAAGCTTGATACAACACTCATCAACCATTCTTCTTTTCAGAATTTCAATGCTGCTAAAGCTGAATTTTGTAATCCTGGTATTTCTGATCATTCTCCAATATTAATTAGTTTGTTTCAGGATGGCCCTAACAAGAATATTCTTTTCAAGTTTTTTAACTATTGGGAACAACATGAAGACTTTAAGATGTTGGTTGAACAGGATTGGTAGGAAAATATTGATGGCACTAAGATGTTCAAATTAGTATCTAAGCTTAAAAGGATGAAGGGCTTAAGGGGTGGAGCAGAAGGCTTTTTTCAAATCTGAAAATCAAGTATCAAATTCTAGAAGGGAGCTGGAGAGAATTTAGTCAGCTCTAAGATCTAATCCTTCAAATGACCTTCTAGCTAGTGTAATAAGGTTTTCTTTTCAGTACATGGACCAAATGAAGAAGCTTAAGGCTTAGACAAAGCAGAAGTTTAGAGCGTAGTGGTTTAGACTTGGTGATGGAAATACTTCTTTTTCTTAAGTTTTTGTTGGGGCAGAGGGAAAGAAATAAGATTATGAGAATCATGGATAGTGCTGGTGGTAGAGTTTCTGATCCACAATTCACTGATCAATCTTTTCTGGATTACTACACAAATTTACTTGGCCCACTCTCCCCCACTAACATACTGCTAATGATTGGCAGAACTTGATGGGACAAGACATTCCTACCTCCTTATTGGAGGACCTGACTTGTGATTTTTCTGAACGGAAAATTAAGGACTTTCTTTTCAGTCTTCATGATGAAAAATCCCCAAGACCTGATGGATTTATTCCATGCTTCTTCAAGTCTACTTAGGATATTACTACAGCTGACTTCAGTAAGACCATTATGGACTTCTTCAGAAGCTGCAAGATGTTCAAGCATGTAAATCACTCTATTGTTACTCTTGTTCCCAAGAAGGAAATCCTTCACATATATGACTATAGACCAATCTCTTGTTGTAATATTACCTATAAATGTATTGCTAAGCTCCTTGCCATCGGATTAAAAAGATTTTAGATAGTTTGGTGGGCCAATACCAGTCTGTTTTTATCCTTGGTAGAAAATTTTCTGACCGTAAATGTCATAGGCTTTTAGACATTCTCCGGGTTTGTCAATGTTGTGACATAGTCCTTGAGCGTCTGTCATCGAGCATATTGAAGATCAAGCATTTCAGATTGAAGGAAGACCAAGCTACAATCAAGAATCTATCGGAATTGGTCCCCTATCCAAAGGTATAAGCACACATGTACTAGATAGCCCATAGAAACACATTATTCATTGCATATTGACTTGTTTCAAGGGAGCTTGGAGTACCTTACCAATTAAGGGACACTCAGTGGTCTTTGGCCATCTGGATACGAGTATGGACAGCCAAAGATTTCTCACGGATGGTTGACACCATTCGTAGATGGACCTTAGGAATATGGCCATAGAAACGATTAAATTAGGCATTCCTAGGGGGCACCGGCTGACCAACCATGTTTTCCGGTTGATTGAACAGGGCCGTCGGTCGGTCTCTGACTGATCGGTCCCTGGTGCCAGTCGCATAGCAGACCATTGCTGGTTTGTACGATCTGCACGACCCGGTTGACCTACTAAGAGGTTCAATCAATCGGCAGGAGCATCCGGTCAAATCCCGATCCATCGGATTGCTCACCAGTCGTTCAAAACCCCAAGTCGGTTTTGTAAGCCCTGAGCATTACCGCTTGACCGACAGAAGTGCCTGGTCGACCGGTGGCTCGAAGGGTTGGTTGGTAGGTCATTCCATCCGACCTGTTAATTTGAATTTCAAATTAAGTTAAGTTGGTGGAGCCATCGGTTGATCGGTCAAGCGTACCAATCGACCGGCAAACGGAGAAAACACAAACTCTATAAATAAGAGTTGGGCATCACAATCGCGAAGGACCTGCACGAAAATTCTCCACAGCCCTAATTTTAGATCTAAGAGCTTTTTGATCTTCTTTAGCCTAGAGAATTCCTCTCCTTCCATCTTCTTCCCATTCATAATGGAATTGACATCCTATGTTGAAGAAGAAGGATTGAGATCCAATCCCTTATCCATTGATGTGTTGCATTGTTTAGATCATCTCACACACAAACATCTAGGGTTGTAAGGCCCTCGTCTCCGTCAAGTGTCAACGACGACATCCAACGTGCAAATGAGCGAGGATCGTGAGCGAGAAACGGGGATTCAAGCTCATAACAACAGACAAACTTCATGTTGGTAAATCTCATAGAAGTAGTCATTTTTACTGTTTTTAATTTAGGTTAAAAACTGTAACAGCTTAAGGTTGTTGTGAAAACCTTGTAGTGGTTAGAGGTTAGCTGTGAAACCTCGTAGTGGTTAGAGGTTAGCTGTGAAACCTCGTTGTGGTTGGATGTCAGTCGGGAAACCTCATAGTAGTTTTTGGGTGACCCATTGAAATCCTTGTACAGCTTGGAGAATACCGGTAAATTCTTCATACGGTTTGGAGGTTAGCCGTAGTGAACAAAACCTACCACAGAGAAATCCTTGAAACCCACAGGTAGTATCTCAAGGGATTGGACTAGGCCGGGGTGGTGAACAACTATAAATCACATGTGTTTGAATGGTTTGCTTTCGCACTTAAATTTATATATATTTGTATGCAATGCAATCATCATATGCGAGATATTATTTTCAATTTTCCTGTAATTTTTAGAACACAACATAATCTATTAAGATTTTAATTGGGCCCAAATAATTCCGCATATCGTCTTAAAATCTGTTCACCCCCCTCTAGGTAATTACTACGTGCAATTTCAATTGGTATCATAGCTTCGTGTTTTGATATAAGGTTTAACAACCTTGAGTTAATCCGTAGTCATGTCCAAATTTGAGGGACAATCCGTCACTAGACAGCCGTTCTTCGATGGGTCAAATTACACCGATTGGAGAGAGAAAATGGAAACATTTTTGTGGTTTATTGATGACACGATTCTACTTGCGATCAGTAGGCCATGGTCTCTTCCCACCAAAGAGGTTGAGTTGCATGGGATAAAGAGACAAGTAGATCTCTACTCTGATAAATGGTCCGAAGCTAATAAAAGGATGAGCTTGGCGGACGCTAAAGCTCTCAATGCGATCAGATGTGCAATCTCTTCTGATGAATATCGAAGAATTTTCAGGTGCTTGAACGCTAAGCAAGCATGGGACATCCTAGAGTTGACCCATGGGGGACTACCACAGTCAAGAGATCTAAACTCCAATTTCTCACCACCCAGTTTGAAAATATAAAAATAGATGATGGTGAAAAGTTCATGGACTTCTATGCCAATCTCAATGACATAGTTACGTCCATGTGGGGGTTAGGTGAACCCGTTCTGGATTCTAAGATTTTTAGAAAAATCCTAAGATGTCTTCTGGAAAGGTTCAAGGCAAAGGTTACCTCCATTGAAAAGTATAGGGATATTGACCTCCTAAAAGTTGAAGAACTTGTAGGAACCCTTCAAATCTTCGAGTTGCACTTTGAGACCTCTTCTAAACGGAAGTCGATTTCCTTAGCTTCTTTAAGCTCACAAGAAAAAGAAAAGAAAATTGAACATGTGAGTTTTGAAGAAGAGAACCTAGCCTTATTGGCTAAAAGGTTTCTAAGAGACATCTCTAAAAGAAGAGAGGGTGCAACCAAAAAGGGTAAACCTTTTGACAAGTCCTACCCTAAATCTAATTCTAGGGAAGCAAAAGAAATCTTGTGCTATACCTGTAAAGGGTATGGGCACATAGCTACCAGTTGCCCATCTTAAAGTAAATCTAATAGTAGGGCAATGCCTGCTAATATCTGGGAGGAATCATCCGAATCTAGGTCAGAGACTCCCGGGCATCCTCTAAAGGATTCTATTCCTATCATAAGATCTATACAAGAGAACCCTTATGAGGAGACCACAAATGAGTTTTCTGATGGCATTTTTCTATAAAGAAAAAAATTCCATTTCGGAAAGCTCTAAGTTAATAGCTGAGTTTAGACAACTCTACATGTCCTCGGTTTAGATTGGTCTTGACTTTGAGAGTCAGATGCATGACAAACCCGACTCTATCCCTATGGTTGAGTTAGGTGAGTCTTCATCATGTAGTCCTACTCTAGCACACCTAGGACTAAATCTCACACTTCTGGTGACTCCGAGTACTTACACCTTGTGTGAAGTCTTACTCGTGCACGGATGAACACCACCCTTAGGGACAAAGGGAAAAGTGTAAAAACCTCTTAGAACCTCTTCCCTCACCCAATGTATATAAATCGTTTAGTAAGGGTAACTCTAATAAGAAGAGGGGTAGGAGAAAGAATTCTCCTAGTGGGACTACATCCATATCCCATGTATGGACCGCTCATGACAGACAGCCAAACGTATCTATTCATACAAGGGAAAGTAAGAATGACCCACCTAGTTAGTACCTAGATAGTGGGGCCTCCAGACATTTGACTGGAGACAGATCCTCCTTCATTACCTTTGAATGCCTCAAAGGAGGATCAGTGTCTTACTGGGATGATAGTCGGTCACAAATCACTGGTAGGGGATCAGTTAAATTTCCCAACATGCCTACCATCGATGATGTCCTCCACGTAGAAGGTTTGAAATATAATGTTCTAAGTGTGCCATGGGGAATGGGGACAACAATACCTCTTATTTCCACAAGACCCTTCTTAGCAATAGAGGTAGGAATAAAATCATGTCTATCATAAGGGAGAATGGGGAGGTCATTACTGACAAAGGTAGAATTGAACAGATGTTTACTTCCTATTACTTTGGGCTTTTTGGGTGTGACAATCAAGAGGCTTATCCTAGTTGGGATTGCGACATTGGCGTCGGGGTTACTGAGGAACAGGGGGGTCATCTCATTAGCCATGTGACTGAAGAGGAGATTAAGTTGGCCTTGTTCAACATTGATGAGGATAAAGCCCCTGGACCTGATGGATTTAATACTGGTTTCTTCAAGAGTACTTGGGAGATCACTGGGCCTGATGTGATCAAGGCTGTTAAGGAATTCTTTCAGAGAGGCAAGTTACTGAAGCAAACCAACCATGCTTTATAACCTTAATCCCTAAGAAAGAGGTTTCATCTAAGATTGAGGATTATAGACCTATCTCTTGCTGTAATGTGACT
>JAUPMG010000003.1:2871988-2885377 GCA_031762675.1 Pachysandra terminalis
TTACCTTTATTAATCAGAATATGCAGAAGCTAAATAAAACATAAATAGTCCAAATAACATAGTCTATGACTTCAGCTAAGTCATGACCACAAAAGAATGTAAACTAACTAACCTATTGTAATTCAAAGTTCTCAAATCCCTAATCTGGATAATGTAAAAACAGTCTGTATGCAGTAGCAAGAAGATCCAATCCAAAGAAAATCCTAGTCTATAGCAAAGTAATCCGTGTCCATTATCCTTCTCATCCTGCAACATTAGACGTTGTGTGAGCTTTGAGTGCCCAGTAATTTCATCAAACAGTGTCATCCATCCATTTATGCTATCAATAGATTCAACATCAAGTCATGAGTGCAAGCATGCAATATAACAATCCAACATAATGAATTAATGATGATATGAGATGCTGTGAGATGTAATGAATGAGAATGCAGATGCTCTAGATGAATGCTCAAACAAGGAATGCAAGAAAATATGCAGGTGAATGAATTAGACAAATATAGCTTGTTAAGCACCCCATAAACTTCACAAACCAATATATATTTCCAGAATTTCAGGAATAGGCTACTAGGAACTGTTGGAAATCTCCTCTTCATTCCGGACGCTAACCCATGGTAGAAGGTTACCATTGTGCTAATTTAGAGTAGATGCTACTCTCGGAAGTTCCAACCCAATGCTATCTTAAGAGCGTATGATACTCAAGGTATTCCAACCTGTGTAGGAGCTCACAAGCATCCTACCCTATTTTAAGCGGGGATTTCAACCCACAAGGAATGTAGTCAACCTATAGGAATCCTAAATAGGAAACCCTCATTTCCTACCTCCAAGGCATTCTTAACAATCTACATCAACCTAACATGCATGCAACAGTTTATAAACAATTACCAAATCAAATTCAATTCAATTACTATTAAATCCAATGTGATTGATGGCTACTATGGAACTCCAAGATAAGGTCTATGGTTAATCCTGAGTCCTGAAAGCCAATTGCAAGGTCAATGGTACGAGCCCACATCAAATCCAAATCAAAATCCCAACTTATAACTCACTGTGTGAATCTAGGTGTGACTTCAGTACCCTTGCCGATGTACCGGTGGGTGCCGAAGGCCCCAATTTGCTTATATTCTAGGCTCTGTCGGTACCCTTGCTGGTGTACCGGTGGTTGCCGACGGCCAAATTGTCTGTGATTCGATGTATTGGGTACTTCGGTACCTTTACCGGTGTACCAGTGGGCACCGAAGCCCCTTTTATGCCTATTTTTGTACCTGGTCGGTACCCTTGCCAGTGTATCGGTCAATGCTGAATTGGTGGTAATCTGGGGATTTCCAGATATCGGGAATTTAATCCCTTTGATACCCAATTCAATTTTAATCAATCCTTTTGGTCTTTAATCCTTAGGTATTCATGCTAAACATGTTAGAACATAACCAAACCTATTTCTAACATATTAAACATGCTTTTGTACAATCAAATCATCAAAAACAATGCAAACACCCAAAAACATGAATATGATCACATGAACACATAAAAGGATTGTACAGTAACAATTAGCTTACTTGATGTGATCTCAGACAATCAGATCTCACCAAGGTCTTATTTGCTTCCTCTCTTCCTTCTTCTCCCTCCTTTGATCTCTTCCTTTGGCACTGCAACAAGAACTAGGGTTTAGTTTTCCAGATCTAAACCTTTTCTTTCTTCTTCTCTTTTCTCTCTCTCAATCTCAGATTTGAATCCAACGTTTCCAGCTTTGGGAAGAGAAGGGAATGTTTTTCTATTTTCTTTCTCTCCTCCTAAAGCTAATCTAAATCCACTTCTGATAGTCTAGTACGTATGGCATTGAAAGACAAATTCTAAAATAACTAATATTATCCCATTTAGATAATAATTTCATTAGGGCCCCAAAATAATAACTTTACTTATTAAAATAATCCTTATATAAATATAGCCTGCAATTTAGATAGTTGGATATGTAATAACATATACTATTAATTAATCTTAAATTAATATAAGTTAAGGAACCTTCTAATAAAGGGTCTAGGTCACTACACCTTATGAACCTTACTACTTAGACTATGATTTATCTTTATGTTTTGACGCCAAGAGGGCATGGATGTTGTAACCTTTTATTTATGGTTGGAATTATAATTGGTTGGATCCAGTTAATGATTTAAATTTTATGAGAGTTCCGCGGATTTTAGTTTTCTTTGTTGAACCACGGGTTGAATGATTGGTTTGGCCGCATCCATGGTTTGGATTCGAAGGTCATTCCCTTGCAAATCCTCGAGATCATATATCTCGGATTCGGGGCATGACAGATTGGTATTTGAGCTCTAGGTTTGACTACCTGGGGTAAAGAGAGCATTAGGATTCACATGTATGAATTGTGTGTTGAGTGCTTTGTATGAATTGCTTGACCTGGTGCGAAATACTTTGAATTGAGTGATGTGTATATTCGAAGTGATCTATGTTATGTGTGGATGCATAATGTGGGTTGTATGACTACTTGCTATGATTGTTGCGAATTGTGGATTTAGAGTCTATAAAGTCTAGTGAAATTCTAGGATGAGAACGTAGAAACATGTTAATCTAGGAACCACTTCTATGAATTCGAGATGGGCGATTTCTTGTAAATTGTTTGGTATCGTGTAAGTATATCAATGATATACCTTTTTCTTATATGTGTTGTGTGTGAATGTGATGGCGTGATTACTCATTATAATTGCTCTAGGTTGGAGATCTGGAGGCTATCAAACTTAGTGAAACCTAGGAAGAAACAAAGAGACATTTGAACCTTGGAATCACGTGAAATTTTATGGTGTGTATAACCTGATTGGTTTGCTGAATTTTGTGAATGTTGTGATTGTTCTATGGTGTGTACTCCTTGTGAAATGCCTTGAACTGTGTGCTAAGTGCTTCCTGCAAATTGTATGACATTATGTGATTAGTTTGGAGTGGTGTGCCTTCTATGCTTACATGTGATACGTGTGAGTCTACTTGTATAAAACTATTAAACTTTATGATTAAAGACATGTTGGCATAGGAATTTTACTAATTTGATTACTAAGTATTATGTGTTAACTACTCAAACTTGAGTAGGGTTGCCTTGGTGTATACCTTTATCGGTAATCCTGGATAGAAATTTTGGAGTAGGGGTACCACTACTTCTGAAAAGTCTAGAAGTGCAATACAAGGATAAAATTTAGGATAAGTATATAGGATTACCTTTTCTTTAAAAGACATTATAATCAAAGACTTAAAATAGGTTGATGGATATGACTATAAAAATTAATTATGATACTAAAAAAAATAATTTTCTAGAAATTGGAGACACTGCAGTTGCAAATGCATTGAATCGAATTCCTTGAAAATAGAGAGGAATTAGACATGTACACAAATAAAAGAGTAAACAATGAAAATATAAGTGTATAAAATACTTAATGGTTATAGTGAATAAAACTTTATATGGAATGACTAAGATTTTAATTTAGATCTATATTTAGAGAACTTATTTTATGTTCTGACCCGGCCTGACTCAACAACAGAATGAAACGAAGTATTCACCTAATTAAATTATGATTCAAATTGAAATAAAATTTTATGGAAAATATGTCTAATATTGAATGATAAATGATATCACGTTGTTTATATACTTTGATGGTGTTGTTTGTGAACATATTACCATGAGTCTAGAACCGTGTAATAATCATAACTAATGTTGTTGTATGGACTAATAAGAGATTAAATAAAGAAATTGTACGTGTATACATTAATCGAGGAAAGAAAAATCATACCTTAACCCTTGTATATAAGCAAAGACTGATTTGAACATTAATGAATAGTGATGATTTTGTGAGAAAACTGTCACGCCCCAAATTAGAGATATGGGAACCTCGAGGATTCCGAGGAACGACCTTCGGACCCACCTCGTGGATACGGATAACAACCATAACATCAACCCTTACCTAGTTGAATCAGAGTCTCAACAAATTAATAATCAGCGGAAGTCTTTAAAATTAAAACTATTACAAAACTAAACATGTCGGGCAATGAACCCACAAATAAAGAGTAATAAAGTTTAGGATATCTCTATTACAAATTTTCCCTCCAAGGGGTCAAAACAAATTATATGAAAATAAATAAGGTAAAGTCTATACAGTCTCAAAGGCAACAATGTTTCTAACACCATTTCCCAGGGCTAGCTAGGGCACAAACCATCCGATCACCTGTAGATATAAGGATTAGCCGAAGCTTAGTAGAGAAATCCTATGAGTCTACAATACTTACTTTATACATGTAAATCAACACAATTCATTTCATACATTACACTCAGCACATATTATCACGATCATATGTATATTATCATGTCATCATAATATGTATCATATACTAGCACGAACATTTCAATTCTTAGGTAACATCATAGCTCATACGGAAACCACCATATATCAAGTCACAACAACATTAGTTCATAATCCTCGTAGTCCCACTATGTTAAGATTAACCCACATGATCCCATCATGTCTAATAGATTCCACATGGTTCCACCATGTACCAAACAAATAATCACACAATATACACATGGTCCCACCATGTTACACAACAACAAGAACTCCGTGGTCCCATAGTCTAACTATGTTCAACAACAAGCACCACATGGTCCCACCATGCTACAACCAACTAATTAGATAAACATGTATCACATACCTAACACATAACCATTCCTTTAGGGACTCGCACCCACGAAGGAAGTCTCCTGTATTATTCCTTTAGGGACTTGCACCCACGATGAAAATACACCATTATGCACATAACTAAACACATATCAATACATAGTCTCACTATAATCACAAGCGACCCACATCACCATTCCTTTAGGGACTTTCACCCTCGGAGGAAGTCTCCTGTATCATTCCTTTCCCTTAGGGACTTTCACCCATGGTAGAAACACATATCCAAGTTCTTTCCTTTAGGGACTTTCACCTACGGTGTAAGCTCACCTTTATGCACAATCATTCACAACCAAGAAGTCACAAAGTACATGAATCACATTCAAATTAAACGCAATGCGGTGCAATGTAAGGTATGATGCAAGCATGGAGTGAAATGAGATGCAGTGCAATGCAAGGTATGATGCAAGCATGGAGTGAAATGAGATGCAATGCAATGCAGGGTGTTACCAGGCCTCGCTCAGTCACGTGCTCATTCCAACTCATGACCATATGACCCATCCTTTTAGGGACTTGCACCCACGGCGGAAGCCACCTTTGTTATTCCTCTAAGCGCTTGCACCCATGGTGGAATACACCAGTAACACGCCATACTTTTAGGGACTTTGACCCATGGAGGAAGCCACCTATCCATACTTTTAGGGACTTTCACCCACGGTACAAGACACCTGTATTAGTAACCCTCTCTTTTAGGGACTTGCACCCACGGCAGAAAGCCACCTATCTTATTCCACTAGGGGCTCTCACCCATAGTGGAATACACCAGTCAGTAATCATTCTTTTAGGGACTTGCACCCACGGCATCAGAAATACCTATCCAAGTTCTTTACCTTTAGGGACTTTCACCCACGGTGGAAGCTCACCTATCAATAACATTCACAATCAACCATAATCACAATATTGGATACTCATAGTACCCTCAAACAAGCAACCACATACAAGTCAGCATAATAGAATTCATACCTAAGTTACACAGAGGTTAACCCAAGTCCAACCTAGGTCAACATTGGAATCTAGGTACACTAATCACTCAATCTGGTCCTAAATGACCCATTATATCCATACTAATCTCCTGTTGAGGTCCTAAGACCACTTCCTAAACTTTTCAGTTGATAACACGTTATATACCCTTCATTCAGTCCAGCAATTCCAAGTTTTGGACCTTTGCCTACACTTTCTATGATTCGTGCAAATCTAGACCTTTTGTACACAAACCATCCACATAGGCATGTGCACAACCCAATGGGGATCATCCTCGCAAATTTACAAGTCATTTGGACTTCGGTAGCTGCTCGGTAGCTGTCGAGTGTCCTACCGAAGGTTTTGGTCGCTCAGTTGCCGAAGCTCAGTAGCATGTCTCGAGAGCACATCATTTTTTCCCATTTTGGTGGCTACTCGGTATCTATTGAGTGACCTACCGAAGGTGTCAGTAGCATTGCTACCAAATCTTGGTAAGAAGACCCGAGAGCATACAAGTTTAGAGGTTTTCGGTATCTAAATCAGTAGCTTCCATGGGTGCTGCCGAACGTACAATCTGAGCCAATTTCTGGGTTTTGACTAGGGCTTTGTGCCTCTAATCCAACGTAATGATTTTCTAAGTTCCTAGCACTCAAAAACAAGTCTCTCAACCTACTCATAAGATCACAAAAACAAACACATAATACTTATATTATTTTCCATGGATGTAACAAATAAATACTCATATTTAATCATAGATCTGAACACATCAATATGGTTCATAAGAACTGATAGAAATACATGGAACACAGCAACACAAATAACATGGAGATCAAACAACATACTTGCATTCTTCATAGTCCATATAGATCCTAGATCTAGTCATATTAAACATATCAGAATACAAACCAACTATATCTATAGCATTGATTTAATCCATAAAATCAAATACCGTAAAAACACGAGAATCCTTACCTTGTTTGTGTAGAGTTGATCTAGGTTGATTATAATAACACGGATCACCAGGATCTACCTTTCCTTCTTCTTCTCCTTCTTACCAAATCAGATATTTGCCAAAACCCTTTTCTCTTTCTCTCCTTTTCGGTTGATTTTCTGAGACAGTTTCTCTCTCCTCCTTTAGTTGATACGTGAGTTAGTGGGAGAATTCATTCTCTCCTAAATATTCAAATGATGTAGTAAATGTCTAAAATGTCCTCACCTTGTCACACGGGCCTATTCAGTCAGCCGTCTAGTCCATTAGTTGTGTTGTGCTGTGTTGGGTTCAAGCCCAATACACCTAATTCTCCAAAATAACATAATTAATCACCAACTCTTCTTAATTACACATAGGTCCAATTCAGCCCTTTATAATTTCAATTGAATCCTAAGGCTTTAATTAGGATTGTCTATCATTTAATAATTAAATTAAATGATAAGATCAGGGTCACTATAGATCTAATCCGATTTGCGATTGAAACAAAGGAAGGAAATATCACAAGTTTTAAGATATAAACATCCATAAATCAAAAGGTTAAAATCGGCAAAACATTTTATTTCTTATTTAATTACTAAATTATATTATTTGACATATTCTGCTTCTTAAGTTAAATCTAGCTGACCTGATCAGTTTTTAATGATTTAAGGAAATTTCTAGTGCATCTTATGAAATAATCAATTTTAAGTGTTCTAATCCTAATTAATTAATGAAATTAAGTTACCAATCCTCAAATTACTATTTTACCCTTAGAATTCAAATCAAGATTTTTAGAGATTTTTAGGTCATTACAATATATTAGGATTTTAAATAGTTTTTTTTAAGATGTTCCACTTTCAACATAGTAAAATGATAAAATGGATTTTTAACATTGTAATTAGTATATGTTGATTTTTAAAAAAAAAACAAAAAGAAAAAACAACCACCACCTTATAGAGTTATTAATGATGCCGTCCCAAATTGTTGCTTTGGTGGTCCTGGTATATTGTGAAAACGACATGAATGGTTAATGTACTTAAAGAAAGTTGTATGGAGAATGGAATAAATACCCTAGAATCCCATTTGGGGATATTATCTCTGTTCCCCCAAGAAGCAACTAAAGCTTGTGTGACCCTTAAGGAAGCAATGGAGGAACCACACCTTAGGTACATGAAATCTACATGGGCACCCCATTATATGACTTGGAGATATGTTGGACCCTCAACTTCAAGGAGAGAAGTGTCATATCCTAAGTCATACAATCCGTATGAATGGGGAGACGTTATGGCGCTTAGAACACAAATCCGTGTTTTGAGCGCAAAAACGTATCTAATTTGTGGATTTGAATTTTCAAATATGTGGATTTGAAATTCAAAACTATGGATTAGTGTAAAAACATAAGTTTTTTTTTACAAATTTTTTGAGGATTTATAAAAATATATGAGTTTTATTCTGAAAAAATTATTAAAAAGCATGGTTTTTTCATGCAAATTTGTGGGGTTTTATAAAATTATAAAAATATACAAGTTTTATTCTAAAAAAAGATTAAATTAGATTGATAGAAGATTAAATTGGGATACTTTATGGATTATGTCATTTCTCTTATATATGTGGTTGAGCATAAAAATAAAAATTAAAATATCTTTAAACATTAAGTATAGTTTATATGTATATATGCAAACACTTTGTAAGCGTTTTGGACCACAAGTTATTCTCATGTTTGGCGCTCTCACTCCCTCTTTCTCTCCCGCACCCGCTCTGCGTTCTGGTGACTTAGGTCATACTGATACTATGGTTGCATTTGGTGCTGCTGGACCCATAAGAAGAGAAGTGTCATATTGCTACCAAGGTTGCATTTGGTGTTGCCTAATTGAGTACTTATTGCACTTTCAACTTATTAAAACACTTTTAAATTATAAGGGTGTTTGACAATATTGTATGGGGAAGTTCCTACACACAAGTAATAAAGGAATATAGCTGATACAGATAAGTTGCATGAAGAAGTTCTTTCTCATAAGTAATAGAGGAAGATACAAAATCACCAGAAAGCAAAAACGGTGAGAGCGCAAAAGCGTCAAACTTGAAAATAAATTGTGGTCTAGAGGGCCTGCAAATTGTCTGTATATATACATAAAGACTTTATGTCATGTACAAACATATAGTTCAAAATGGATATCTATCAACCTAGTTTAACATATTTTCAAAATAAAACCTTTTTCTTGTATTTTCTTAAAAAAAAAACCCAAATATATATATATATATATATATATATATATATATATTCTTTTTTTCAAACCCCAACACACAAATGTTTTAAAAATATCTTAAACTCAACATTTATTATAAATTTACTCCAATCCATAGATTGAATTTTCAAATCCAAGGATTGATGATATTCCCGCACTCAAAAAGTGGATTCGCGTTCTGAACGCCAAAACGTCACATAGAGGTTAGGGGTGCAATTCGATCAGTTTGGTTCGGTTTAGTGGCCAAACCAAACCCAAAAAAAAAGTATAAAACCAAAATCGAATTGAACTATAATGACCAAAACCAAAAATCCAACCAAGCTGAAATAGATTTAGTTTGTTAAAATTAATACTACTTTATGTACCAAATACACACATACATAAAAAAAAAACACACACACACACGTGTGTGTGTATATATATATATATATATATATACATATATATTAATCTAGTTCGAATTTGTTTTATTTAATCGAAAATTTTTATTTTCCAAATCAAAATAAAAAATAAAAAACAAACCAAACCAACATTTTCCGATTTGATTCTTTTCGTACCAATTGACACCCCTAGGGGTGACGGATTGTACGACGTAGAAAAGCTACATCATACGGAGAAGCTGATCTATCCGGCTAAAAATAACACTTCTAACTCTAAACCTAAGTTACCTAGACTGTGCACTTAAGAGGGTGTTCCTACGCTGGAAAAGCTGATCGACGTTTCGAGAACAGAAACGCGCCTCAAAGACGGTTCAAAAGAAATTGAACTACGGTTTTTAAAAAGGTTTCAAAATTCATACAAGGAAATCCTCGACTTCTTTATGAACTATTTCATAATGCAACTCGTTCTTAATCTACTCTATTTTATTTTGAATCACTTGGTGTTTTATTGTTGTATATATATAAACACACATATACATATGCTCCAACGGACTCCTATTCAAAATAAAAAAGGAAAAACTCAATTTCAATTATACTTTTTTAAGATATCTTAAAGTCAGTAATGCTTTCTAAAACATAATACAAATGATTGTATTTTTTTAAAAGGTTTTAAAATGAGTGGTCGTGCATTGTAGCGCGACCATTCGTTCTCAAAATGCATTTTCACTCTCTTCCAAATTTCTCTATTAGTTGGTGCATCCCTGTTCACTAGGTAGTTCATCATTTAAAATATGCACCACCTAATGGACAATGATGCATCACCTAATAGGCCTGTATTTACACACTTGGTAGTGCAAAAATGCACCACCCATTAGACATCCCTTGCACACTTAAAAGTGCAATGCACCACTCGGTAGATAAGGATGCACCACCCAATAGACAATGATGCACCAACTATTTTGGGATCGAGAGGTGTTACAGTGCATGACCACTCGTTTTAAAACCTTATGAAAAAGTATAATCAATTTTATTAAGTTATAAAAAGTATTACTAACTTTAAAATATTTCAAAGAGTAGAACTAAAAATGAATTTTCCCAATAAAAAAATAAAAAAACAAAACAAAAAAAACAAAAAAACAAAAAACAAAACAAAAAAAAACTTAAAAAATTTAAGGGACTGCAAACACATATACACATTCTCGAAAGGACTCCCACTCAAAATAAAAAATTAAAAAACAAAACAAAAAAAAGTAAAAAATTTTAGGGCTCCCACACTCCATCATCACCAAACTCAAAACACATTAATAACCTTTGCAAATAACACTTTATCCTCAAATTTTAAGATAATTTCAATCATCTAACTTACTAAGTAAAAATCATTATTTTCAGAACAAGTAACTTATTATTATTACTCAAGCCATTTATCCAAAAGTGCTTATCCAACAAACTCAAGGATAATAATCCTCTACGTATTGTCGCCAATCCATCCCAAAGGAAAAAAATATATATTCAAGGATTCAAAAACTAAATTCTACAAGAAATTCCACATCAATGACCGATTAATCTTCCCACAACATCCTATATATATAGCAAAAAATAAATCCTCGAACATCATCCACGTTACATAAACCATAGCAAACCAAAAATAATAATAATAATAACAAAGTTTAAGATAGCTATGATCTGATACTCCTTTAAACACTAATATCAGTTTTAATTCTCTTTTTTTGGTTATCACACAGGTGTGACTTTTGCTGTACCTTCAACGTATTCGGATCCATCCATCAAGAGCATTCAGCCCAACCTTCCTCCTGATTACGTCGAGATCTCCTCATCTTCAGAACACCAGAGAGCTTCGACTCGGCTAACAAGATTAGCTTAGCTGGCACTCCCGATATCTCCTCAAGCCTCTTCAGAATTTGCCACGTGGACGACAATTTCCCACCACAGATCTTCACCGACAACCACAGCGACGACGCAAGTGCTACTCGGAAGGGCAAATTCGTCATTTTCTGCAGACACATCCCGAAGGCGTGGGAAGCGAGGTGGACAGTGCAGCTACTGTTCTTTAACCCTAGTTTTCTGCTCCAATTTACCAAAATGCCATCCGCTTTCACGTCTATGTTCTCCGGTGCTTGCCTTGTAAGCCTTTCTCCTCCTCCTTCTCTCCACCTCTTCGTCTTCTTCGTTAAAGCTCCTCTGTCGGAGATCGTCGGATAATTTGAAAACTCGCCGGAAAGTTCAGTAACGGAGCTAGGACAATCAATTTTTTGAATCTTTACCTTTCTTCGCCGATCCAGACGGATCTTCTTCCTCGGTGCAGTTACGAACGATTCAGAACTAGACGTGCAATCAGAGAACGAAAATGAAGAAGACAAAGACGAAGAATCGAACTCACCACCGCCGGTCTCCGGCAAACAGGATCCACATATCGATCGAACCGGCCTGAATCCCACACCCGAGATACAATTACCATCGAATCCTTTACATTCCGTGCAAACAGTGCGGCGAACATGACGAGCTACCAAGAAATTCGCTTCGTGAACCTTCGCGTCACAGTCCCAACACAAGAACGCCAAATCCGAAACGCAGTACAGCGAAGCTTCTCCATTACAAAGCTCGCAAGAAGCCCTCAGTTTCATCTCAAAACAACCCTAAAACCACTTCTAAAAAGCTAAAAAATAAAAGTTTTCCAGCTATCTGGAGCTCAGAAGCCGTATTCCGGCAAGATCCCAGCCAGAATGAGGCAATATCCTGCGATCTGAAGATCGCGGGAAAACAAAGGAGATTCTAGGGTTTCGTTCAGATTCTTCGAAGAATAAGTATTATTTAAATAAAAAAGAGAGGTTCGAGGCAAGAAAAACGGTATTGAAGTGAGAATAGCGGTTTTTAGGAAACCAGGAGTGGTATTGAGAGAAGAAGAGCGGCGGAGATCAAGGAAAATGGAGCTTATTTATAGCTATATACGCTCTGCCTCTCCTTTCTCAAGCTTCTTCCTTGTCCACATAACCTCGTCCCTCTCGAACTCCTTAAAACTCTTTTATGAATGTTTTTTTTTATTAAAATATGATTTATTTGAGGTTGGTTTCAAAAATATCTACATCCTCTCCACCAAGAAAATACTTGTTGTGGGTCCCACAACTAATTCTGTGGGAGATATCGACACGACTTTGGGGAGACGACCACGTGGCTAATCTTCACTACGTCATAGTCAGAAACGCGTCAAAACACACCACCAGTCGTTTTGAAAGAAAATTTCTATTATACAAAAAACAAGAAGGAAATTTCTAGACGTAGTTTACGTTTGTACTTAAGTCGCGTACCTGCTTGAAATTACGGAAGGACCTTTTATGAGATACCATGGAGTAGCGGCAAACTCAAGTTGGTTTGATGCCAACCTTAAACCAAACCGGACAGCATCAAACCCATCAACCCAATTCAAAACCAAACTTATTGTTATTATACCATGGAAGTGCCTAGGATCTAGGGCATAAGAACCCTTAGGCTGCGTTTAGCCCGGCTTGTGCTTTTTGGATAAGCACTCATTGGATAAGTGGCTCAATGGAAGCACTTATCCATAGCAACAATAAACTGCATACTTGAAGAAAATAGCGTTTGGTAAATACAATTATTTAAGTGCTTATGAAAGTTCAGGGGTGTAGATAATGATGACCCCATTTTTTAGTAAATTCAAATTGGACAAATGCCTACGCGCCATGTGGCACTGACTGGGGAGCCGTACATGCCAAGTCACTTCATACGTGCATAGCATATCCTGAGGCCAGATATAAGGTAGACCTCTTTCAAAGGTCATGAGGTAGGGCTAACTCCCTACCGGATTGTAATGACCCGGATCCTTAAAGGAATTTTTTCGAATTCTTTTAAGTTATTAGCATTGATTAGCATTTAATTAATTTAAATTTAATGGTAAGGTTTTGTTCATCTTAAGCTAAGTTGGTAAAAAGGGGTTATAAGGTAATTAATTAAGACATTGGGGTTAATGAAAGAATAAAGACTAATAAGGGTTTAAGTGGGATTAGGCTAATAAGGGTTTAAGGGTTTAAGGGGGGGGGGGGGGGGGGGGGGGGCTGTGGGGTGTGGTGTTTTGG
>JAUPMG010000003.1:2921955-2950415 GCA_031762675.1 Pachysandra terminalis
AAAAAAGAAACGACACCCATCTGTAGATCGGGTGTAATTACTTAACATATAATTAGGATTCATGATTTCAACAACATGTTTACTCTACATCTCAAAAAAAAAGAGTTTTTACCTTGATTTCGTTGGGGAAAGTCTTGAAAACGGCGTAGAGTCGTAAATCGGAGCTTGATTTATGTTTTTGTACACAAATCAGGTGAAATAAACTTGATTTGGGCAGAAATCACAAAAACAAATGAAGAGGGAAGGAGAAATTAACTTTAGAATGGTTTTAGGGAGAAATCTGCTCGATTTCCCCCTTAAATAGGCGACATGTCGCCCATTTTACGTTAATGCCCTTAAGTGGGCGACATGTCCGGACATGACTCAGACCATTTGAAATGTCGTGGCGACTTTGGCGACATTAACGACATGTCTCCCAAGTCGACCCAAAACGACATAAGGCCCTTATGTCGTTTCGCCCAACTCGTGAACGGCGACATGTCGCCCGACGCCGACATTGCATACCTTGATTGAAACAAACGGAGCCTAAGTTCATACATTCTGGAAATTGAGAAAAATGGGAAAATAAGTTTGGAGTATCTATATTAGATGCTTGAATATTTAGGATTACTCTGGTTGGAACCAGCTCTACCTGCAATGGGGCTCAGTAGGTTGGTGATCTAGATTCAACATGTTGTTTGACGGTCTTTTGGATAGAAATAGCCAAACAGACAAGTCACCTAGTTAATTACTAACTAGTATGGGAAAATTTGGGCACAAACTGCCCATTATTAATTTATTATTTATTGTTATTGTGGTCTTCTGATGTAATAGATCGCTTCTAACTACTTATTTTAATTTTGATGTTGGTTTACTCCCCTAACTTGCAAAAAATTAATGCTAAATCTTGATACCATGATGGAACTTGCAGATAATCCCAATATGTGAAACAGGAAAAATTTATAATGATGAATTTTGCATAGGTCTCTGTCTTGGTTAATGGAGTTTCGATTTTTTTTTTCTTCTCCAATTGTCTAAGGGTATTAGGCAGGGTGATCCATTGTGCGCTTTCTTATTTACCCTAGTTGCAAATGCTTTTAGAAGATCTTTTGGGGCAAAGTAAAGAATTTGGGGCTGACTAAAAAATTGGAAAAGATATGATCAAGGTGTTTCATTTGCAATTCACAAGCAACATAGGTGTCTTTCTGGTAGCATTATAGTGCCATGTTTCACATGTCAGTTACAGATTGTTCTGAAAAAGCGTTGGGTTCAGAAGTGAATCTTTATAATAGTAGTATCCAACGGGATCAATGTGAATGAGGAGAAAATGATAAATAGTGCATTGTTTCTTTGACTTTCAAATACCTAAGCTTGCCTTTCAGGGATGATCCTAAAGAATTAGCTCTTGGGAACCAGTCATTGAAAACATTAAGAAAGGTTGGCTAGGTGGGAAAAGTCATACATTTCATTGGAGGGTAATATTACTTTCATTAGAGTGGATTTGGCTAGCCTAGTTGTATACTTTATGTCTATATTTAGAATCCCTATTAAGGTAGCCAAGAGGATAGAACATATTCGAACGGATTTTTTGTGGGTGGGGAGGATAAAAAAAAAGATTGCCTACTGAAATGGGAGTTCTTTTGTAGGAAAAAAGAGAAGAGGTTTACATATTGGGAATACAATGAACAAAAATTCTGCTCTTTTGGGAAAATGGTTGTCGAGATTTTTGAAGGAAAGAAATAGTTTATGGCATGCGGTTACTACAAGCAAATATGGCATGAGAAAGAATAATTGAGACATCAACAAAAGGTAGGAGATACCCACGGCTGGCCATGGAGATTCTTATGTTAGCTCCTTTTTTTTTTCTTTCTTATTCTCATATTTGGGTTGGCTTGGGAAATAAGATGAAAATCCGAGTCTGGAAAGATGTGTGGTGGGGAGAAGAACCACTTTGCACCAAATTTTCCTTGCTTTTTGTTCAGCTGTTAATAAGAATACCTTTATGGGGACATTCTTTCTTGGTATGATGATGGTCTTCCTTGAAATCTTCACTTTCATAGGGATCCCCTCCTAGGTGATTTGGATCAATTGTTCTGTTGATTGACTTCTTGTGGGATGTATTTCATGAGCCATGCATTAATAATTGTAAGATTTGTTCACTCCAACCTGGGGCATATTTTCTTCCACGTCCTTTTTCTTCTCTTAGTCCTACGCATAGTTAAATTCTTTACCTTTATTTCCTATCAAAAAGGTTGGGTATATGCCTTGTCCACTTTGAGTCAGACCTTTCATCTAGACATTGGCTTTTAAAAAGATTAATACATATGATGTCCTCTAGAGTTAAAGAAAGTTTACGTTTCTGTCCACACATATTTGTAAGATGTGCATTAGCCTGGAGGGAACAATCGAACATCTTTTTCTTCCTTGTATCTCTTGCATCTTCTGGCACGCCCCAAAACTGCATCGCATTGAAAGGCATGCAAACGCGAATCTCGAGAGCACGACCTCGGGCTCCAAACCAGGAGGCCGCTGGGTCACTGATTCCCTTGTGCAAAAGGCATAATGAAATTAGTGCACCTAGTTCAGATTATACAGCGGAAGACTACTACTCTATAAGAACTAGAGTTAACAAAAACTTTTTCATTATTTTGATAAACATGTGAGTGAGAACATAAATCATAAGGTTCATCATAAAATCTAGCATGTTTAATAAAACATAACGTATTCAAACAATACCAACAACACGTAACAAAAACTCAAGAGTTGCCAAACCAAGGTAAGTCTGTACAAAATGTTCACTAGTCTATACACTCTCTAACATAGAACTAAAGACTAAACAATTAGTCCACTGCCACACCGCATCCTCATCTCATCGCTGGATCACACAGCTGACCTGGAACATATTCCCAATGAAGTGTTAGCTAGACAGCTAGTAGGTAATACTAACAACTAGCCCTCCACAAAATCAGTGCGATCAGCAAATACATGTTATAATCACATGCCATAAAAAATATCATATAAACCAGATATATCACATGTTATCTCATCTATAACATATCCATCATAGAACTTCTCATGACATATAATATGACTTGTTTATTATATGTCATGAGAAGTTCTATGATGGATATGTACTCATGTCCTTCACCCTTTCCAATTCTAGGGTGACAGTCCACATGTCCATGACAATATAGCATCATACTCATCTCAAAGATATTATCAATCAACATCATGTATTGCACTTACCTTGTACATGCATTGCGTTCATACACCTCATACATAACATCATAACATCCTAAATATGATTCATGAATTATCATGTCATTCGTCACATTCCATAACCATATCATTCACATGCCACATTCCATTTCCATATACATACCCATCACATTCCATTTCACATTATCTCATCATACAACATAATTATGCATTATCATTTAATCAATAATAATAAAGACTAAACATACATCCAACATTACACATTAACACATCAATCTAGTGTACACGTGTACCCATATACATGTGTATACCTTACAATCACATCATACAAACCAAACCAATCATATTAAACCAAACTGTGCTCTTCAGTTGACCGAAGGTTAAACTTTGGTTAACCGAACATGGGCTTTGGTCGGTTGAAGCCTTGCTTCGATTGACCGCACACAACCATGGTTTCAAGGATTGGATCGATCGGGTCCATATCGGCCGGTCCGTACCGGGATCGACCAGGACCGGTCCGTACCGGGATCGGCCAGTATCAGTCAGATCCCAAGCCACATACAACTATTGTATCAAGTGGCTTTGGATTGGACCGGTCCAACAGATACCGGTACAGACCGGTCCAACCGATCCAAACTCTTTTTTTTTGTTTTGTGTTTTAGTTTATAAAAGGAACGGTCCAACAAGTATTGACCTAGACCGGTCCAGCGACAAGTTCCACCATTCCGGCCACCGGTACCTCCGATCGGTCTGGTTGATCCAATTTTTTTTTTTTTAATTTATTTTTTCAAAGGGTGATCCAACTTTTGTATCGGATCTGGACCAGTCGGTATTGTCGGTCCAGATCGGGATTGGTTGGGACCGGTCCGATCCATGATTCCAAAACTTAAAACCCTAAACACAACCACACAGAAATCATCATTTGGGACATGGTCTTCAGTTGATTGAAAGTCCCTTTAGTTGACCGAGACCCAAACATTCTCCACAATCAGGTCACTGTTTTTTTGATCGAACCGCTCCTTCAGTTAATCAAGCACCTAATTCGGTTAGTCGAAGGGTTTTGTTTTCAGGGGGTCTTTGGTCGACCCAAGGGCCTCCTAAAGCCACTCCTTGTCAACACTAAGCCACGGAACCTATCTTCCGTCCTTCCTCAAGTTCAAATCAACCACAACCAGCAAACTAAAGTCAATCTAAGGGATTAAAAGTCATTAGAAATAAATTTTAAAACTCACATGCCTTTAGAGATTTATAAAGCCTTTTAAAACCCTTTCTATTGATTTAAAACCAACCTAAACGCTTCACTAATCATCACAAAACACTTCTAAATCCTTCTAAATGAATTTATGTGTTTCCCATCACCATGAAACACATCAATAACTAACATACCATAAAACCCTTCTCCCTAAGATCCTCAAGCTCCAGGCCCTAGTGATGCAGTATGCATGAAAACAAAGTAATGTGGTACTTAGAGATCAGATTTCAGAATAATAATAAATAATTCAAATAAAGATAGCAAGCTATTCACACAATAAGTTGCTGAAATCTTCTAATCAAGCATTAAAAAAAAACTGATTCCTAAGATAAACCACAATCAAGTAGTGCAAAAGTCATTGAATTTCTAGCAGAGTGGACCTAAAGGAAGTAAGGACTTCCTAACTAGCATAAGGTTCATCCAAGACTCAATTAGAAGGTCAAATTACCTATCCTAGAATTGCAAATAAAATTCATTTTCTAAAACACTATCAAATCAGTAATTTAAGGGTTTTTAAAGGTTTTAATGTTGCTGGAAATTTCAGCAACAATAGGAAAACAGTCTAGAAGTAAACGAAAAGATCTAAATCACATAACTACTGCAATAAGATGATTATAATAGGTGGGAAAGGACTAAAATAAGAAAATGGGACAATGAGTTTTGAGAAAAGATCAGTAGCTAACCTTAGATCTGATCTTCTCTTCAAACGAGAGGAGAAAACAACTGTTAGATCAGAAAAGAATCAATTAAGATGAACTTACCAAAGAGGAGAGAAATAAAAGTGGTCTAGAAATCACTCCTAGGGGCTTCACACCCTCCAATCACAGGAATCATGGTTTCCAAGCTTAGGAGACCAGAAAATAGCTTTCTTCATTCAATCTTATCTCTGTCCTTTTTTTTTTTTTTTTTTGAAACAAAGCGGAAGCTCCTTCCCTATATGGAAGTGACGCACAACCATAGTAAAATTAATAATGTAAAAATACACAAATGCCCCCACTTAAAAGACTTGTTGTAATTTCGTATTCTAACCTCTACTAACGTCAAAAATAACTAACGTACCCTTAAAACAACTCTAAAGCACTAAACAATAATTAAATTAATTAAAAAGGACTGAATTAAAAGAAAGATAAATAACAAAACAATTTACTCCAAGGCAACCCATAGCACCTCTCCAAGGTGGAGACTTCTAGATGTGTGTGCTCATGGGGTCTTCACCTCGATGTGCCATCTAACTCAGCCATAAAGAAGGCTGAAAGTCTTCTCCTACGCCTTTGGTACACTCTAAAATCAGTTGAAGTGGTGATGCCCCCATCAATTCTCCTGGGGTGGGAAGAACTCGACTTTGGTGAGATAAGCTGATGAAACTAATCAAGCAAATCAGGATCTAAACGCTTAAACTCGGTCTCGGTGATCCACATACTGTCTGAATTAAAGACGATGCTACCACTTGACAAGATACTTTTGATAGCCCATTAGCCCCTATGTTGGGTAGAAACCACTTAGTGATCTAAGACATTTTTGAATTTCTTCTTTCCTCTTCCGTAAGATGGTTAAAGGAGGTATTGGCTGTGGGAATTGAAGTATTGAACAATAGGTGGCAATGGTGAACGGATAGATGGGAAAGTGGGATGAAAGGGTTTAGAGGTGGTGTGCAGTGTCTTGAAAATGCACAAGATCTCCCACATAAAATGTTGAACTAATACCCATATCAGTGGGAAGATTCAACACATACGCATTAGGGCCAGCCCGTTGCATGATCTTGAATTCACCTGCATGTCAAGATTGTAGGCTTGTAGCTTCTTAGCAGTTCCTTGTGGGAAACGCTCAGGCCTTGGGCGTATCGTCACATAATCCTCAACTAGAAAATCTCTAGATCTACGATGAGAATTAACTGCCAGTTTATATTTTTCATTATTTTTTGTTATTCTGTCTTATCTCTTTATGCAATTCGTGAATGTGATGTGCAAAAGACTCTGAAGGCTTAGATGTGACAAACATAGGGATGAGATTTATAGGTAACCTAGGCTTGTAACCATGCTCAACTTCAAATGGACTCATGCCTTTGGTCTTATTGACTGAATTATTGAATGCAAGTTCTGTTGCATCTAAGATCAAGTCCCATGGTTTGACATTTTCACCCACTAAGCATTGTACAAGATTTCCTAGACTCCTATTTATCACTTCTGTTTGACCATCGGTCTGCGGGTGGTCTATAGTGGAAAATTGAAGTCTTGTACCCATCATATGCCATAGTGTCTTCCAAAAGTAGCTCATGATGGTTTATCCATGGCGCCCCTTGGCATCTTCGAGGTTGGTGGTGTATTTAGAGATAGTGAGGGGGATACTATTTTCGCTTTCTCTAGTCCTGGTGGTGGTGGTGAGTCGGTGAGGGCCGGTTTGGTGGCTTTGGTTGCTAGGTTGAGGATTGCAAGGGCACAGGCTTATCGAGATTTGATTGTGGAAAGCTCATTGTCTTCTATTATTGATTGGTTGGGGCGATCTGAGCAGTGTGCATGGAAATTTACCCATTTAGTTTGCCTGGCTTGGTCCTTGAGCAGGGATTGGAATATCTCATTCCATCTTGTGTCTCAGGGGACCAACTTGGCGGCTGAGGCTTTGGCTAGGAGGGGTTTGGGGAGGACTGTCATGTTCGAGGGTATTCAGGCTTCACAGATGTTGCGGGAGATGGTTTGATGGCCTTCATGTCCTTGGTTGGGTGGTGTTTATTGAGTGTGGGGACTTATGGGAGGTACATTTATGTAATTTTCTGTTTTATTGTCCCTAGGATGAAAATTAGTCTTTCCAGTCGGGGTGTTTGTGTTTTCTTTATTTCCCATCTTTTATATAATTCATCATTTATCAAAAAAAAAAAAGTAGCTCATGAAACGCACATCCCTATTAGACAGTATGGACTTTAGTAACCCATGAAGACAGACAACCCCCTCAAAGAATATCTTTGCCACTTTCACGGTATTAGAAGTTTTGAAGCAAGGAATAAAGTGAGCCATTTTTTGAAAAATGATCCACTACAACAAAGATGGAATTGTGCTGCCCGCTAGTCTTGGGAACCACAAGCACGAAATCCATGGAAATGTCTTGCTATGCTCTGGCAATGGGGGTATAAAGACCTGTGTTTTGCTTTCTGTGCTTTGCCAGTTGACAAGTTCTGCACTGCCCGATAATTTTGGCTGCGTTTCGCTTGAGACTAGGCCAATAGAACCTATTTTCCACAAGGGCAATGGTCTCGTCTCAACCAAAATGTCCTGCCACTCCACCAGCATGGAGTTCCCATACAAGAAAGTCCCTAAGAGATGTACGGGGAATACAGAGTTTGTTGCCTCGGAACAGAAAGCCATCCTGCAATACAAACCCACTATCACTATGATTTGGGCTTTGAAGAATAGCAATGTGCAGTTTCCCAAAATCAGGACACGAGGAGTACTCTTCTTTTATTTGATCGAAATCTACCACTTCTACACTCATAGAATGCAATAAAGTGAGTTGTCTGCTCAAATCGTCTATCGGCTTGTTCTTAATCCCTGATGTATGTTTAAAAACAAATGTATACTCTTGAAGCTTTTCAACCCATTGGGCATGTCATGGATTTAGCTTTTTCTAGGAATTGAGATACTTTAATGCCTCATGATCAGAAAACAAGATGAATTCTTGTGGTAAAGGATAATGCCTCCAATATTTTAATGCTTGCACTAACACATGGAATTCCTTATCGTAAGTAGAGTACTTTTTCCTTGCATCATTCAATTTCTCACTAAAATATGCAATGGGGTGACCTTTTCGGCTTAAAGCTCCGCCAATACCAACTCCGGATGCATCATAGGCAACCTCGAAGACTTTTGAGAAGTCTTGGAGGCACATCACAGGTGCTTCTGTCGTCCTCGTTTTAATCTCTTGAAATGCCTTTTCTGTGGTTTTAGTCCAATTGAATTCTCCTTTTTTTATGCAATTTGTAACTAGGGCCATGATGGAACTAAGCCCCCTAATGAACCATCGATAGAATGTAGCTAGACCGTGAAAGCTACGAACGTCGTGTATGTTCTTCGGTTCAGGTCATTGCATAATAGCTTTGACCTTTTCGGGGTCCACAGCCACTCCCTCTGAAGACACAACTCTAAGAAGATAACTTGTTTTGACATAAAGGAACACTTCTTTAGCTTACAAAAAAAAAAGAAAAGGAACACTTCTTTAGGTTTGCATAGAGCTTTTTTTGTTTTAGGATTCCACAGACTTGCCTTAAATGAGTGAGGTGTTGTTCCTTGGTTTTGCTCTAAATCAAGATGTCATTGAAATACACAACCAGGAACTTGCCCATAAAAGGTCTCAACACTGGATCATTATTTGAATAAATGTACTGGGTATATTTGTTAACCCAAAAGGCATGACCACTCATATAGACCATCTTTGGTCTTAAAGGCAGTCTTCCGCTCGTCACCTGGATGAATGTGGATTTGATGGTAGCTGCTCTTCAGATCAGTCTTAGGGGGTGTTTGGTGGGAATTATAGAATCAGATTCTAGATAGAATCAGATTCTATAATCCTAACCAAACATCCCTAATTGGATTATAGTTAAGATTATAGAATCAGATTTTATAATCTTACCAAAATCCAAAATCCATAAAAAGTTGGATTCTCGGATTCTTAGCCGATTCTTGCTAAATCCGACTATAATCAGATTTTCGGGATTCTCTAAAACAATAGAGATGCCCGATGTGTTTTTATCTCTTCTCGTATTCTTCCCCAACAAGCAAGTCTTCCCATTGTCTTCTTCTCCGACAAGCAAAGAAATAGGTAAGCGTCTCTCTCTCTCTCTCTCTCTTTCTCGTCATGGTTTTTTTTTAGTCGAGTCCTTTATCACATCTGGTTTTTCTTTTTCTGTGTTAGTCATAATAAATCTCTCTTTCTCTCTCTCATCTGGTATTTTTTTTTTCTGTGTAAGCTCTCTCTCCCCTCTCTCCTCTCTCTCTCTCGATGGGCATTTTTTTTGCAGTTGACTCTTCTCTCACATCTGTTTTCCTTTAAGTCACAAGAAATCTCTCTTTCTCATCTGGTTTTTTATTTTGATTTTTTGTGTAAGCTCTCTCTCTCTCTCTCTCTCTCTCTTTCCTCTCTCTTTCTCTCGATGGGGTTTTTTTGTAGTCGACTCTTCTCTCACATCTGATTTTTTTTTCTGTAAGTCAAGAAATCTCTCTCATCTGTTTTGTTATGTAAGCTCTCTCTCTCTCTCTCTCTCTCTCTCTCTCTCTCTGTCTCTCTCGTTCTCTCCATGATTTTTTTTTGGTAGTCAACTCTTCCCTCTCTCTCACGTCTATATTTTTTTCTCAGTCCCATTGTTCTCTTTGCCATGGCTTTTTTCTTAGTGGACTTCCCCCCTCTCTCAAATCTGTTTCTTTTTCTTAGCTACAAGAAATCACGTCTCTCTCTCTCTCTCTCTAAGCCACCCATTGTTAGTGGGACCATGGTTTTTTCTCAGTGGACTTCTCTCAAATCTGGTTTCCTTTTGTAAGCTTCAAGAAATCACGTCTCTTTGTATGTGTGTGTAAGCCACAATTCTATTTGGATCAATCAAATGAGATCTTGGATTCTAGTTGGAGAATCAAATTTCAGAATCCAGTATATCCAAAGTCCAAACATGATTCTAGATTTTGAAAATCAACAATGAGAATTAGGATTTTCATAATCCTAGATTATAATCAGAATCTAGAAACCAAAATCTCCACCAAACGCCCCCTTGGAAAATATGGTGGCTCCAAACATCATGTCCAGCATATCGTCAAGTCTCAGTATGGGAAATCGATACTTTACCGTGATCTTATTTATTGCTTTGCTGTCCACACAATTCTCCATGACCCATCCTTCTTCGATACAAGGAGTGCAAGCACGACACAGGGACTGAGGCTCTCTCTGATGAATTTCTTCCATAGGAGGCCATCCACTTGTCTCTTTAACTTTGCATGTTCTGTGGGATTCATCTTGTAGTATGTGAGATTTGGCAGAGTCGTTCAACAAGATCAATTGCATGTTGGATATCATACATGGGAGGGAGTTCGTCAGGCAAATCTTCAGGGAAGACATCCTGGAACTCTTGCATCATTGGAGCTATTTCTTCTGGTAACTCAATTTCAGGTTCTGGACCCGACTCTCCCGCAACAAAAGCGTAGACAACGACTACCTCTTTTGCTTCCCTTTCAAACTCTTTGGCATTGATGATATGAACAGATTTTGTTTGATTTTCTTTCTTGTTTTCACTTTTCTTAACATTTGCCTTTGCAGGGGTGGTAGATTTAGGGGGAAGAGGGTTCAATTTGATTCTTTTACACTCATGATTGAAACGTTGGTGTTCGATCGGCCATAAATGGTGACATCACGATCATACAACAATGGTTTACCCAAAATAATGTAGCCCACATCCATTGGCACCAAATCAAACTACAAAGAGTTTTTATAAGAAAAGAACTGGATCGGTACTAGACATCTCTGGGACACAGGAATCGACGTTGTATCAACCCACACAACCCGGAAAGGCTGAGGGTGGGCTACTGGTGTCAGGCCTAGACGGGAGATTGTACTGGAGGAGACAACATTGATGCAACTCCTACTGTCTATGATGACTTTACAACTCTTATCTTCGCACATTGCATAAGTGTGGAAGATAGAATTCCTACGTCAATTGTCAGTTTCCTTCATTTGAGCAAGAGCACATCTCACAACTGTTATGTGATGGGTCTCAACAGGGCTCTGCCCACTAACACATGGGTTGGCCTAACACAAGCTAAGCACCATTTTCCTCCACTTCCTCATCACTAGGGACCCTCTCAGGTTCATAAAATTCCTCCTCAAAAGCCCCTTCATATTCTTCCTCATTGTCCTCCATTAGCAGGGTTTTGTTAGACTCTTTGGTGGGACATTGGCCAGTATAGTGACCAAATCCCTGGCATCTGAAAAACTTAGTGTGAGTGATTCCCTTTGGAGGTCCGCCAACTGGAGTCTTTCCCTTGTTATCTCAACATTGGAGGGCGTACCTTCCAAAAAAAAACATTGGAGGGCGTACCAGTATCAGCCCTAGGTGGTTGATTTCCAAAAACAGCCTTAGACCCTCACGGGAGTCAAATGGGCGATTTGGCAGAGCCCTTAAGTGGGCGACATGTCCCGAACTAGAGCGATATCTACATGTCTCTGGGGTTGGGCGATTTGACTCCCGTGAGGATCAGTTTGGGAACGATGTAATAAGCATCATCCAAAGAACTGACATGATGGAGAATCAGCTCTTTCTGGAGCTCAGGCCGAAGGGCAGTAGTAAACCTAGTGAGAGTCACCAAAGGATCTTCCTGTACATTACACCTTAGTATGAACTCGTCAAATTTAGCAATATAATCCTGAACAGTCATTGATCCTTGGCGTAAGGTTTGCCATTGACGTAAGAGATTCCCACGATAGGTCAGAAGAAGATAATTCTCCTTAATCTTCTCCTTCATCTCTTCCCAAGTAATAATGGGTGCTTGGTTTACCCTTTCTAGCCTTCTCTCTACGTTAGTCCAGTAGAGTTTCGCTTACCCAATCAACTTCATTCTAGCAAATCAGACCTTTCGATTTTTAAACATATCATAACAATTGCAGTGGTCCATGTCTGAAAGCCAATCAAGGAAGATAGTGGGTTCTCGTCGACCATCAAAGCTAGGTGCTTCAACTTTAACAGATCTAAGCAACCGATCACCTGGATCATAATGATCCTGGTATCTTTCATGTTGAAAGTGTGGTGCTGGTCTGCCCAAACCCCTCCCTCTAAAACCTCGATCACGGATATAAAAGTCATCCTCATCAACAGTCTCTAGGTCAAACTGTTGGTTGTTCATTGGTTGATCAACTTGGGCATTCATTGGGTTATCCTGCACATTCCGGTTTGCTTTGCAAACTAACCACTCTCTGATTCAAAGAATTCACATTGGTGGACAAGGTGACTAGTTGAGCAGAAATCTACTGCAGGAGCTGATTGTTATTAAGTTCCATCTCCAATGGGGGTAATGGGATATTGGGCTAATAGGAAGTACCACTACGTGTGGGCATGCACAACCAAGGGGACAAACAAACCTCTAGACTCTAACTAAATGTGATGCACTAAGGGTAACTATATGATGCCTATACCTTTATGCAAGGACTCGAATAGAAGAACCCTAGGAAGAGAAGGCTAAAAATATACCCCTAAACTAGGACGATGCTCTGATGCCAAATTTGATGCAGCATGCATGAAAACCATTTAATGTGGTACTTAGAGATCAGATTTTAGAATAATAATAAATAATTCAAATAAAGATAGCAAGCTATTCACACAATAAGTTGCTGAAATCTTCTAATCAAGCATTAAAAAAAAACTGATTTTTAAAGGAAGTTCCTTCCCTATATGGAAGTGACACACAATCCTAGTAAAATTAATAATGTAAAAATACAAAAACGCCCCCCACTTAAGTGACTCATTGTAATATTCTATTCTAACCTCTACTAACATGAGAAAATAACTCAAATACCCTTAAAACAGTTCTAAAGGACTAAACAATAAATAAATAAATTAAAAAGGATTATGAACTAAAAGAAAGACTAAAATAACAAAACAGTCTGCTCCAAAGCAACCCATAGTACATCTTCAAGTTGGGAGTCTTTTAGATGTGAGTGCTCATGGAGTCTTCACCTTGATGTGTCACCTAACTCAGTCATAAAGAAGGCTGAAAGTCTCCTCTTACGCCTCTGGTACGCTCTAAAATCAGCTGAAGTGATGATGCCCCCATCACTTAGCCTCCAAGAGAAAACACAACTCCCAAACCTTCGTTTTTTCTCTCTCAAGAGAAACCCCAAAATCTTTCTACAAACCCAATAGCCAAAACACTACCAATCCCAAAACCAGAAAATGAACCAAGAGCAAGTGAGGCTTGCCCTCACCTCTTTATTTATAGGGAACACTATGGATCTCCGATTCACCAGACTGGTCCAACCATGGTACACCCTATAAACCACACCAAACCAGAAATAAGCCACAAGTCACCTAAAGCACATAAAATGATGTTGTGTATGCCTGCCCTCCAAGGTTTAACAAACCGGAGCCGGAGACTGGACCGATCCCGTCCGGTTCCGGTCCGGACCGTCGATCCGGATTGGTACCAGCCGGTCCGGATCCGGTGCAGAAAGCAAAAAAAAAAAAAAAAAAAATTCAGACCGTTGCCGGGCTGCCGGAACCGTTCTCTGGACTGGTGGTACCGGTTGTCAGTCCATAACCCAACGATACAATCTTTGTATCGCGGGTTGGAACCGGACCAGCCGGTACAGACTGGTATTTGCCGATCCGAGAAACCATGCTGCCCACACAAGCATACATGCAACCACACGCTAAAATGCATATAATACAGTATCACGCCATGCAAATCAAGATCAGACAAGGCAGATTATTATTCAATTCAATAATTAACAATCTAAATCATAAATAGCATACATCATGTGCTACTTGTACAGTGTGAGTGTGTGCTACGTGTACAAAAGTAATCCATGTCACTACAATCCACCCTCCTTGTGAGATTTTTGTTCCTGAAATTTAACTTACCTAGGAAGTGAACAATAACGGATACTTGAGGCTGATCTTATCCTCACGCACCCAAGAAGCTTTTCTCACCTCATGATGACCCCACTATACTTTCACCAAAGGAATAGTCTTGGATCGTAAGACTTGTTCCTTCCAGTCTAGAATATGAACAAACATCTCCACATAAGTAGCATCCTCCTTGAGTTTTCTGATTGCCAGTCAATCATGTGTGACAGGTCAGGCTTTTACTTCTGTAGCAAAGAAACATGAAACATGTTATGCATTGTAGTCAGATGAGGTGGTAAAGATAATTTGTATGCAACTGCCCCAGTTCTAGCCAGTATCACAAACGGTCCAACAAACCTCAGGGCCAGTTTCCCCTTCTTGCCAAATCTCATAATGCCACGCATTGGAGAAACCTTCAAAAAGACGTTGTCCCCGATAGAAAACTCAAGCTTCCTTCTACGCTTATCCGTGTAGCTCTTCTGATGACTCTGGGCTACCCTCAATCTCTCCTTGATCAGCTTCACCTTCTTGGTCGTTTCCAAAACAACCTCGGGACCTAGAACAGAAGACTCCCCAGTCTCAGTCCAACACATTAGTGATCTGCAAGGTTAGCCATACAAAGCCTCAAATGGTGTCGTGCCAATGCTCGACTGAAAACTATTATTGTAGGCAAACTCAACAAATGGCAAGTATTCCTCCTAACTGCCCCTGGAATCCAACACACGAGCCCTCAACATATCCTCAAGGATTTGATTCACCTGTTCCGTTTGACCATCGGTTTGTGAATAAAAGGCCGTGATAAAGTCAAGGTGAGTCCCAATTGCATTGTGCAAACTCTTCCAGAATCGAGAAGTGAATCTGAAGCCCCTGTTTGACACAATAGTAACCGGAACACCGTGCAATCGAACTATCTCCTTGATGTACAATCTGCAAATTCATCCAAAGAAGCTGAAATCCGCATGGGCAAGAAATGAGCAGCCTCTGTCAATCAATCAACAATCACCCAGATGGTATCATGACCAAATCGACTCCTAGGAAAACCCACTACAAAGTTCATGGAGATGTTCTCCATTTCCACTTGGCCATGGACAAAGGTTGCAACATACCCGCAAGTCTCTGATGCTCTGCATTTACCTGCTGACAAGTCATGCATCTCATAACATACTGAGCAACTTCCCTATTCATACCCTTCCACCAGAATTGCCTATGCAAATCCCAATACATATTCGTGCTATCAGGATTAATTGTATACCTCGTCTTGTGCGCTTCATCGAGAAGCTCTCTTCAACTCATCACAACTTAGTATACACAGTCTCCCCCTGAATCTCACACTACCATCTACATGCAGTACAAAATCAACTTTGCTCTCATCTGCAACCTCAGATATCATCCTCGCAAGAATAGTGGTCTTCACAGTCAGACCAAAGAGATGGACCTCAAAATACCGACTCTCAAATCAGAAATCAATGTCAGGAAGAGCTTCCAACACCTTCCATTCTTTCACGAGCAAAAGATAAACCAGATTCCTAGGCTTCCGACTCAAAGCATCCGCTACAATATTCGCCTTCCCAGGATGATATTACAACAAAAAGTTGTAATTGTTCAACAAATCCATCCATCTCCTCTAGCTCATGTTTAGCTCTTTCTGAGTGTAACGACACTTCAAACTCTTGTGATCTGAGAAGAGTTCGAAGATCTCTCCATACAAGAATTCCCTCCACATCTTGAGAGCAAAAACCACTGCAGCCAACTCCAAATCATGCACAGATAGTTTCCCTCGTGTGTCTTCAATTGCCTCGACGCATAAGAACCTACCCGATCGTTTTGCATAAAAACACATCCCAAACCCTGTAATGAAGCATCCGTGAACACCACGAAGTTTTTACCTTGGATTGGAATGGTCAACACTAGAGAAGTCAGCCGCACCCTAAGCTCCTCAGAAGCTTTCTCATATGCCTCACTTCAGAAAAACTTCACATCCTTCCTCGTCAAACGAGTAAGTGGAGCGGCAATACTAGAGAATACTTGGATGAACCTCTGATAATAGCCAACCAAGCCTAAGAAATTCCTGATCTCTGAAGCATTCTTGGGTTGCTCCCAAATTTAGCACAGACTCCACTTTGGCCGGATTCATAGAAATCCCAGCCTTAGAAACCACATGCCCGAGGAATTTCACCTATTCCTGCCAGAAGTCAGACTTCTCCAGCTTGACATACAATTGGTGGTCTCTCAACAATTGCAAGGCAATCTTCAGATGCTTTACGTGCTTTTCTCTCGTTCGAGAGTAAATGAGAGTGTCGTCCACAAAGATCACTGTGAACTTGTCCAAGTACGGGCGAAAGATCCTATGCACGAGGTCCATGAATGCTGCGGGTGCATTCATCAAACGAAATGTCATAACCACGAACTCATAGTGCCCATACCTAGTCCTGATGTCACATCCCAAATCCTAGGGTGTACTCCTTGATTGCAAGTAACACCACCTTAGAACCAAGGTGTGACTCTCACCCCTCCTCTCCTCACTACTAGGGATGGTACAACCCACAGCTATATTCTAAACATCAAACATAACACAGATAGCAGCGGAAGTAATATCTATATCAAACCATAATGAGGTCTAGCGCCACCTCAAACAACACCACAATAAACTAAAGTAAAGTAAAGAAAAGTTATTACATCTCACAAATTATAAGAGTTATCTACTCTCATCAAACACTATAAAGAGTTCCAACTGAACATCACACAAGTCTTCTTGTATCTCTCCAAATGGTCTCCACACGACCCTCCGATACTTCATCTCCTCATACTTGGTTCACTTGAAATGATATGAGCCAAAAGGCTTGAGCTTGACGCCCAGCAAATACAATGTGCAAGCATGTGTAATCGATGAGTTCTACTATGAGAATGTATGCCGTGACATGGTTCAATGCAAGGGTTCATCTTTTGTATGCAATGACATGAATATCTAATCCACCCGTCACTCAAGGATGGCTATTACAATTACATGAATGCAATGCATGCCGTTGATTATATGACCGCTAGATGTTCATGCTGATCGCCACCTATCCAACTGTGTATCCCTTAGGATAACATAGGCCATCTCTGGCTACAGGACTCTCGGTAGATTCTACATGTACACTGTAGTTTTTGGGGATTCTCAACCCATGGGAAGTCCATGTCCCACCTCCATTTTTGATCACGGAACTGAATCAAGAACTCCTCAGCATTAGCACAGGACTCGTCTCCGTGCCACATCCTAGCTCACATCAATCAATTGGATTACTCACAACACAATAATAAATTAATAACTGGGTTATAGTGGTATCTAATCCCTCACCCACAATCATTTCAGATTAACAATGTCCATTTCGGACTCCACATATGTTAACCTCATTGGTATTCTTCTCTGAGTCCAATCTTCTCACATTCTCCTTTAGTCCTTTCAAGGATTCAAGGTTGGTCTGGTAAACAGGTCTCACATATGGACCTTCAATGCATGTATGTTCACTTTAATGCATGGCACTATTATCCATCTGTATGTGATGCATAACAACATTTATATCTTCATAATCTTGTAAACAACATCATGATCATTCAATGAATAACATATATGATTGTCATAACATTGTAAGGTAGCATTCTAGCACAGTTAGTCTCAACCAAGTAGGAATAATGACATCAACTTCATATTAAAGAGTTTCTAGATGCAATTATATCCTAGCATTAATCAATGAACTTATTAATTCAATAAAACCACACATGGTCTATAAGCATCACACTTCAATTACATCTGGTCGGTGGATTGATCGGCATACCGATGGTCCACCTACGGTTCCACAGGTATTGGTCGGTGGCTCCATCGGTATACCGATGGGTCTACTGACAGGGTATAACTCTATTCGTCGGCAGACTCGTCGGTATACCGACGGTCCATCGACATGGACTCATAAAAACATAGATATAACCGTCGGTAGACTCGTCGGTACACCAACAGGGGATCCACAAAACCTCGTCGGCAAACTGTCGGCATGTCGACGGGTCCACCGATGAACGGTGATTCCGAGATTTCTGGGTTTCCCAACTTTCTCCATTCAATTCCATTTCAACAACTAAGCATAAATATATCATAAAATCATATTCTAAACATTCTAATCTAAATTAAACACATCAAATCACAATCAAACTTGCAATAGAACTCAAACACCATTAAACCTAATTTATAGCATGATAAGCACATTTAAGCAAGAATAACATGAATAAGTTCTATCTTAATCCATGAATTCCATAACTCAACTCAAGAACTTCAAATCAAAGGTTTCTACATAGAGAAATCTCAATCAAGTACAACGAGTGCACACAGTGTATTCACCTTTGGGAGATAATCGATTCTTGTTTTGGATCTTCAATTCTTCAAGAGTTTCTTCTTCTTCTTTGGCCTTCTCTTCCTCTTCTTTCTTCTTCTTCTTCTCTCCTTTTCTCAGCCACAAACAAGAGAATTAGGGTTAGGTTGTTTTCTTTAAACTTACCTTATAATCTCAACCATTGGATTAAGTTAGATATTTAGTGAGAAAGATCTATACCATTAATTCAGCTTTTAAGTGAAAGTGATACCGGGTGTGTTCATGTATAGTACTACATGTGTGTGATCCAATAGCAAGTGTTCCTTCAAGATATTTTACTAAGTCTCAAGTATTATAACTTAAATCTTTAATTTTCTGGTATTTACACAAAGGCCCAAGGTTATTTATTAAAATTTTCAGTTTGTTACATCTGAAAGCTTTCTTCTGGACATCCTCATCTGGTCCGCAACTGGTGATAACCCGACTTCAAATCTAGCTTTGAGAAGTACATCACTCCCTCGAGCTGATCAAACAACTCCTCAACCCTCGGCAATGGGTACTTGTTCTTGATTGTCATACTGTTAATCTGCAGTAATCAACGCACAATCTCACGGAGCCATCCTTTTTCTTAACAAAGAGCACCAGAGCACCCCATGGAGATGTGTTAGACCTTACAAATCCCAAGGCCAACAACCTATCAATTTGCTCCTTGAGTTCTTTCAACTCAGACGGAGCCATCCGGTAAGTCGTGAGAGAAATAGGTAAAGTCCTTGGGAGTAGATCAAATTGGAATTCTATTTCTCTCCTCGGCGGTAAACCTGGAATCTCCTAGAATACATCTCTGTACCACTGACCACAGGAATCTGGTCGATTGTTCGCCTTTTGTCTTCCAAAGACAGACTAGCAAACATATCCCTCAATCAATCTCCCAACACACCATCAAAATGGAGCGGAGCTACACCCAGAATGTGAAATGTCACAATCTTCTGGAAACAATCAATCTTGGCATGATGGGCAGACAACCCAATCCGTGCCCAAGATGACATCGATCTCCATCTCCAAAACCAACAAATTTGCATGCAAGGTCGACTCTCTCACTTGGATCACATAGGATCTACAGATACGAGCAAGAGAAGCCAACACCTCCACTGGATTGCAAATCAGTACACTAACATCTAGCTTCTCCCAAGCCAGACCCAACAACAAAGCAAATGCAGCAGATATGAAAGAATGTGAAGCTCCAGGATCAAACAATACATGCGCACAAGAAAGAAACATTAACAAGGTACCTTCCATCACTGCTTTAGGTGGAACATCCTCCCTTTGAGCCAAAGCAAACACTCGGCCTTGCGGCGGCAATGCTGGAGCATCACCGGCTCTTTGCTTTGGCTGCGTTCTAGGTGCAAGGCAAAACCTCTTCACGTGCCCTGGCCTTCCACAGTTGAAGCATAGCCTCGGACCCTATTGTTGCTGAGGAGCAGGAGCTGCCGTAGGACATGCAGCTAAAGGCACAACATGAGTCACCATTGGTCGCTACTGCTGTTGCTGGTGATGAATCCTCTACCTCTTCCCATCACCACAACCTCTCTGATGAAACTGTTGAGAGGAGGAGGGTTGCATCATGCCCTTGCCCTTCGACCTCTGCTAGTCCCCCGCCAGGTGATAGGTCTCAGCCTCTCTCTTTCTTTCTCTACCCTCTTGGCATGATCAAGTACCCCTGAGAAACGAGTCAAATTCAGCACTACTAGCTTGACCCTGATTGAAGCCTTTATACCAGCCTGGAACTTCTTGGCATTGTGGCTCTCAATAGCCACGATATGAGGCGCAAATCTCATCAACTCAGTGAAGCGTGCCTCATACGCTCCTACTGTCATCGAGCCCTGTTGAAGGTGCATGAACTCTGTCTCCCTCTCATCCTGATGGTTCTCTAGGAAGAACTTCTCGACAAATAGCTCCTGGTATCTCTCCCAGCTGGCAGACTCCTCACCCAACTCTCGAGACTCTACCTTCCACCAGTGGTAGGCTTCACCCTCCAACATAAAGGTTGCTAAACGGAACTTCTCCCCCTTAGGACAAACCATCGTCACGAAGGTCTTGTCCATCAATATCAATCAAAGATTGGGCCTCAGGTGGACCAGCTGTGCCATTGAACAATGAAGGCGTAAGCCTCTTGAACTGATCGATCTGGCGGCCTAGTTGAACTGCTGGTGGAACAATCGGAGCAGGTGGAGCTGCTTGAGCCTTTATTCTCATGGCTCTCTTTTGGAGTAGAGCGGCTGCTAAGTCATCCAGAACCCGGTGAAAATCGACAAACTGGTCAGTCTGCTTAGCTTCCTCACTGCTACTAGCACAAGCAGCAGCTCTCCTCCGTATGCCAGCCATCTACACTTGCCAGCAGAGAAACAACAATAAGCACAGCACAACCACAATTTAAGCAATCATCAAAACATCTTACCACATACGTCAAACCACAGATCCACTAGATTGAGATGTTGGCAGGACTTGGGATACACAAAACCTTCTAATACTCACCATTCATGCCTAGAACTCAGACACACTATGTCAACCTTGGGCTTCAAATACACCTAATAAACCTTGTGCTCTGATAACCACTATGTCATGCCTCGAAACCGCATCGCATTGAAAGACGTGCAAACGCAAATCTCGACAGTACGACCTAGCGGCTCCTCGGGCTGACTCTCTCTTGGAGTAGAGCGGCTGCTAAGTCACTCAGAACCTGGTGAAAATCAACAAACTGGTCAGTCCGCTTGGTTTCCTCACTGCTACTAGCACAAGCAGCAGCTCTCCTCAGTATGCCAGCCATCTACACTTACCAGCAGAGAAACAACAATAAGCACAACCATAGTGTTTAAACTCGGTATCGGATCGGGGATCGTCCCGGTCAGATACCAAGTTGGATCGGCCGATCCAAACATTAGCTCGGAACAAAAAAAAAATCAGAAAGTGAAAAAAAAGAAGAAAAAATCATATTAAAATACCTGTACGAGACAAGATCTATGGATTTTGTTTTTTGGTGAAAAGGGTCTACTGCATCAAGAAGAGAAGAAAAAGAGAAGAAAAAGAAAGAAGAAGAAGAAGAAGAAACAAGCTTTCAATCTCTCTCTCTCTCTCGATTTGGAGACTTCTCCATGTCCAGATCTGTAGCTTCTCCCACACACTTTGCACGGTAAGTCTCTCTCTCTTTCAACGTTCAGATCTCTCTTTCTCTCAAAACTTCTTCCGAAATCCAAATCAGAGACAGAAATCCAAATCAGATGATTCAGATCTGTCTCTCATTCTAGAAACTACACGTTTTAAAAAAAGAAAGAAAAAGAACTGAAGAATGACGATGGCTCTCTCTGGAAACTTCTGGGTTGGGTTCCATACTTTTTTTTTTTAAGATTTGGACCGGACGATCCAGTTTGGATCATCTGGTCTAACTCGCCGATTCCGTGACAGATCGGCTGGATCGGCCGATCTGTATCGGGATCGGACCGAGTCTGTATGTTTTTAAGTTTTTTGAGATCGGTTTCGACTCGGATCCCGAGTTGGATCTTCCGATCCAGACCGGGATTCGGACGATCCTTTACACTATGAGCACAACACAACCAAAATTTAAGCAATCATCAAGACATCTTACCACATTCGTCGAACCGCAGATCCACTAGATTGAGACGTTGGGAGGGCGTAGGATACACAAAACCTCATAATACTCACCATACCCGCCTAGAACTCAGACACACTAAGTCAACCTTGGGCTTCAAATGCACCTAATAAACCTCGTGCTTTGATACCACTATGTCATGCCTCGAAACCTGCATTGCATCAAAAGATGTGCAAACACAAATCTCGACGGCATGACCTAGCGACCCCCTGGGTTGGAGCCCGAGGTCGCGCCCTCGAGATTCGCATTTGCATGCCTTTCGATGTGATTCAGGTTTCGGGGCATGACATCTTTGATGAACACCTCATTTCTTTCGGTGCATAAATCAGCCACCAATAAGATGGTGGATGAGTTGGCTGGTTGGCTGGTTGGCTGGGGATGTGTCGGTGGTTGATGATGAGGTGCTAGCACAATAGGGAAGGTGTTTTTGATTTTTTCTTTTTTTCTTCATTTCATTTTATTTCTTAAATTAAGGAGCTCCTGTAGCTCTATCTGTATTCTTTTCACCTTAGACCTTGTTTTTTCTTTAAAAATATTGTCCATTTTCCATCAAATGAAAATTTTCATCGCAGGAAAAGGTTGAGAGAATTTACATGTAGAAATGGTTAGGTTTCTCATTGTCTTCCATCTAAAAAGAGGAGAAAAGATTCCTCCATATATGGTAATTGATTTTTTTTTCTCATCATTTAGTCCTTGGATTCTTCTTTCTGTGACATCTTATACATTCTCTAAAATAATACGTACATCTATTCTTTTTTCTACTAGGGGATAATATATTTGGGCCAAGCACTGCTGATGCTGCTGAATCTCTGTTTGGAGCTTTTGGTTCTGCAATGGAATCTAGACTTCCTTGGGCAGCAATTCTGGGTAATCATGACCAAGAATCTACGATGACTCGTCTAGAGCTGATGTCCTTTATCTCCCTTATGGATTACTCAGTCTCGAAGGTCAATCCATCTCCTGACATTGATGGGTTTGGGAATTATAATCTGAAAGTGCATGGTGCTTTTGGTTCTGATTTTGTCAACACCAGCATCCTCAATCTCATCTTTCTTGACAGTGGAGACAGGGCCACTGTTGGAGGACTTCGAACTTATGGATGGATAAAGGAATCTCAACTTCGTTGGCTTCAAAGCATTTCTGAAGGGTTTCAGGTAAAGACGCCTTACTCTAAAACCTGCTTTATAAGCAGCATATAGGTTACAGAGAGACAGGACCATTTTTTGATACTTGTTAACTAGGATTTGTCACATCTCAGAAATCAACCTGTTTGGTTATCTTAACTTTCCAGTCTTTCATAGATCAGAAAAAGAATAGTTCATACATAAAATGGAGGAGAACCGATTTGTGAAATACGATCTTTCCTTGTTGGAATTTATGACTTCTATCCTTGTTCGTGATTCAGAATGAAAATCCATTATTTTGTTATTATATAAATTAAACTGTTTCTTCAATAGATGTAGAATCACATCCATTGCTTAGTTATTATTTGTTTCTCAAAATTCGTTGGATATTTCATTGTTGCTCTTTGCTAGTTCTACAAGAGGATGTTTCAAGCATTCAGATTTTATTAACATGTTGCAGGTCACAAACTAACAGGGTCAAAAGCAGGACCTATATCCTCTGGTCAATATCACTATGGTCCCTGCAGCACCAGCCCCATCCCCATCCCCATCACTGGCATTCTTCCACATTGCAATTCCAGAAGTTCGGCAGCTCTGGTTCAAAGAGATTGTGGGTCAGTTTCAGGAGGCAGTAGCTTGTTCTTCTGTTAACTCAGGAGTTCTACAGACCCTTATCTCCATGAGAGATGTGAAGGCTGTCTTCATTGGCCATGATCATACCAACGACTTCTGTGGAGTGATTGATGGTATATGGTTTTGTTATGGTGGAGGCTCTGGATACCATGCTTATGGTCGAGCAGGGTGGCCGAGGAGAGCAAGGCTCATACTAGCAGAACTTCAGAAGGGTGAGAAGGCATGGATGGGTGTGAAGACAATCAAGACTTGGAAACGACTTGATGATGAGAACTTGACTAAGATTGATGAGCAAATTCTATGGGAGCAGAGGCCAACAGCATGACTCAGGTTACAGGTACCCTGAATCAGCAGAGATTATATTGTCCTTTGTTTTGTCGTTTATGTTTTTTTTTCTGGACGAAAAGATGATTCCGATAGTTTGAAGAACTGGTGCCCTCTGGCGTCTGGCTGTTGCACTGGAGTGAACAGCTAGGTGATTGCATGATTGTGGAGTCAGATGGTACTCTTATGTACATACATTACCCGCTGGGACAAACTACTTGAGATTTGATTTTAGAACTAAGGATACGTTTATCATTTGATAAGAATATTCTTTACACGACATCAGGCGAAGCACGTCAATGATGCTCGAACATGTATCGACTGCTTATTTATTTTCTATCGGTATATAAACCTTATGGTGGGATCCTAGGGTCCCACGTAAATCTGACGGCAAAAGGTCTTTAATTAATTATTTTTTCTTACCCCATTTTTAATGTTAAATGACTACTATATATATATATATATATATATAATTTTGTTTGAAAGTCTTTTTTTTTTTTTTTGTTTTCTTTTTTTGTGGTAAGGACTACCAACAAAATGCCAGATTTTTTTTTTTGCAAAATTTGAGTATGTTCATAGCACATCGCGAAAGGCACACCTAGATGAATCGATTATCATGTTGAATGCCTTCAGCCAACCTGACCTCAAGTGACAAACTTTGTGAGAGAGCCGAGCCTTGTGATCCCGCCATAAGGTTCATATAACGAAAGATCACGTTTGTTTATGTCCGAACTAAAAACCTGACATCTATTGATTCATCTACTGCTAAATATGTGTATGGGTAAAATCTACATTTTTGTGCGGCTGTTGGCCAATAGGTAATCTTAAAGCATTAAACTAATTATTTTGAATTAAATTCATCCCAAGTGTTCGAGTGTTAAGATGTAGGGAGGGTAACAGGCTGATTCTGGTAAACCTTAACTACCCCTGTAGTGTACATCCAGTAAATAACCTAATCAATACGGGGTCGGAAAAGATCCAACTAAGAAAAAATAATTTTTATTCTTTTTTTTTTCTGGGGATATATAATTAGAAAATATATATTCTAATATAAAATAATAGAGTTTGACACGTGGATTGCACATAGGTAATGCAGTGTCCTGTTTCTGAAAACAAAAAAATCCCATTTGAAAATATATATATTCTAAAGATAGAATCCTGGTTAAATTACATTGGCAGCGCCTTGGCGTAATGATAAGTACCCTTGAAACCTAAACATCACAACCACCTCCCTATATTTTGAAACTATATAACAACGAACCCATCCGTTAGTAACCGCCACTCAAATAACTGATGCAGACCAAAATAACAAACAATAAAAATTAATAGAAACTGTTGGTCCAAAAAATCAACTCCGATTCGTTTCTCGATCGGTTCGTGGATAATGTCACTCTTGGTCGTGTGGTCGAGTGGGTGCGGGCGTGTCAGAACTCTTAAGAGTTCACCTGAAAGAAGGTTGTGTGACTTAAACTGTGTAAGTTAATTAACAAAGTAAATCGGTCGATGTGTGACCGATTGTGAATCAGACGATTATGTGGCTTCTAATCTCGAAGGATCAATAGCTGATCCAGAGAAACTGATTTTACGCGATTAACAACACTTTCATAAAATAACTAGAACAAGGTGTTAGCATACAATATAGAAGGTAAATCTTCTAACTCGGAAAGACGAAAATTAAAGTAAAGAATATACAAAAAACCTCTGACAGGTCCTTGGGCTCCGATTGTGGGACATGATTAACCTACTTCACGGGTGCACAGTTCGGCATGCAAGGCAATGACAAGAAGGGCTTTGAAGAATGTCTGACTAGGATTCCCCCATCGCCGACTAGTTCGGGTAACGAAGTATGTGCAACAGAATCCTTGCAGAATGCTAATGGTGATCACTGGGGATCAAGGATAAAGCTATGTGTAGCTGTTGAGTTGATTTGTTGAAGATGCCTCTTTCGTTATGGCCTTCTTATAGGCCTTCACTATAACCATTTTGCGCTTGGTTGATAATGGGAAGTCTCAGATGTTCCTTTGCTGACACCTGACCCACTTCATTGCTTCATGTTCACAACATGTTCTGTCTTTGATAACTAACTTGGGCTTGCACAACCTTTATTGACAAACTAGGTTTGTGCTAGCTTATTGGGCCTGTACCATCCCATTGGGCCAATGCCCGTTTCTTTCTTACTGTCCGGCCCATGCGATTTTAGAGGCCTATGGGGTCTAGCTGGTTTTAGGCGGTCTAAATCAGGCCTAAACATTGCCCCCTTCTCTTGTCTTTTCAAAAGTTTAACTTTTGAACTGACAAGAGAATCCATCATGAGTTATCTTTGGGAACGGCGATAGTCATTAAGGCTTTTTAGCTTTCTGTCTTCAAAATTTGAAAATGTAATCTCTATTGATCTTCATCTTTTCACCATCTTCCTTGTATCTTCTCTTCTTAGATTCTTGCTGACCCTTAATGGTGCCTAACGTTCCCTGTGAATCGTCCTCTTTTGCTTTGCTTTCTTCTTCTGCCGATCAACAGCTTATTTCTCCTTATTAGGGCTCTCTTGCCCTCGGGCCGTTTTTTTCCAAAAATTACTCCACAGTTAGCATCTGTACTGCAACCTATTTTCCCACGTTGTCTTGGTGAGAGCTTCCTTGCCGATTCTCCTTTTCTTGATTGGCAAGCTTGGACTGCCGGTTGCACTCTGCGATCATGGCCGAAAGCGAATGCAGATTGGGTTTCTTGGATTGACTGTCTGACTCCTTTCTTTGCTACTCTTTGGAAATCTATAGGGATTTTTGAGCTAATTCAATATTCCCAGTTTGAATTAGCTATAGTGCATCCTATGCTAGCTGCCCTAGTTTGCTTCTGGTCCCGTTCCACCAACTCTTTCCATCTTCCATGTGGTCTTAATGGGCCAACTATACTTGACTTTGTGCTCTCTCTGGCCTGCCGCCGATCGGTGAATTAGTTGATGGCAACCTTCCCTCGTCCAACCTTTCTTTCGACAACTCTAATGCCAGGGTTACTTATGACACCTTATGCTTAGGGAAAAGAAGACTTCTATTCTTGACATTCAAGAGCACTGCTCTTTTTTTGTTGATGTTTATGTGTCGCAGCTCGTGTGTGGCCTCTGGCTAACTTACCAAAGAATACACTCGGCTTGCCATTGCTTTGGCCAACGGCTGAACACTTTCTTTGGCTCCCTTTTATCTCTCTTAGCTTTATCGTGGACTCTTTAATCTCTCCAACATAAATCTTGCTTTTGTGGGTGGCCCCTTGTGGCTCCTTCAGTTTTGGGTTTGGGAATATTTCCTCGCGTTTTTTGCCACCTCGGCCCTGTCACCTATAGCTTATCTGTCTTTTCGTGGACAACGTTGGTTGAATGCCACTATCCTACCGCGTACCTTTGCCAATTCTTTCCAGTTCTTTTTTACTCTTCCTTTTGATGGTGCATATGTGCTTTTCTACCATTTTCCTGTTGAATTAGCCCATTCCGAATTTCTTAACCTCACTCTTTTTGAGAATTCTGATGCCCTCTAGCCGTTTCCAAACGGAATTCAATCTGGGCATCCTACTTGATTTGCCGAGACTTACACTTTGGTTCTTTGGAAAAAGGGACACCTGGCCTTAACCAAAAATGAGGCGCGGAGGTCTACTTCCCAAACTTACTGTCTCGGCAGTTCGGGTTCGTTCAGCTCGTTCCTGCACCTATTTTTGCTTCTTTGAATTGGCCGCCATATCTTAGGACTATTATCTCTCAATTTGAAGATATCAATCATGTGAACCAGTATTTTGATTGTTTGGCCGCTGAGTTCTTAATCTCTCACTATCCTAACAGCCCTTTATCTTCTCCAGCTTTCCATACTTGGTGGTCCGTTATTTTAACTCTGCTTTTCTTTTGGGTTTATTTGTTTATGTTTCTCGGTTGAATGCGCTAGCCGAAACGAACCTTCCCCATTCAATTGATTTGCCACTTGTTGTCAAGAAGAAGAGCCCTAAGAGAAAGGGCAAAGCTCTTGTTTCTACTCCTTCTGATCGCCCTTCAAAGGCTAAGCCAGGTAAGTTTTCCTCAATGAAGTCTGTTATTCTTTTTGAGAATTATTATGGGTTCAAACGGAACCCTTCAGACTCTCTTGAGCTTCTAAAAACTAAAATGGACAACGCGTTGGCTGAGAAATAGGCCACTCATGATGAAGAATGCTTAAAAACCTGGTTTGATCACCCCCGGATCAGGTGGACCCTAGGTCGATCGGTTCATTTTGGAGTCGCCACCATCCATTGAGTTCGGGTGTGGATGGTCACCCATGGGTTTTGTCAATTAATTATCAAATTAGACCAAAATTGTGGAATTTAGGTG
>JAUPMG010000003.1:2959968-2972404 GCA_031762675.1 Pachysandra terminalis
GACGTTGTTTCTTTTGAGATGCTTGCTATGAGACTTATTACTTTATTTTATTTCACTTACTTTGGTTTGACCCCATGAAGGAAGAATTTTTAATAGAGATCTTATGGATTTTATTACTCTTTATTTGTGGGTTCATTGCTCGACATGTTTGGTTGGGCAATGACTTTAATTTTCTTAGACTTCCGCTGGTAATTATTCTATTGAGACTCTAATTCAACCAGGTAAGGGTTGATGCGATGATGGTTTATCCGTATCCACGTGGTGGGTCCGAAGGTCGGTTCCGTGGAATCCTCGAGATTCCATATCTCGGATTTGGGTTGCGACACCTGTAGCACGCCAGCATTCCCGCAACATGCCAGCATCTGTAGCCTGCCAGCCAATTCTTGGGCCCACCCACAAGACACCCGCCCACAAGGACATGCCCGCCTACAAGGATATGCTCGCCCGGACACTAGCCCCACAATCTCCCTCATCAATAAGTAGGGTCGTCCTTGTAAGACAAGAATCAATTTAGATGAACATAGGCATTACAAGCCAAATCAATTTTGTGTACAATGTGTAATAAGTCTACCTAGCATGCTTAACAGGTTAAAATCATATAAAAATATCATGTTCAAACTAGTATGTAAAATAGTCCAATGGGGTATAAGTAATTGAAATATGCATAATCATGCATAACTAACATCAGAATTGGTCTAATGAGATCAATATACTCATGCTTACAAAAGAATAAAAGATTTGGATCAACTTGGCATATATCAGCACGCCTAGGGGTCGCTGGTGTGCCTTCGGCGGGTGCTCGTCGAGTGGTCGCCGAGGATTTTGGGTGAAATTCAGGGTTTGGTCTCAAGGTTTGGCTGGGCGCATTTTCGGCTCATCTAGAATGTGGTCGGCGCCGAAACTAGGGGCTAAAATTATGTCCTTGAGGGTCGGCGCGTCAGTCGGTGCATCGAGTTGGTCATCGGCGTGAAAACTAGTGACTGAAAATTTACAGAGGAGGCTCGGCACATACTCGGCTCATCGAGTCCTCGTCAAGTGCTCTTCTGGGTTGGTTCGACACCTACTTGGCTCACTGGGTACTCGCTGAACAGCCAATTTTGGGCAGTTTTTTTCAGAATTCTGAACTGATCATACTTCTAACTGATTTTCTTCCTTAAGTAACTTCCCTTAATATTAAATTCCGAACAAAACCTAATTAAAATGCTTAAGAAAACATAAGTAAATAAATAGTTGTTAAATTGTTTTGAAAACCTTTGAGAACTAATATGATTTTGAAAACGTACTTTGTATAATTGAAAAATAAACTTTAAACTCTACTTAAACCATAAAACAAGTTTAATCCGAATACTTACAGTGTTGTTGCTGCGTTAGAGCAAATAATCCAGCTCTGTTCTTCTCCTTCTTAGCTCCAACCTTGTATGATTTTCGAAAATCAGACCATGCTCTATATTTATACTAATTCAACAACTTCCTAGTTCTATTAGTATTAGTTTTTGTGTTTTAATCATGTCCCTTCATTGTGATGTCTTATATTCTAAACCATTAGATTAATTCCCAGGTCTCCTAGTTCATCTATGTTTCTATTATTTAAATCTTAAATCCTAACAAGTTTCTAACTCCTATGGAAGCTTCTATTAATGTTTTAAATCTTAACCATTCATTCCAACTTAAGAAGTTATAATTTTTGTGTTGCACTTAGTTTCCTAATTGTACAACCCACTAATCAGAATCAATCAAAAGTCAAATAAAAGGCTATGTACTAAAGTTTCAAATTAACCCGTAATTCTATTGAAATTATACTTAAGTCCTAATTTGGTTTGGGTTATTACAGAACTAGACTGAGACTCGGTGACAATTCCAGGGACTCCATTCTCGGTGACCTCTTCGGCGCACCGAAGCCAACTCGGCACATCGAACTGAGACTCGACGACAAAAGCAGAAAGCCAGAAGTAGTTCCTGAGGCTCGGCGCACCGAGCAGTCCACCGACGGCCTAGGAGATGCTTGACGAAGTGTTCGGCGCACCGAGGAGGTCGTCGAATGTCGTGAACCAGCCAAATAAGGGGTCACCAAAATGAAGGCATAACAAAAGGGGATACATTCATAAGCATTACACATTCAAATTTATCTCATTTCCAAACAAATATCACAGTTTCCTCCTCAATGCGCAAATCAACACATCCACAATTCTATTTTCTAGAATTTAAGGTTTGCATGAACTGGAAAATAAAGGAATGACTATGAATCTATCATGAAAGGTTTGAGAAATGCAAGAGAATAAGATGAAATCCTAAGCATGCAAGGTCTCTTCTCTTATCTCTTTCAAGCTCCCAAGCAACCAAGAAAACCAATTCAAGAGAGAAGAAATGCATGAGATTATCTCAAGTATGGAGACCCATGCCACAAGTCTCAACTCAAACCAATCCTAGTCCTCCAATCAATCCACTATCATCTAGACCATAGGACTAAAGAGTTAGTGGGAGTTGGTATTCCCCACCACTAACTCCTTTCTCTCCTTCAATCCTAGCCACACAAACAAACACAAGTGCTAGATTAAATCCTGTCCACTCATCACAAGCTTTGATCTAAATGATCCACACCACACATCCAAAAACTAAAATGGGCCATGCTACGGTGTGTAGTACCAAGGCCAGCTAAGCACAACACACTCGATCACGTGGTCAGATTAGTCTGATCGGCGATCTAAACAAAGGAAAACAATCATCACATGGTCTAAAATATAAATGTGCATAAATAAGAAAGGTTTAGGTCGATACAATAATCAAAATAGAGGTTGTTACAACATCTCCCAACCATACTCTTAACTCTAACTCTTCTAATCCTCTAAGGATAAAGAGAGATGGAGGGGGACCTACATCAAGTCCACTCACAAGCTGCCTAATATGGACGTCCCACTTAACGGAATCAGTTAGCCCCAACTATATTGGTTGGTCCACCCAAATGGGCTGACCCAACAATATATCCAATGGTACCATAGAACAAATAGACTTGTAACATAGAAAAAAAACTTGTAAAGCCAGTTCAGAAGACTTGTAAAATAGAAACAACAAACTTGTAAATCCAATTCAGAAGACTTGTATCATATAACAAAAAACTCATAAAGTTAGTTTTGATGACTTGTAGCACATAACAAAAACTTGTAAAAACAATTCTGATGACTTGTAACGTAGAACAAAATCATGTAAAACCAGTTCATGCTACTTTAACCTAAGTCACACAATCCGTGTACTAAGGGGACGTTTCCCAATACGTAGATTTGACGTTTCAAATTTGTGGTTTCGACTTATAATCCACTGATTAGAGTAAAAGCCTAAAAATAAGTGTTTTTTTTAATATAAATTTTTGGGGATACGAAAATATAAAAATAGATGTTTTATTTTGAAAATAAAGTTAAATTAAGTTAATAAAAAGTTAAATTGAGATATTTGTTGTATTGTATTCTTTTTCTTGGTATATGTGATTAAGCATAAAAAATAAAAATAAAAATATTTTTATACATAAATGACAATTTGTATGTATATATACAGACACTAATCCCTCTTGCGTTCTCGCTCCCTCACTAGCTCCGCGTTCTGATGACGCTTATAATGTAGGGCAATTTGATGATGCCCTCAAGTTCGACGGCAAATTGCCAAGCTCGATAATCCAACCGGATTGTATAGATGTTCAAAGCATGTCTTTGCAGGAGGATTGATTGATTTTTGATTTTTTTCCCAGAATGAGATAACAAAATTAGAATATAAAAAAATTAATGATTGTTTTTTATTGTGGAAAATAGTTGCAAAATAGCCTGGGTAGATATTTTCTCCCACATATTTTTCTTCTTCTATTCTTTCTCGCATGCTTCCTTCTCTCGCTTATGTCAACGACCGATCCATCGAAGAAAAATCTTTCTTTGAAGCGAATACTTCAGAAACCCTAGAATTTAAACTGGAGGAAAAAGCGTATCTTGTTAAACGGGAGATGAGCTAGTGGCTTTGGATCCGTGCCTTGTTGTTTGCTCTTATCTCTCGATCCAAATTTAGATGTGGATCAACAACGAAGTATAAAACCGGATTTTTTTTTGAAGCTTTTCTTTGATTTTTAGTTCTGATTTACAAGAAAAAGACAGAACTGTAATGGTGAGGAGCAGATCTTCGTCCAGCCGATGGAAGTATCTAAATCCATCGTATTATTTGAAAAGACCGAAACGTCTTGCACTTCTCTTCATTGCCTTCGTATCTTTAACGTTAGTTTTTTGGGATCGACAGACTCTAACCAGAGAACACGAGGTATTTCTTCATCAAATCGATATTTTTCTGTCCTTTCAGTCATTGTGGTGAATGTCTTTTTGGTGAAAGATGGTATGTTGTTTGTAAATTTTGATTTTTTTTTTGTTTCATTTGATGTAATTCGGATGTGATTTTTTTTTTCTGTGGTTGAATTATTGGATTTGTCCATGTTTATGATTCGCAATTCCCTGTGGTTGAATTATTGGATTTGCAATGTTTATGATTCGCAGTTCAGAATTTGTTAATCGACAAAATGGAATGGTACATCGAAAATAAATCTGAGTTTGTTTTTGTTTAAATGATGGGAAGCCTCGAAGAGGACTCTGAGAAATCTAGACATTGTAGAATTGGTCATCCTCCTCGCTTCCTTATAGATCAACGCTCCTTATACCGCATGTTCCAATATAGATTTGTAGTTTCTCTGGATATTCTGAATACCACCGTTAGACCCCTCTTAATAGAGCTGGCAGTTTGTGAACTGCTGTGCCAACCTGTCCGAACCCACACACACTTGGATGGCTTTGGGTCGAGTTATTTTAACAAGCAGGTCGGTTTCAGGTTGTGCTTTCTTGACCTGTTTGGTTGTTCTACCTTATTGATGTATATGATGTTTGTATGTTAATATATTGTATACATTATTAATATAAAAATGTATAAACTATATATTTATATATTATTTTTATATTTTTGTATGTTCATTATACTAAAGTGGGATTAAATGGGTTAGGCCGGTTTATATTTCTCAACATGTTTATTAAAAGGTTTGGGTTCGGTATCAACCCGATAATGCCCAATACCAACCCAAACCGTACATGATCTCTTGCCAACTCCTATCTTCAAGGACCTTTGGGGCTTAATGGTTTCTGACATCTCAATTGGATTATCCATTCTTTCACAAGCTTCACACCAAAGAGTCTAACTAGGTTCTCAAACCACACCCGCTTTAGCTCCACCTTGTCTTGGTTATCACTCCCTCTTAAGGATTGGCTGTTTCCTCACCCACTTAGGAGTCCCCAACCCAAGATACGCACTTCCATTTGATATCTTTACACAAGGAAGTTGCATGGGAGAAGAGATTTCGAAGGATGCGAAGTTGTATTAGCCAGGGTTAAATGAGGATTGTAAGTTGGAATATTCGCGTTTTAATGTGTCCAAGGAAAAGGAGCCGCAAGGGTGCGTGCATGAGACATTATCTTGATATTATCAATCTAGTAGATGAAGGTGGTTGATAAGTTTATGAGTAGGAAGAAGGAAGAGGGGCGACTCAATCTGGGGAATATCGCTTATCGTAATACTGCTTTATTGGGCAAATGGCTGTGGAGATTTAGTGAAGAACGTGATGCTTTGTGGTGGAAAGTTGTAAACAGTAAATTAGGCGGACACTCCAACGGCAGCTGGGATTGCAATCCTTCGGTCAGATGTTCAAGAGCTAGCATTTGGAAAGAGGTGTCATTGATCTTCCCGTCCTTTTTGAGTTTTGTCCGGTTTAGCATTGGGGATGGTGGTCGGGTTCGCTTCTGGTACGACCTTTGGTGGGGTGAGTCTTCTTTAGCAGTTCGGTTTTCCCGCCTTTTTAGGGTGGTTTCTGTTCGGTATTGCTTCATCTCTGAGGTCATATCTTGGTCGGATTCCAGTCTGGTGTGGAATCTCGCCTTCTGGAGGGATTTGCGCCCTCATGAGTTAACTGTTCTTGGGGCTCTTTTTGTTGCTCTGGGGGATGTTTTGGTTGGGTCCGAGAGTAGAGACCATAGGATTTGGAGTCCTTGCAGTAGTGGAGTCTTCCCACTCAGCTCATTCATCTCTATTCTTCGGCCACAGCCTGTCCGTCCTTCTTTTCCTCATCACCGTGTTTGGAGGCCCTTTATTCCTCATAGGGTCACGTCTTTCGTTTGGACTGCTATCCTTCATAAGATTAACACTTGCGATCTTCTTGAAAGAAGGTGGCCGTCCCGTGTGCTTTCACCCCATATGTGCAGTATGTGTAGAAAGGCGGGTGAATCCACAGACCATCTTTTTATGTATTGCTCAGCGGCTAGTGATATCTAGTCATTCTTCCTTCGCAAGCTTGGGGTCTTGTGGGTGATGCCAGAGGAGGTTGGTGAGTGTTTAGTATAGTGGAGCATCCCAGAGTTGGGAGTGAGAGGTATATTGATGTACCAGGGTGTGTGGCATGGGATACTCTGGGTTCTTTGGGGAGAAAGGGACCGTAGAGTGTTTGAGGATAAGTGGAGATCGACCAGTTCGATTATTGACGCCATTTTGCACTTGGTTTGCTCCTAGATGGTGATTCTCCCTGCCTTCAGAGGGATGTCTATGCCAGATATATTGATTGGATGGGTTGACGTGGCGAGATCTTCTCCTCACTCGGAGCAGGTTGTGACCAGGTGGCAGGCTCTTGAGAGGGGGGTTGTCAAAGTTAACTTTGACGGTTCCTCCTTGGGAAACCCGGGGAATTCAGGTATTGGAGGAGTGTTCAGAGATCACAGTGGTCAAGTGCTTCACGCTTTCTCTGGCCCTGTTGGGTTTGGTGATTCCACTAGGGCTGAGATGTTGGCTCTTCTCACAGGCGTTAAGGAGGCAGCACGTGTGGGGTACATGTCACGAACCAAATCTAGAGATCTCATTGGAGTTCCTAAATTTAGTTTGTAACTCTCACCCCATATCCAGATGGGAGTGGATAAACTATATGTAGCCAAATTCATTTAATTTAAGAAGGATATTATATAAAATTAAGTATGGAAAGTAATGTTATAAAAATAGTATCCATCACATAACATCCTTCAAACAGAAAACAACGGAAAGTAAAATAAAACTAGTCTCATGTTTAAATCAAATCCCTAAATATCGATAAAAAAAAATGAGCTTGGATGGCTTTGGAAGAGATGATTATATCATCAACAAACTGAAGGTGTGAGATCAATGACCCTCCTCCACTTTAAATCCTTCCAATAAAGCCGAATCACTGGCCTTATGCACCAGCCTACTAAAAACCTCTTCCCTGATCAGGAAATGGAAAGGGGATAGGGCGTCACCTTGGTGAAGACCCCTAGAAGCCTTGAAGAAACCTACTGCAGCACCATTAATCAATACCAAGAATTGAGACATTGTAATGCAAGTTTTAATCCAATTTCTCCATTTAACCCCAAAGTCCATTCATCCCAACATATACATCAAAAAATCCCAACTAACATGGTCATATGCTTTCTCCATGTCTAGCTTACATACGGCCCAATTTTCATCATTTTTAATTAATGAGTCCACACATTCATTTGCTATCAGCACACCATCTAGATCTGTCTTCCACCAATAGAAACACTATGAGTTTGAAAAAAACACCTGGTAATACTCTCCTCAATTTATATGTCAATAACTTAGATATGATTTTATACAAGCTCCCCACCAAACTGATTGGTCTTAAATCCTTAATATTTACAACCCTTCCTTCGGAATTAATGAAATGAAAGTAGTGTTAGCACTTTTTTCCAATGATGCCTTCCTATGGAATTCCGCCAATGCTTTCATTAAATCCTAGTTTATGATTGACCAGCATCTCTTGTAAAAAGCCATATTAAAACCATCCGGCCCCGGTGTTTTATCCCCATCCATCTTACTACTCCCATACCCCCTCTTCTAAAAATGCTTTCTCAAGTTCATTTCTATCCTCATCTCTTGTCTTATCAAACTCAATTCCATCCAATTTTAGTCGCATAGGTTCTTCTCCTGAAAGGATATGTTTGTAATGATGTTCCACAGCTTTCTTGATATCTTCTTCCTCATCAAACATACACCCTCCCACCTCTATCTTCCTCCAAGTGTCGATTCTATTCCTCGCATTAGCCATTCTGTGAAAAAACTTGGTATTTCTATCACCTTCTCTCAACCATAACATCCTGGATTTTTGTCTCCGACAAGTTTCCTCCATCTTAGCTAGTGTAGCAAAGTCCTTTAAAGGCACCTTCTTAAGTTTATCACGTTCCTCAAGTTCTTCCTTTTTCTCTTATCTTCAAGGCCTTTTAATTGGTTAAGGATTTCTGATTTTCTCTCCCTCCCAAAAGACGAGCCGTTCCATGATTTAATTTCTTCCTTCAGATTTTTCAACTTTCTACCAATTACGTAGCTTGGCTTTCCTTGAATCTGGAAACTGTTCCACCAATTCTTGATTAGCTCCCCGAACCCCTCCACCTCCAGCCACATGTTCTCAAAGCGATATGGTGCAGCTTTACTGAACGAATCAAAACACTCCAGCAAAATGGGAGAATGGTCCGAACCTGGTTTTGGAAGAATCGATGCCTGAATAGCCACAAACTCCTCGTCCCATTAATTTGAGATTGAAATCTATCCAGCTTAGAGAATGCAGGTTGGTCTTGGTTGTTGCTCCAAGGAAATCTGCCACCCGACAGTGGAACATCCACTAATTTACACTTGTTGGTGAACTCGTTAAATTGCCTCATAGAAGCCACTCTTCTACCAGGACTGAATTTCTCATGAACAAATCTTATTATATTAAAATCACCCCTATTACGCATGGCAAAATACGACCACCCTCGAAATCTTCCAGCTCCTTCCATAATTGCTCCATCTAATTATTCTCATTCAGTCCATGTACTGCTGATAGCAGAAATACAACACCCCTCTCCAACTCTTGTAGCTCCACAGATAAAGAGAAAGTACCCTGTACCGCTTTAAGAAGATTGAATCTATTCTTCTTCCAGATGCTGGTAAGGAAATAAACTCTATCTCCCTACTTGACCACAACTCCCACATCACCCTTTCTGGTGTCACTTCCATCTTTGTTTCCTGGAGAAATGACACTTCCGGCATCCACACATTCATTGCAGCCTTTATTACATTCCTTCTATCACTACTATTAAGGCCCCTGACATTCTATGAGAGAATTTTCAGCCTCATTTCAACCTGGTGTTCCTTCCTTTAGCCTGTCATCTAGACGAGTCCCTCTTACCTGATTCTTTTCCTTCTTCATTCAAAGACCATGACAATTTCTGCAGCCCTCTATTCAACTTTCTACCTTCCTTGTCTCCATATGATGTTTTTCCAGGGCCACAAACAGTGCCATTACCTTACCTCTTCTTCAAAACCCATATATGAGACCTCCATAAAACTACAAAACTCCATAATCTTTTCTAACACCCATTCAGATATCCCTTGGTTTTCTCTGTCTGCCAAACTTTCCATCCATTGCTTGCCCCTTTTTTTTTCTGGGAAGATCAATGATGTCCTCCAAGTATTTCATATTACACTTCGACCCAACCTCCGGAATGATCATTTTAATCGGTGTAATGTATTCTGCCTTTTCTTCCGAAAACAGCATCAAACTTCTCTAATTATCTTCACCACTAGCTTCATCTCCTAATTGATTCGTCTGATCCTCACCAACCGTGGAAACTAATACACTTCCTCCCAAGCCGTATTCCCTAGCCCCTTTCAAACCTTTACTAACAGAGTCTTCCTTCTCCTTTGGATTCTCAAATTCCTCTCCAAAAAATCCTCCATTCATCATTACATTGTCTACCATCTGTGCTGACTCCTCCAATTGCACAAAACCAATCGACACCTTTGTTGCAGTAATCCTCCCCTCCTTAGCTGTGCTGTTAGCAGGAAGGGTAGAAGATAGGAGTGACGTCACACTGATAAAAGCTTTCATCAAGTTACTTACTTGTAATGAACTTCGACCCTCCACCCAAGGTTGATGGTGCCTTTGATGATGAAAATCCTTTCCTGTTTCCTCCATTGTTACGACTGAGAAAATCTTTGGTTGGATTTGTGTTCACTTGCCAGGTGAAGCTTCCTTCCTCCGCTCCCACTCTCCTTCAAAACCCAAATGCCTTGGGTTCAATGGGGGGATTCCTAGCAGACACTCGCAAACGGATGCCATTTGAGGGTCTTGCAAAGAAAGGCTCCATCAGACCCAAAGCTCCTTGAAAATTCTATTCACTCTCAATCTCCCCCAATTGACCCCCTAAAACCTGAACTTCACCTTCATAGGACCGTGAAAGCCTATCTCCGATATGCCCCCCTTCATCGTGGGCTTGCTCTTCCACTCTAACAAGCCCAAGCGGGATCCTACTTGATGGACTCCTTTTGTAGTTGGGCCGGCCTTCCCGCCCAATCGGGAGGGAGCTTGAGTCCAATGATTGATTGTTAGAAGTTCTGGCTGAAGAGGACTTACTCCCAATTATTAAAAGTCGAGCTTGCTCCCAGCTCCTTGTTTGGCCCATAGTACCTCTCGGTCTCATTTCTGCTCCAAATTCAAAATTTAAATCCCAATCATTCATAGCCACACAATTAGGTTCACAAGGATAACCACGATTTGAAGACTCCCGTACATCTTATTCATCCACCCCCATGACTAACTCGCCGTCGACTAGGGACAAGTGATCATCATTCAGACAAACGCCACCACCAGAGGCTATTCTACTCGATTTGCTCCCAAGATTTTCATGCGAGTATATTCTTACTGTTTTCGACTCCTACCAATTCAGGCAAGCATAACTTATTCGATGATTTTGGATTCAAAGATTCCAAGCACAACATGGCCACATCGAAGATGTAGGACAATTTCACCAACAGTTGGATTCCCTGCAAATCCTAGCCAGTCATCGTTTCTGGATCGATGCTGATCCGCCCTCCACAAAAATCCCCTATAGCCTTAAAAGAATCCTACCCCCATAATTTAAGAGGCACCCCCATCACACAAACCCAAATTTCTCCTTCCTCCCTTAATTTTTGACATCCCAATTCCTCTGACCATCTTTGAATTCACATCTCAAATTCCCCAAAGTCCATCATTCTTGACATGCTATTCTCTCAACGGCTTCTTCGGTGTGAATAAAAAAAATACCCTTCTATTGCCTAGCGATTTCATCTGTTACCCATAGAAAATACCCCATTTTCCTTTTGCCCTCACCAGGACCTCATGATTCTCCGGGACATTATCGTCAAGGTCTCCCATGTTACATGATTTAAGAAAATCGTATTCCGTTGTCAATTTTTGCAGTATAATAGCCGATTTGGTTCCTCCCTATTAACGCCCCATTCACATCTTTTAGGCCATTGAAAAATACCATCTCCTCCCACATATATCCTTTCCTCATCCATCTCTTCTCTAAACGAAGCTTGAGTCTTGAGAAGGGAACTGTGCTTCATGGGGTGTAAAACTTGGAGGTTCGCAAATACCTAAACTCCAATGTAAGACATTAAACAAGCTTTGCCACCCCGCTCCTTGGTCTCCTTTCAGAATATTAAGATTTGCCTTTTGCCATTTCCTTCCCTCATAGAGAGGGCGGTAAAATTCTCATGTTGATGACTAACTTTCTCCAAGAAAGAAACTCTACCGCCTCTTCTAAGAGAGCCGATAAACGAACGATTGCGTGCTTGCCCTGAAACCAAACCACTAACGCCTTTGACAAACCAAGCTACTTCTTCATTCGCTAAGATAATCTCCTACCACCGACCTCGAGCTCTTTCAACTATTCGCAGTGCAGGCTTGAGAATATTCCAAAAGGTGAATTCGAATGACTTTCTATTCAATTGGGAAAACCTTCTCTCCATCTGTTTCAATTAGCTCGCCGGACCTTCACACTTGTCGGACCTTTTCGCTCGTATTATCAAAGACATTTCCTTGGCAACTTTCTGCATAAATACATTTTCTAGGCTGAAGTGTGATATAGAAGATACTCTAAGAAATGAGATCAGTTGTAAGACGAAACAAAGAATCAAGTGGATTAAGGAGGGGGATTGAAACAAGAGCTTCTTTTATAGAATGGCAAAGGTAGAAAAAGGAAGATCACCGTATTGTCTCTCCTAGTTGATGGGTATGATCAAGGATGTGATGGATCCATGTTCAACAGAAGGAGCTATTACTAACTTTTTCTCTAGGCTATGCAGATTTGGAAATGGTTTTTTCTCCAATTAGAGTATTAGAGGTCAGAAGACTGTTAGTGGAAAATGCTAGGTGTTGAAAAGAGTTTGGGAAAGAAAAAATGAGGAAGGAAATATGGGATTTAGAGATTAATAAGGTCCTTGTCTTTGATGGTCTCACAACAAGTAGCTTTGTTTTTTCGTAGGAATGTTTGGAAGAAATCAAAAATGGTTTGTTGGTGGTGTTTAAGGATTGAGATTTTTTTTT
>JAUPMG010000003.1:2972414-2987222 GCA_031762675.1 Pachysandra terminalis
TGGATGTTGACAGATTAAAGATTTCAGACCATTCAGTTTGACTATTAGTTTGTATAAGATAATTGCCAAAACCCTCTCACTTAGGTTTCAGGATGTTATTCTTCTTTTCATGAATCACAACAAGATGTATCTATATCATCAAAAGAGAAAGTTGTAATGTACAATAAGTCCGAGGTGGACTGTGAGATTGAAGAGCAAAAGAAAGAAAAAATGAAAACAACAAAGAGAAATAAACAAAACAACTACCTAGTCCCAAATCGGAACTAGGGCAAAAACACCCTCAAGCTCCATCCATAAGCATCTCCTCACTATGGACGCCACTAAAGTATGACTCTCTTCCCACCCCACCCTTAGCTAGCTTATCAGCTATTCTGTTCGCCCATCCGAGTATATGAATGAAAGAAGCGCATATATCACAAGTTAGAAAGCGTGCTAGACTACAAAAGTGCCTATATCTCCAAGCACATGTGGTAGACGATGACATCCAGCCGATCACGATCTGTGAGTCTCCCTCCAGTCCACTACCAATGATAGAAAGCACTGTGACTTAGCCTTAAGCCAAAAATCAAAGCACATATCTCAACACGAACAGAGTCCCCCACCCCTAACCGATTCTAAAAAGCATGAATAATGGTCCCATGATGATCTCCGAAAAGACCTGCTCTAGAAAGGCCCGACTTACCTAGGGATGAACCGTCAAAATTAAGCTTGATGATTCCATCCCTTGGCAAGTGCCACAATATACTCACGGTGGCTGTAAAAGGAGATGACCTAGCCAAAGTACCCCAATTGCAGAAAAGGTCCAATCTTGAAGCTCCTTTAAACTCATGCTGAACCACCATCTATGATGCAACCAACTTGGTGATCAAATCAATGATCGCCCTCAAGCCCCTGCACCTATCCTCAAATATCCTCCTGTTCCTCTCCTGCCATATTACCCACATTACAGCTTGAAATAAAACACTGTACATCAATTTTCCCCTCTTCCCCCGCCCCTTGAAACACCACTAATGAAAAAGTATATCAATACGTGAAGGTAATACCCTTCCCACATCAATCTCCTAGACAAGCATAATGTAGCAAGACTATTAGGGAGCTTCCATTCAAACAAGGGGATAGAGAGTAATGAAGGAAACCAGTCTGATTTTTGGATAGAGGCATAACTGATGATTGTACCCTGCAGCTGCCCTCTTCTTTGTTCGGTAATAGTGAATAGCCCGGTTTGTAGAGAATTCCTTGTTTTTGTGTTGAGGGTACGGAAGCCACCATAACTTGCTGTTTGTAGTTTCTGGAAGACCTGTTCATGTCAGCTACCCCTCCGATCACGCATCTTATCCATCTCACTATATGTACACTCGTATACTTCATCGCTAGGGAGGTAGCAATCGATAGTTGCATCGGATGACATATGGCCAATTGAAAACTCGTGACCACCCTCCACCACCCCCACAGATTTAATAGCCCTATCATCACCCCTGGCAGACCTCAATTTTTCTTCCCTCACCTCCGACTTACCCTCAAAAACTCCAAACTCGTGGTTAGATAGCTTGCAACTTCATCTCCTAGTCTTTCGATTGAGGTTAGCATTTGGCTTGTGAGGTGGATCTCGAAAAGGCCTATGATAAAAGCCAGTTGAAAATTTTGGCTGGAATGATAGATTCAAAAAGATTTGGGACCAGATGGCAGATGGGAGACTTGAATTAGGAATGCCTTTCATCATTAGTTGGTTTATGGAATATTTTTTGGGTCATCTAGAGGCCCATGCTAAAGGGATCCTTTGTTTGCTTTCCATGTCATGTTAGTAGGGAATCTCTTGTGTAGAAATTTATAAGGGGAGAAGAGGAAGATTTGATTAAGGGCTCTATGTAGGATTGGGTAGCATGTCAATTTTTCACTTTCAATTAGCTATGTTACGATACTATTTCTATAGGCAGATAGAAGACATATCTAGTGGACCAAGTGTAGTTTTAGGTCTAAGTTAATTTGAGCAAAAGCAGTATGTTGGGCATAACGTTGACCATGATCAGTTAATATCCTTCCATAGTTCTTGTGTAGGGTTGAAAACTTCTCGAGTCTCTAGGTCATCCCCTAGTAATAATCCTTGAAACCCAGATTTTGGGACCCACTCCTCGGAAGAATGGATAAGATTCAGAGGGATTTTGTATGTGATAGGAGAAAGGAAGGATCACTTAATGAACTGGAAGATAGTTTAGAAAGATAAGAAATTAGTTATCTTAAACTTGGGAATACCCTGACTAGGAATTTTTCTTTGTTTGGTAAGTGGCTATAGAGGTTCATTAGAGAAGGCGAGAATTTGTAGCATGCAGTCACTATAAGCAAGTATAGTCTGCACTAGAATGGATACATAAGAACACAAGGTCTAGCGTGTGAGTGACCTGTCTGTGGCAACACATTTTTAAGTTTCCTTGCATTTAACCCTTCATTTGCTATGGGTTAGGGTAGTGATTTTATGGTGGGGATTTCTATTTTCTCCGTATATATGGTCTCACAAAAAACAAAGATACCTTAGAAGCAATTACCCTTTCTTGGTCTCCTCGAGGACTCGGGAACTTGCCTCTTTTGCATGATTTCGGACTAGCTGACTTTAAAGAACTTGCTACCCTCTTTGATAATGTTAAAGACGTGTTTATGCACCATAATGAACTGGATTTCTAAATTTGCTTCCCTAGTCCTAATGGGAAGTTGTCTAGGTTGGTTTGTTTGTTTTTTTTTTTTTTAAATCTTCCATTGTGGTGATTTGAGCTCGACATGGTTTAAAGGACTGATATTGGGATCATGGTGTAAGGGATCGTCCGATCCCCGAGTCAGTTCCGATCCGAGAAGAACCAAAAAAAAAATGGATCGTCCGATCCTGGTCCGGATCGGACGATCCATAATTTTTTTTAATTCAATGTGGCTGTTCGTCTCGGCCGATCCCAAGCCGGGAACCGAGTTTAAACACTATGATTGGGATTGTATGATTGCTTCCAAGATTGGTACGTATAGGCCAGTTCAGCTTCTAAAATCTGGGTAGGACTGGCTCGGCACGATAATTCCCCCCCCCCCCCCCCTTTTACACTTAAGAATATCATAAGAATGAAAAAAATAAAGAAATTAAGATTTTCAATTGTTCTTAAAAATTCTTAAATGCATAAAAGAGCAAGTTTTATATGCATAAACAGTAACGATGATGTATTTTGTGTACTTTACACACTTGATTTTGTTAAAATTATACTTTAAACAATCACTTAAGACTAACAATGCATTCTGTGTCAATAATCAGTAGAGGCATGATTATTGCAATATAATTATTGATGTCATTTGGCATATTCTAAAAACATTTCTTATTCAAAAATGTATATATTTAAAAAAAATATTTTTGTAAGTAAATATTAATCAAAAAACGAGGGATATATGGATGTGACCTAATCCATGCATCTTGATATAATATAATTATTGGACCTCTTAGAATTTGTGTATTTTTAGTGAATTTAATAATAAAAAGTATCTTTAGAATATAAAATAATTAGTACAAAAGATCTGAATATTGATGATGCATGGATGGGTCATAATTCATGCATTCTGATGTAATAAAATTATAGAATCAGTTCGAAACTTATTTTTTTAGATTGCAAGCATATTGAACAATAAATATGCATTTTTGAAATATAAAAATAGGTATAAAAACCAAAAATTGATACTGCATGGGTTTGATCCAAATCAATGCATCATAGCATATCAGGTATTTAAACCTCTTGGGCAATTTATAACCCTATCTATCATATTTTAAATTGTAAAAAAAATTATTTTTGAAATTTTATTGTAATTTTAAAAATTGTTCCAAAAATTAAACAATTTCCCAACCATAAACCCACTATCATTTTTGATTATTACTGGAAACAATTTCGTATCATGGGGAATACATGGTTTTTTAAACATTCTACAAAAAGCTAACCTTTCTCATTTATTTATTTTTTGGGTAATTACAAAAAAAATCTCCACAGCCATATTTTTTCATCTCTACCTGCAAAACTAGTTAAAACTAATCATCTGATTTAGTTTTTCCTAAAACTAAGCTTTAAGTTGAAAGGAAATGGGAGACCTTGGGATAGATATCCCCAAATTTGCTCTTTGTAGGGATGGTGTGTGTTGATCAGATTTGGAGCCACTGGGTAACGAATCGTGTGGAAATGCCAAAAGATAGAAGAGCACGCTGGATAATGCAATGGTTGAAAATTTCTCAAAATGGACATCATCCATTGAAGATCTAAGCTCAGATTTCTGAAAATGGTATTTTTGAGCTTTTCACAGAATCATATGACAAAAAAAGGTAAGTCGGCTGTTACTTACCGATCATATTGGCTGGTCTAGACCAATAAGACTATGTTCTTGCTGGTACATGGAGAATTCATTTCTTTTCTTTTTCTTTTTCTTTTCCTATTTTTTTTTTTAATTATTTTTATCATCCTTTCTGATGTGAGTTCTTTGGTCTGACCTCTTTATTGGTAGAGGGCGTTTCGATCACTGTTGTTTTTTTCTAGCATATCCTCGGGGGTTGTTCATGGAGGTTGGCTAACAGGGCTTGATTAACCATATGTATCTCTTGAGAGTGCCTCTGTCAGATAATAGATTAGCTGACCAGTTTGCAAAGAGTGGAGTTTCTAGGACATCTTTATTTAGGGAAATTTCTATGGAGAAAAAGGTTTCTTATTTTTTTGATCAATTTCTATGGAAGAAATGTTGTATGAGAGGGCCTAGTCTTGTGATTGGTTGGATGTATTTCTTTGCTGTTTTGGTTTTTATTTTTTGATGAATTTCTTTGCTGTTTTTGTTTTCTTCTTTTTCGTCTAATGTTTAAGGTTGTCCTCTATATCTTCTATCAGTTATTGTATATTCTACTTCCTCTCTTTTAGTTAGATTTTGTTATTTATAAAACATATAAATTATTCAAAACTTTCTACTCTCATTTGTAAGAAGATTGGTTTTTCTGTGGGTAACTTAATGCATTTTGGCTTTTTTAGCCTGTGAAGTAGCTAACTAGGTTTCACCTGATACAAACTGCTTTCAGGAGAGAGAGGATTAATAGAATCTAATAAGCTGGTTTCATGTTTGAAAGTGCAAGGAAGACCATGTTAATGTACATTCATTCTTTTTCAGTTTAACATTGTTGAACAATTATTGTTAATATATATTGCTCATCGAGATTGTTTAATAATACAATTTTTTTCTTATTTAATATGTTGTGATTATCTCTGTTGTAGTGTGTGCTTTCTGAAGTTGCAACTCTGTGCTTAATGTGCTTCCATATAAATGCCAAATGTCACAGTATTAGACTTTTGGAGGATGGTGTTTTCTCATATTAATCCTTTTCTACTTTAGTGTAGTTCGGAACGTCTGAATGAAGGAAAAAAAAAAATATTTTTGGTAATTTGTACTGAAATCACCACTGTAAACTTTTGGCACAAGAAATGACTCCTCTGTAACCTGAGTTAATAAATTTGTGTTGCTTTTGAAGGTAGAGATTTCAAAGTTAAGTGAAGATCTATTACGAGTGCAAAATGAGGTAAGCTTGATAAATATGTTTATTTTATGTATATTTTTCCAAGCTTTAATTTTTATTATAGGGATCTTGCGTTTTCTATTATCTCAACTTTTTCGGTTTCTTTTTATATTGTTGTTGATGACATTTTATTTAAAGATGTCGGCTTAAGTTCTCTACTTAACTTGTAGTTTCAAGAGTTGAAAAACCGCGTAGGAGACGAGGGTGAAATCATAAAATTTGGTGTTAAAACTAGTGATCATGCCAAGAAGAAGTTTGAACCGGATGATCCCATTGACATTCAGCGAAGAGAGAAAGTAAAAGAAGCAATGCTTCATGCTTGGACGTCCTATGAGAAGTATGCATGGGGTCAAGATGAACTTCAGGTTTGGTAGATCTTTGTTTTAGTACATTATTATTTTGATAATTTAACTTTCCTGTTGTGTTATCTAATCATCCTAATATTAATATCTCATGTTGATATCTTGTGGCAAAAGGTACTTCAAAAATTATTATTATTGTTATTATTTACACTAAGGTGATTTAGATTTTCAGGACATGGCTTTTGTGATTTTTAAATGTGTGTATCTGTTCGAGATTTCTACCAGTGGGATTAAAGGTTACTATGGATTAAAAATGTATCATTTAAATTCATTATATGGGGTGCCCATGCGCTGTGTTTTGTATGGGTCAGGTTGAGTGTGAATTAATGAATATATGTGCAACTTGAACCAACCCATTGTTAAACTTGTTGAGATTAGCAGAACAAGACCAAAGCAAATTATAGACCTTTAGACAATAACCTGCTTGTCTAAATATTCACGTCCCCTCTTTATTTTATTTAAAAACAATAAAAATTAAATCATAAAAAAGTAGATATAGGTTGAAGTGGCTGGAGATTGGATGCATTACTTGGGATTAAACCTAAAAAGAGAAGGGAGTGAAAGGTGGGTGAGACTTTAAGTTACAGAGTAGTCAACTTAGAGTGCTCCATAGATCAGCTGATTTGGAGCGTTAAGCTATATTTATGTATGTGTGTGTATATATATATACATATAAATATATTTTTTTTTGTGAGTTTCTCAAGCTCATGACTGTAAAGGCATTTCTTTTGAGGAATTTTGGGCGCCATCAACGGGGGGGTGAGTGCACTTGTAGTGGCAGTGGGCGCGAGTTCAGTCGAGAGTTGTTGGTGCTGTTAAGCTTTTCTGTTTTTTTGCTTTGTTTTTTCCTTTGGCTGCCCTTGCTGTACACTGTTGGTGTACAGATGGGTTTGTATAAATTCTCTTTCTTTCTCTTATTAATATATGTATTTCTGGATATATATATATATATTAGTGAAAAGTTGTGAACACATAAAAGGAAAATTCAAGAGAAAATTGATGGATTCTCATTTCAAGACATGAATTTGTGAGACTTTGGGAGGGTACATGTTGCAGGGATTTCCCCTTGATGTGGAGGTCCCTGGATATTTATGCAGTGGCTCAAACGAAGAACTCTTGGATTAAATATTTTGTTGTCGAAGCTGGGAGTAATTTATTGTGGAACATCATTCCTATTAGGCACCCTTTATTTGATTGGGAGCTTGATTCTATTGAGGACTTTCTAATCCGTATTTTGATTTATGCGAATTGAATTTGCTGGGGTGTTAGAAATTGGTGCAATGAGGGGAGCGGCGCTTTTCGCTCCGATCTTTTTTCTGGTTCTTTCTCCTAAAGTGTGATACTTTTGGGTTTGTCAATCCTATATGGAGCCTAACCCTTCCATGGTGATGTTTTCTCTATGGACAGCATCCCTTGACAAGATTCTTATGATAGATGACTTGATTCATTGGGGGTGGTCCATTCCCTATAGATATATCATGCACAAGGTGACAATGTTTTATGGATCGGGATCGGGTATCGGACTAGACAGACCGGCTGGTATGGGTCTAGTACAAAAGTACCGGATTGGCCGGTTTGATCCATTCTTAAGTCATTTTTTTTAAATATAAAAAAATCAGAAAAATCTATATTAATGAATTGCCTAGTTAGTTTTTGAAGAATACAACTAACTAAATAAAAAAACATATAGTTGTAATATGAATGCTGTACCAAAAGTTGTATATTAGTATATTAAGCAATGCACCTCAAGCAAATTGTTGCATGAATTATAAAGGCAATGATAGACTATGAAGTATCAACCATCAAATGCAATAAATTAACTACCAAAGAAACAAACAAAAATCTATCAAAAAAAACATTCACCAAAAGTACCTCGGCATCAATTCCACCAATTAATATATTATGACTTCCCTATACTTGTTGAAGTTGTTTTTTTAGTTTCCATGCGCCTGAAAGTGTAGCAATTGGTGTTTTTTTTTAAGTTTCCATGCGCCTGCAAGCGTAGCAATTGGTTTCCATGTTAATATATTATGTGTTGGTGTATCATACCAAAAACATGTTATTATATTTTTATCTTATCTTTGCATAAAATTGGGTCTTGTTTTATGTATCCACAATATTCCTTGCATATCTACCTTATCCATGATTTTTACAGTGTATCCAATATGATACTTGATACGTATCCATTTTTGGACCCATCGATATGCTACCTCGATACAATAGTTTAAACCATGCCCCTAATGCCCACATACGGCACTATTGTTGCTCTTGAAAGAGGAATGCGGCTGATCTTTGTACGGATACGAATATGGGTGGGGGTAACTCCATGTCAAATGACGGTGCCTGTATTAGGGGTCTCCATGTCTGTAATAATTCCCAATCCCCATGCTCTCGAAACGCCCCTGTAAAGCATCCTTATATCCATATTCGTACGCATCACGAGGCCCTGTATAACTATCCGGATGTTGTGTCTCATCTGGAACCGTATGTTATGGTTCAAATTTTACTCGAGGCTGACGTTGGGTACTTGATCTGGGGGGTCGACCATCATGCAGTGGCTCAAATGAAGAACTCTTGGATTTAATGTTTTGTTGTCGAAGCTGGGGGTAATTTATTGTGTATCATCCCTATTAGGCACCTTTTATTTGACTGGGAGCTTGATTCTATGGTGGACTTTCTATCCGTATTTCGATCAATGTGAATGGAATTGGCTGGGATGCTAGAAATTGGTGCGATGAGGGGAACGACGTTTTTCGCTCTAATCTTTTTTCTGGTTCCTTCTCCTAAAGTGCGTTACTTTTGGATTTGTCAATCATATATGGAGCCTATCCCTTCCATGGTGGTGTTTTCTCTGTCGACAGCATCCCTTGACAAGATTCTTATGATAGATGACTTGATTCATTGTGGGTGGTCCATTCCCTATAGATATATCATGCACAATTAGGCAAGGTTTTATGGATTGGGATTGGGTATCAGACTGGAGTCTGGACACGACCGGTACCGGCTAGTATGGGTCCGGTACAAAAGTACTGGACTGGCCATTCCGACCCATTCTAAAGTCAATTATTTTTTAAAAAATATAAAAAATTCAGAAAACCTATTTTAATGAACTGCTAAGTTAGTTTTTGAAGAATACAACTAAATAAAAAAAATATTAGTTGTAATATGAATGCTGTACCGAAAGTTGGCAGCTTTTAAAAAAACAAAGCTGCTAATGCTACTTTCCTAGTTCTCATCCCAAAGATTAAAGGTGCAATGAAAATCAAAGACTTTAGGCCTATTAATCTGGTTACTAGTGTTTACAAGATCCTTGCTAAAGTTTTAGCTAACAGATTGAAATTGGTGGTAGGACAGGTAGTGTCTAAGAATCAAAGTTGTTTTAGTCAGGGAAGGAAAATGGGCAATCCAACTCGGTTTCAGACCGGGATGATCCCCGATCTGAAACCGAGTTGAAACACTATGGTGGGGCCAAGTCTTTGTTGTTGATGTTATGTTGTAGTTTTCTCTTGTTTCTTTTCTTTTTTGATCTCCTCCTGATATATGTCTTAGCTACCTTTGTGCTGTACTTTTTCTCTCTTGCTAACATATATGTCGTTATATTGCTCGAAAAACAAAAAAAAAATAAAAAAGAAAAAACAAAAAATGCTCATTCATTGTAAGTTGGCCACGAGAGTGTGATCTGCATTTCTGGTCAGATTTAACTACTATTGGGTTCATCCATTAAGCTTTTATGATGCATTGTTGTCCTGAGGGTGGAGGAAAGTGAGAAATAAAGTGGTCTATCTTGTGGGATATGTGCCCAGCTGCATTTTGTTTGGCTGTTTGATCTGGTGGGTTTTGACTAGGACTGTAGGAATGGAGTACCAATCAAATATGTTATCATCACTGAGGACGTGTACGAGGGAGCAATAGCTATGGTAGAACAGTTGGTGGTAAGACATATGAGTTTCTAGTAGTGATAGGTTTACATCGAGTCAACTATGAGTCATTTTCTTTTTTGCTTTAATTATGGATGACTTGATAGCTCATATGCAGGTAGAGATACTTCAGTGTATGTTGTTTGCAAATGATGTGGCTTTGGTGGACCAAACTATAGAGTAAATGCAAAACTAGGATTATGAAAGGATATCTTTGAATCAGTAGGTTTAAAAATGAGTCGAGTTAGAACGGACTGTATGGAATGTAACTTTCTACAAACATTAATAGGGATGAATTAATGGTAAGGATTGAGAACCAAGGTTCTAAATTTCGCCTGTGATTTCGCCAGGGGTTGCCTGGCGAAATTTCCCTAATATTTCGCCCAAATTTTACTGAAATAGGGAAATATCGCCAATATTTCGCCATGTCGCAGAATTGAAAGTAGCGAAATTTCACGGCATGCTGGTGAAATTTAAAACCTTGTTGAGAACTAAGAAATTCTGAAAAGTAACCGCTGTAATCGTCTTGGATCAATTATCCATAAAGAGGGGGGTGTTAACAATGGTTTCTGTAGAATTGAAGTTGGATGGCTTAAGTGAAGAGGCACTTTAATAGCATTGTGTGATTGACATATTCCTCTCAAGCAAAAAAAAAAAATTTATAGGGCAGCTATTAGGCCTGCTATGTTCCATGGACCAGACTGTTAGGCAATGAATAAGTAACATGTTAAAAGGATGAGTGTTGCTGAGATGAAGGTGTTGATATGGATGTCTGGAAATCCTAGGAAAAATTAGGTAGGAAATTAACATATCCAAGAGTATCTAGGAATATCCCAAATGGGAGATAAGTTGAAGGAAAGTAAGTTAAGATGGTTTGCGCATGTAAAATGAGACCTATGGGAAATTCATATGAGAAGGTTCAAGGGGGTGCATATTGAAGGATATAAAAGGCAAGCAAGAGGAGGAAGACCAAAAAGGACCTGGATGGAGTTGATAAAAAATGATTTAGATATATATAATCTAATTGGAGATATGCTTTTTGACACATTGGGATGGCGGAAAAGAAATGTCTGTTGCCAAACCCAACTAGTTGGGATAAGAATTTTTAGTTCTTGTTGCTGTTATATTTTATACATCAGAAATAAGTATAGACAACTTTGTAAATATATACTATTAAATGGATGCAATGACCTTTAGAGTTGAAGTGGCCTTGGTCGAATCCAACCCGTTATTGGTGCGCTAGCAAATCTCAACCCAAACCTATCTATCACTCCAGTGTGTTGAAAGAACCAACAGGAGTCTGTCAAAATACTGGATGGTTTTTGGTGGGTAGACAAGTGGTTTCTGACCAACCTGATTCATTATGTGTGGAGTGAGACAGGAATTGGTCAGAGGCCCTGAATTCTTTATTAGCAGTTTAACTTGTTAAAGACCATATTTTAATCAGATTATGCACTTCAAATTGTTTCTAATCTGCTCAATTTGATTTCATCCTGGTCTTCATGTTTCTGCCAAAATACTGGATGGCTTTTGGTGGGTTGACAAGTTGTTTCTGACACCTGATTCATAATGTGTGGAATGAGACAGGAATTGGTCAGAGGATCTATACAACTGAGATACCTTATCCTAGCTAGTTATGCACTTCAAATTGTTTCTAATCAATTCAATCTGATTTCTTATTGATCTTCCTGTAGCCCTTTTGGATCCTTAAACTTGCACCTTGTCAGACTCTGTATAGTTCGCCATTTAACATGTCTGTTCATCTTAATCGATTTGACTTTATTTTATCTCCTTTTATAGTTGCTCCTAGATTCTTGAATATATCTGCTTCTTATCTTTCCTAATTTTTTAAATATCCATATCATTTTCCTTTTATTTTTTATTTTGAACTTTAGTGATATACTTTCACAAATTCTGCATGTAATACACTTAATATGCTGAATACTTTTTCTTACCAGCCACAAACAAAGAATGGTGTCAACAGCTTTGGCGGTCTTGGAGCAACTCTAGTAGATTCTCTAGATACATTATTCATAATGGGTCTGGACGAGCAATTTCAAAGAGCTAAAGAGTGAGTTTTTAACCTTGCCTGCTGAGGTCTTCTCCATCTCAAATGTATGTGTCTATTTATGTGTGAATGGGTGTGTCTCTGTGACCAAGTACATCATTTTCCATGACCTTCAGTAAGAAAGAAAACAGCAATACAAATAGCTGTACAGTTTCTCGTTCCTAGCTTTAATTTATTCTAAACTTACAGTTCTAGTTGTCTTAGAATTTATGCCTTAATTTGATTTTGGGTTTGTTCCTAAGTTGCTACTGTTCTTGGCAGGTGGGTGGCAAACTCATTGGATTTCAACAAGAATTATGATGCTAGTGTTTTTGAGACAACCATAAGGTTGCATTTTAAGGTTTAATATTATTTTTGTTTTGAATATGTCCTATATTTGGCTGGAAAGAAGTCCTGTGATGAGTTATGAGATTGAGAGGTGTGCATTATAAGATATCAACATAGGGGGCAAGAATAGGAGGATCTTCTCTGCTGCTTTTTCTTATTTTATTCATTGAATTTCAGAGTTGTTGGTGGACTTCTTAGTACATATGATCTTTCTGGGGATAAAGTTTTTCTTGAAAAGGCTAGAGATATTGCGGACAGGTTGCTACCTGCCTGGAATACTCCATCAGGGATTCCCTACAACAGAATCAACTTGGCACATGGAAATGCACACAACCTTGGATGGACAGGGGTAAGCAGTTAACTTCTTTCTTATACTTCTCTATCCTTTTATTATTGATGTGTCACATCATATAATATTACTGGTTCACTTATTTCGATGTTATTTTTAAGCTTATGGTCAACAAGGGCTTCACTTTCTTTTGATATATACTTAATCTAAGGGCAGGGGCATAGAAATTGTTCACCTGTTTATTGTGGCTTGATAGAGTAACGAGTGGCTCAAGTGTGCCTACTCTGATTAAAGCCTATTTAGGCTTCGGATGTTATAAATTAGTCTTGTGTTTAGAACTTAGAATGGTACCTTCTGTTAGTTTGTTTGTCGCATGCTGTATGATGTGTTAATGATAGTCCCTTTGAATCATAACAAGTGTAAATTAACTTCCATGATGTCTCTCCACTCAGATGGAATTGTCAATATTATTGTTTCATAAACCATCTTAACAATAACAGAATGCCTTATTGCTCTTCTAAAATTGCTCTTAAACCGGAATTTTGGTCAAGTAGAAATTTGGAATTTTGCTTGGTCTCTTTTGTTTCTTTTAGGCAAGGCTGGGATGTAATGTAATGTATTGTTGTGTCCTTGTCTTTTGTTTTTTTAGGTCGGTTACTTTACAGGTGACACGTGTTACCAACTTTTGTGAGTTCATGTATACACTTTGTGTACATAGAGGGGGCATAGCTATACTTATAAATTTATTCTTTTTCATCATATATATAATTAAACTTTACCGATCAAAAGAAGAAAAAAATTGCTCTTAAACCGTCTCATGTTCTAAAATTGCTCTTAATGTACATGTCTGGCCTTCCAGTGCTTAAGCATCTATGAATGGCTTTGCAGAATAGACAGTTAGATGTCATGGAACTTTGATAGTTGTTATTTATGATCTTCTTTGTCCCTAGGGTGATAGTATCCTGGCAGATTCGGGAACAGAGCAGCTGGAGTTCATTGCCCTGTCTCACAGGACAGGAGAGCACAAGTATCAGGAGAAGGTATTTTTTTGATCATGCATATGGCTGGCCCAATTTTTCGTTGTTTTTAAAATATCATCTAAAATCTGTGATACTTGTAAGACAACAGCAGTTACACCCCACCACCATCACCACACACACACACACATATATGCATACTAGTAGTTTTAATTGTTGGATGCTGACGCTTCAGGTGGAGAATGTTGTCACAGAACTTCATAAGACCTTTCCTGCTGATGGTTTGCTTCCAATCTATATTAATCCTCACACAGGAACAGCATCATACTCAACAATCACCTTTGGTGCCATGGGTGATAGGTATTGAAATTCCTCACTGTGATCATTTTTAATATGTACTATATATCAATATATGTATGTATACTTTTCTCTCTGTGTGTACATGATTGGTGATGATGACCTGTTTCCTTTTTCTTTTACTGCTAAAAGAGTTGAATAATTTATGTAAGACTCATGCAAGCTAGCTATATATATTCTCCTATATAACAAGTGTGTATAGCTTCAAAGAATTCTGTCGTTTTTTAAGATGTCATAGATGCCCTCCAACATATAATCAATTAGAAAATATATCCTATCCTTCTTTAAGGCTTTCATGCTTCATAATTGAAGCGTGAGGTGTGCATGTGCCCGTATAGATAGTGTGTTTTACACGTTGTCCAAGGACAATAGAAAAAACAAAATGAAACCATTGATCTATAAAGCACCCATGTCGGAACGGTTGACCGATTTTTTTGAAGACTTTCCCAAACTGTCCAGAATTGTCATATATATCGCCTAGCTGAGAAACCAAGAATGTGTAAGAAGGAATTATTCAGTGTGAAGCGATGTAGAAAAGAATGGTACGAGTTATCACTTATTCCGTTAATCATAATAATCACAAGGTTTTCAACTGCAAATATACATATCAAGTGGTTCTGAGATTCCCAATAGAATCCACTCCATAAAGGAATGTGGTGCTGCGATGCACAATAAAACAGTTTTTTCAATCAATGATCTAGCAGTCAATTGATCCTAACCGTTCAATTTTTTCTGTAAGTAGAAAATGATATAATTCATTTGTAACAAGTAGTGTGTGTCACTCATTGATTAATGGATCTACATGAATGAGGCTAATACCTTTTGGAATAAAGGGAAATCTTTCTCAAATAATTTTAGCTACTTTTACTTTTATTATTTTCTTTTGGATGATGAAAAAACTAAAAAATTAAAAATGAAATAAAAATATATCAATCATATAGTTCAAATTTA
>JAUPMG010000003.1:3008032-3039158 GCA_031762675.1 Pachysandra terminalis
CACCAATAAAAAGGTTTTAAATTGGTATATTTTATGATAGTAATTTAGATATTTTATTGTACATTTAATATTTGTATGTTATTTAAACTAATTTCAAAATAAAAAAATTGAGGAACCGTTGGAATTTAGCTTTATATAACCTTGACAAGGAGGAGACCATATTGCAGTAGTGTTCCTTGCTAGAAGAAGAGAGACAAACAGCATTCTTGCCTCTCATCATATCCACAACCTCTCATCATATCCAAAATGGATATCCCTCTGAACTCTGGTAGAATCACCATCCACGAGGGAACCATATATACAATGGAGTAAATGATAGACTGTGTGGAGGCCGTCTAATCCTCATAAATTCTCCTATTCCTCTCCAACCAAATGAACCACAATATTGCTTGAAAAATTGATTAGTACATCATCTGACCCCTCTTGCCCAAACCTGGGAACCTCCATTGCTCCAGAAGGGCTTCAACATCCTGTGGCATGACCCGAGCATCTCAAACCTGTAAGATGAAAGAAGAACATATATAAGTTGCTACCGCACAATGCACAAAAAGCTGATTCACAGATTCGCTCTCAGACCTGCACATGACACAAATATTGGGGGATAAAGCACAATTTCTCCTCTTCCTTTGTAACATGTCCCCGGTGTTGATTTTATCAAGGATGGTAAGCCAGACAAAAGCTTTGACCCTATGAGGGGTGTGAGGCTTCCAGATATGACAAAAAGAAAGGGGGCCTGAGGAACAACTTCCGATTGCTGGAGAAAGTAGAAGAAGGACCAAGAGGAAAAGAGCCCATTGGGCTCAGGAGACCACACAAGGAGATCCTGAGGCATGGAATCAATAAAAACCAATTTGAGAGCTTCAAGAAAACACCCGAGCTTCTCTAACTCAACCGGTTTAGGGATTAGTGTTTAAACTCGGTTTCGAATCAGGTATTGTCCCGGTGTGATCCCGAGTTGGATCGCCCATCCAACCATGGATCGGATGATCCGTGACTATCCAAACCGATCCAACAAAATTTAGCTTTTTCTGTTGGATAGGTTTAGGATCATCCTGGATCGTCCGATCCATGGTTGGATCGGCGATCCAACTCGAGATCGGACCGGGACAACTCGGGGTCGGACAATCCGAACTGATCCAACAATAAAAAAGAACTGGGAACTGATCCAAGGAGGTTTTTTAAGTTTCTGGGCATCAATAACATTTTTTTATAATTTTTTTGGTTATATTGAAATCAATAACCTTTTTTTGATATAATTTTATAAATGTGTTCACTGTAACGACTGTAAGTTTTCTACTTAGTCCCTTAACAAAGCTTTATTTATTAGAATATTAATATTTAAACAATAAACAACTAAAAAGAAGTCATAATATAATGTACGATCTCAATACCACATCGATCTCAATAAACAACTTCAATGTACGATCTCAACACCACATCGAATTTCTTTGTCGGTCAAACTGTGTATTATCATCATCATCATTACTTCTATGCGTCTGCGAGGAATATGAGCTATGTGTGTTGTGCGTTATATTCAGGGAAGAAGAAGGGAGTGGTTTGAGCCATTGCTTCTGATGAATTGCTACCATCATGTTGCCCCTGATATGATGATGTCCCACTCCCACTAGAATATAGGCCATAATTTTGGTATCCACTACCAAATGGCTTCTCATAATGTTGTCTTCCAGAAGAAGAGTCAGGAATATAATATCCTCCAGATGAGCCAGGATAATTCATATCCGGAACATGAAAGTCTCCACAAGTATCGTAGCTATAATCTAAAATGCCTATCCTTTGCATCCGCTCTGTTACGTCATCATATGGAGTCCTCTTTCTAGGTGGCATTCCCTTATCTCCAAATGTACCATAAACATGTTTTGTCCGTGTCTCTGAAGGAGGTAGAGTCTCGTCATCATCATCGTCCCGAAGAAGAATTTGAGGTGCTCGTGTACGCCGACTATTCCTTCGGATTGAAGGCGCACCATGGCTTGTGTCTTGTGGCAATGTAATTGTCATCCTCCTCGGTAAATGGAGTCCGTTTGCCACCACCACTGCTACCTCCCACACTAGGTCCACTACCACTAGGTGTAGTACTATCAGGATCTCCACCACTACCAGAATGGAACTCATCATTTGAGCCACCATCGACATCGTCATCATCGTCAAAGTGACCCCCTGATGGTTTAACCTCCTCGACATCGTCATCATCGGTCCCATCTTCACCATCACTATCATCAGTAAGCCAACCCAAATCATCACCCTCCATCGTATGTGGTTCTTTCTCCCTTACCCACTCATCTAATGTGATGTATTCCTAAAAAATATGATTCAAATTGATTGGACTGAAGTATTCATCATCAGTATGCCTGTCCATCAGATTTCTAACCCGTTGTTGCATATTATAATAAGTAAATACTAGCTCATGCAACTTGCTCATCTTCAACCGATTGCGTGATTTGGTGTGGACCTTGGCAAATGCACTCCAATTACGCTCACAACTTGAGGATGAACATGTTTGACTCAAAACCTTTATTGTAATAGACTTTGAAGCTGGTGCACTATCACCATAATTGTACCACCATTGCGCCCTAATGTATAAGATACAGTGAGAATATAGATATTAAAAAGATTAATAAAACTAAATATATATAAATTGAAATTGGCCTGGGAGATCGGTTTTTCGTGTTGACCTTGTCAATGCACTACCAAACTCTCCTTTCTCCTCTTCAAAAAGCTTAAGCTACAACATTATAATATTGTGATGATGAGTATCAAACTCAAAATATAGAAGAATTATATATATAATTTAAAAACTATTTAATTTACATACTTCCTTTATTGCTCGACCCTGCTTGTGCAAATCTGGTTCCAACCTACGGATCACGTTCTTCACTTCTTTTCGCACTTCGGGGTGATCTGATAGGGTGTTGCTGTATTGAAAGCTTGGATTGAGGAAATACGCTGCATAAAATTTTAATGACCAATATGCAAGTAATAATTACATGTATGATAGAAACAATATAAATTTAAGTACATGTATGATAATGTTATACTTGCTGCATGTAAATCATGATGCAATTGTCCATCCAACCTCCTATCGATGATATCCCAATACCTCTAATAACTCTTTACACTGCTCTTAAGGGCAAGCTTCGCCCTATTCATTGCTTCATAAATAATGTACATGGTAGGCTTCTTATCTTGATCAATTAACTTCAAAACTCTCACAAGAGGTTCCATAATCTTGCATACAAGTTCAGCTTTCTTCCAAAAATCTGAAGTTAGTATCGAATCAGATACCCCTGCCATCATATTCCTCCTGTCTTTATCTCTTAAAAAAAACCTCTTCCATTCATCAGACGTAAACTTCCTTTTCAGCCCTGTCTGATGTCTCTGTAGGCTCTCAAGGGCTACCAACTCGGTGGCAAATCTTGTAATCCCCGGTCTAAGAAGCTCCCTACTATCAGTAAAAGTCTTCATCATATTAACCAATTTATTGATGTTATAGATAAAGCTAGTAATCCTTCTTTCTTTCTCAATAACTTCCTTTACTAGTGTTGTATTTCCAATCTCCTCAAGCATGAGGTCGATGCAATGGGATGCACATGGTGTCCAATATAAATACCTCATCTTCTCCATCAACTCTTTTCCAGCCGCCATAAAGCTTGCCTCATTATCAGTGACAATCTGCACGACATTATCCTCTCCCACCTCAACAGCAGCATCCATCAGTACAAGTATGTACTCCATCTTTTCTTTTCCTGTCGCATCTACTGTCTTCAAAAAGATCATCTCTCTTTCACAATATACCATAAAATTTATTAGTGCCTTGTGTTTGCTAGAAGTCCATCCATCGCACATAATGGTGCATCCATATTTTGACCATTTCTTATTCAATTGGTTAATATAGTGATGTACCCCTTCAACTTCTTCCTTCAAAAATTTATTGCTCATCTGATATGCACTTGGAACCTTAATTCCAAGTCCTGCTTCAGCTATCGTGTCTGCCATGGTTTGAAAATAGGGCGACTTTGCAGCATTGAATGGGATTGTATTGTGGAGAAAGAACTTTGTTGTAGCCCTAGCAACCTTATTGAACAAGTCTTTACTCCACATATCTTTTATTTTTTTTCTGTTTTGCCCACTCTGTGCAAAACAGAAATGGATCCAATCCTCGAGGGTTCCTCCCCATCTCCTCAACATCAACCTCTGCCTTCCTTTCCCTTTGTGTGTAGCTACGGCTTAATCCAGCTTTTCTTATAGCTGAAGATGACCCTTCTCCAACCTCTCTATATGGTCTCGATCCAGCTATGTAGTCAACTGAAAATCTCCTACCTCCCTCCTCTTTATATATTTGTCGACTACGTCTACCCACTTCTTCTAGATCAACATCAATATACTCTTGATCATCATCTCTGTATCTGGGTTCAGACTCGCCAATTCGAATCCCACGTCGACTACCGGTAGCATACAAGGAATCTTCAGTCAATCGGTCCATCAAGTCTTGCTTACTTTTCTCCTGCATTGCCCTTAAACGGCTAACTGCCTTTAAGTGATTTCGGATGGCATCCTTGACTTCTTCTGGATAATTGTGACATGGTTTTACTTCTCATTTCTTCCCAACTAAGTGTTCTTTAAGCCTTGATACACCACCATGCATTACCTTCCCACAATAATTACACTGAACGCGTTGCTTGTCTTCAGTCAAAGCCACGTAGTGAGCCCACCCGATATCAGGATCTCTTCGTGGAGGCATTCTACAAAGAATTAGAACCCTAAAAGGCAGCTAATTAAGGTTCAATTATAATTTTTAGTGTAACATTTTTCCTCTCCTTGAGATTTGCAACTTGTTAGCTTTAAGTTATTCACTTTCTCAAAACAAACTAAGCAAGATATCGTTTATTAGTAGCTGAATTGCTTTGATGTAACTTCTGGGTAACAAAAATACAAAAATTTCATTTTAATGGATGACGAATTCATGATCCATGATTTTCAATAACATGAACCATCCAATGTATCCCACTAGACAATAAATCTATCAAAATCAGGAAGAAGAGATGAATTTTAATCATTTGATTTTCTTACTCCACTTACTAATTTACCAAAAAAGAATTATATAATCAAGTTGATTTGGCATATATTAGTGTGTAGAACAAGATCCAACTACTCAGATTCAAAATTCCCTCCAACGATTTAAAGAAATGACTAAATTTGATTATATGAAACTATTTGAAGAACTGACTAAATTTGTCTACTAGTGTCGCCGACATGTCGCCTTTTATGGCCTAGGCGACAGGACACGTCAAGAGAAATCGTTGGAAGTCGATTTTCCCTGATGTCGGCAACATTTCATTGACATGTCGCTAAATATATGCCAAATCAACTTGATTATATAATTTTATTTTTTTAAAGAAATTATATAATCAACTTGATTATATGAAACTATTTAAAGAAATGACTAAATTCGTCTACTACCCAATTTACTCAAAACTGATTAATTGGTTCATAGAATCAAACACTTCAAGGACCCATTAAGAATTGGGTCTATATTGACTAATTAGTTGGATAAACAGGTATAAAGTGTATATATTTATACATTACAGAGATAATAAAGTAATAATTTAATTATATTATATTTTTTTAAAAGATTTTAATAATATATACTAATTAATGAACAGTTAATAAATATATTAGAACTTTCTAAAGCAATCACAACAATTACTTAAAAACAAGTATTATCTTCTTTTTTTTTTTCTGGGGAAAAATATACACTTTCATGCATCTACTATGCAATTATTAAAATATGCATCTAATTGTTTTTTCTATTATTATGTGAAGAGAAATGTAGATGAAAAAAATAACCATACCTAGATGAGTGATTTACAATTGGCTACGAGAATCCAGCGTAATTCTGATAAGATTTAAACGACACAAGATTCTGATGATGTTCCGGACTTCAATTGAGCAAATGCTAGTTTCATATGTATTTAAAGACCGAAGGTTTGCACTGTAAGGTCACGGGAAGAGAATGAGATTTCACCATACTCAATCTCTCTCTCTCTCTCTCTCTCTCTCTATGAAAACTAAAAAATAAAAAATAAAGAGTAGTCTATAAACCAAAAAATAAAGTCTAGTCTATAGAATCAACTTTTGGACATAAAGAGAATAAAAATTCCTCTTTCTTCTCTACAACATGTTCAAGTCTCTCTCCTCAACAACATCTTCAAGTCCATCCCATCAACATATCCTGAAATCAATAAGCCATCATTACTATTATAAGTGTATAATAAAATAATATAATCAATAAACCATCATTACTATGATAACAAATGAAGAAAAATAAGTATCGGACGATCCCGTGATGGATTGGCCGATCCGAACGATCCGATACTGAATCGTCTATAGTAAATATACATAAATATTTTTTCAAAAACATAAGCCGGACGATCCCAATTGAATCGGATGATCCAACTCGCCGATTCCGAGACTGATTGTCCGGATCACCTGAGCTGTATCGGGATCGGACTGGGTCCGTGTATTTTTAGGTTTTTTGGGATCGGTTTCGGATCGGGGATCGTTCCGGTCTGATTTCGAGTTGGATCGTCCGATCCAAACCGGGATTGGACAATCCTTTACACTATGTCTAGGTTCCCTCCTAAAAACTATGTTCCATCCCAAACTAGACTCTGACCACAAAAGAACATCAAAGGCCAAAGGAGTCTTTTTCTGAACTAGATTGTACAATGAGGAAACCGATACCGCAGGATACGGTCCTCCCACCACAGATCCCGCCAAAACTGAATACGACGACCATCCCCCAAAGAATGCGAAACCATACTATAGAAAATGGGACCAACTGAAGTGACTGCTCTCCAGGGGTTGGTACTGTAGATTAGCACGAGAGTCAATCATCCACCCATCGGATCGACTGTCATATTTACTATGGATTACTCTATGCCACAAGAAATTAGACTTTGTACTAAATCTCCAAAGCTACTTACCAAGCAATGCCGAATTACGGATCTGGATGCTCCCTAGGTTGAGGCCTCCAAATTGTTTGCTTTTGCACACTGTAGCCCAATTAACCAAATGATCCTTTTTGACTTCTCCCCCATCCCAAAGAAAATCACACTGACACTTTTCAATGTTGTTAGCGACCCTAGTAGGGATTTTGAATAATTAGAGGTAGTAGGCAGGGATGTTCGCAAGTGCAGCTTGAATTAAGGTGATCCTACCCCCTAGAGATAAGTAATTTCTTTGTCATGTGGCTAGTCTCCTCTTAATCTTTTCTAGGACTAGGGCCCCACAACTCCACTCTTTTGGGGTTGTCCCCAAGTGGGAGACCAAGGTATCTCAATGGCCATTCCCCAACCTAACATCCTAACATATGCGAAAACACTCGAAGCCTAGACTGCTCGACCTGAAAACTTGATAAGCTACTTATGTCCATATTTACTTTCAGGCCCGACACCATTTCGAAACATCTAACAATGGCTTTGGTCCAGTAGATCTGAACGGGTTCTGCCCCAATGAAAAGTAATGTTTCATCTGCAAACTGAAGATGGTAAATAGATACCTACTCTCTACTGATTCTAAAACTGGAAATCAGACCCAACCCCTCGGCCTTGCTAAGAAAGTGACTAAAGACATCTCCTACTAGTGTGAAAAGAAAAGGGAAAGTGGATCCCCTTGTCGAAGGCCTCTAGAGGACTTAAAATGACCAAACACTTGAACATTAAGCACAAAGGAGAAGGAAACGTTCCTTACACATCCTGAGATCCAACTCCTCCATTTCGAATCAATACCTTTCTACTCTAACACTGCATCTAGATACTGCCACTCTACACTATCATAGGATTTTCAAAATCCAACTTGCACACTAGGCCCTGCTTCCCCAATCATGTTCCTTCATTAGCAATGAGAGCAGTATCAAGAATTTGCCTATCTCTTATGAATGTACTCTGGTTGCCGGATACAATCCCCCTATCACTTCTTCAACCTATTGGCCAACACGTCATATACAGGCTAGTAGTGAGGCTAATAGGCCTAAAATTTACCGATCAAAAAAAAAAAAAAAAAGGCCTAAAATCTTTGATTTCTCTGACCCCTCGTTTCTTGGGGATTAGGACCAAGAAGGTTGCATTGGTTAAGCTGTTGATAATTCCATCCTCCAAAAACTCCTTAAAACACCTCCACCAAATCAGATTTAACTACTTCCCAAGACTCTTGAAAGAAAGCCATTGTAAAACCATCAGGATTTGGGGCTTTATCCCTATCCAACCCCACACAGCTAGTTTAATTTCCTATCCTCAAAAGGTCTTTCCACCCACCGTCTCTGGTCATGAGAAATCTTATCACACCTAAGATTATTCACATCAAACCTCATATCCATCTCCGAAGCAAACAACTTTGAATAAAAGCAGAGTATGGCTTCATCAATCTGATTTGATCCTTAATGATCGCTCCATCCACCTCTAGGTAGGACAAATTATTATTTTTTAACCTTCCATTAGCTAGTCTATGAGAAAAATTAGTATTCTTATCTCCCTCTTTGAGCCACTGACATCTCGATTTTTGTCTCCAACTGATCTCTTATTGTTTAAATACTTCTAGCTCTTTGCTTTGCAACATCCTATGGTCTAACTCATCCCTAGAGAGTGATCAAGATTGTTCCAAGTCATCAAATTTTGATATCTCCGAGATACAAATCCGTTTCCTATTCTGAAGACTCTCAAAAGTACACTTGTTCCATTTTTTCAATTTAGCTTTACTGCATTTGAGTGACTGCATAATTGGAATCCGACCCAACCTCTCCTCCCTCCCCCTTATCCCACCATTTCTTGATATTGTCTTTATAGGAGTGTTTTAAATTTCGGCAAAATTTTGTGAAGTTTTGCTGAATTTTCATTATCTCACCCTTGGAGATAATATCTCTTGGGTAATATCTTTTTTTTTTTTTGGGAAATTGGCGAGATTTCGGACGAAATATCTCCCGATATTTCAATTTCTGCCCATTTTCAGTGAAAGAAGTCGGAAACGCGTATTTTTCAATTTTCATCCCTTAAAACTTTATGAAATGATTCGAAACTATTATATGTGATGTAGATGTGGATGTGATACTATGCAAAGCTATTTATGTATTTGGATATTTTATTTTTAGTTGTTTCAATGTTGCTTTTATGACATTTAGTTGTATTTTGACTTTTTATGGATGGTACTTCACATTTTATATTGACAGGCTGGCAATGCGTATGTTACTTAGATCCCTTGATGTTTGTTCATTACTATGCATTGCTATTTATTGTTATATTTTGAGTTATTTATGTGTTTATATATGTTTAAGTAATCCCTAAAGTTTAATAAAAAAATTCCAAAATTTTCCTAATTTTTACTCTATTTTCTCTTCATCTGGCGGAATATTTAGCCAAAACGAAAATATCTCCCGAAATTTCAGCTTGAGTCTTGGTGGCAAAATTTCCAGCAAAGCGATATTTAAAACACTGTCTATATGTTTCATGAGCAATCCACATGTTCTCGAACCTAAAGGGGCAAGGACCTCTAAAGTCGACTTTGAAGACACCAAAATGGACCAGTGATCCGATGTGGTTTGAGGAAGGATACTGTGTGACATGTGGGAAAATATCCACGCAATAACCAGATGCAACTCATCTGTCCAATCTGCTACATGATCCATTCTCTTGGCAATTAGACCAAGTAAACCTACTTCCATTTAAGGGGAGATCAACTAGGGATAACTGGTTAATAAAATTCGAGAACTTCCTCATTCCGCCAGTAAACCTTCTCCCCCGACTTCTCTGACTCATGAAACGAATTATATTGAAGCCACCAACTAAACACCAAGGAAACGACAGACTCGCATGGATATTTCTCAATTCCCAAAACTCATCACAAATCCTATAGCAATTTGGACCATACGCACCCGAAAGAACCCATTCCACCTGATCCTCAAGGTTGTTAAAACTGATTGACAGGGAAAATCTATCCTATCTAATTTCCCTACCACTCACAACATCGACATTTCACACCATGAGAATACCTCCCAAGGCACCTACCGACGGAAGAAAGGACCAACCCAAATTACGAGCACGCCAAATTTTCCTAATGGTTCTTAGACCCTATCGATTCTAGCTTTTAGTCTTTTGAAGAACTAAATGTCACGAACAGAACCTGAAAATCTCAATGTAGTTCCCTAGTCTAGGTTGTAATTCTCACCCCATATCTAGATGAGAGTGGATAAACAATACATAGCCAAAATCATTGAATAAAGATGAACATTATATAAGATAAAGTATAGAAAAGTAGTGTTATTAAGATAATATTCATAACAAAACATTCTTCAAACAGAAAACAGCGGAAAGTAAAATACTAGTCTCATGCTTCAAATCAGTCCCTATTAACTACTAAAAATCAAATAAGTACTTGAATTACAGCAATTAAATCCTACTACAAGTTCTACTAAAACGTCGAATAAAACCCTAATAACAACTAATTATCTTCAAAGCATCCTTGTCCTCCATCTTGGTCCTTATGGTCCATGTGTCTATCATCTATAAATTCTAAAATATGTTGTGCTCGAAAGCGTAAGCTACACTAGCTTTGTAAGTAAACAAGTCTAAAAAGATTTATAATTGAAGTAGGGCCAAGCCACTCTTCAATGGTAATCCGTATAAATAAATGGACAAGTGAAACATGTGATGTGTAATCAATATGCAATGAATACTCTCGGTGGCCTTTCGGCGTACAAAGGGTTTGCTGAGGGTTCTATTTGCATTTCTGGGTTTTGGTCAAAAAGGATGGCTCGGCGTGCATTAGGCGCGCCGAGTATGGTCTCGGTTTCCAGGGGCCTTCAAATTCTACTTTGACGCTCGGCGTGCCTTCGGCGTGCTGAGTGGGGCTCGGTGTACACACCAGGGACTGAAACAAATTGGCTAAATCTTCCACACCTACCCATTCACCTTCCACCAAGGATCTGGTATGATGGTCAACTTGGGTACTTTGTGCATTCGGCACCCGATTAAAAGCCACATCATGGGGAACATTCAGCTGGGAATTCATGTCATCACTAGCCTCATCTGCATTTGGAGAGTTAGTACGAGATAATTCCAAGCAGGAAGAATCATTGCATAATAATTGACAATTAACCAATGAGGCAACATGATTCACCCTAATGCTCATCCGACAATGCATACCTGAATATGGTTGGCTAGCCAGGGGATTACCAAAAGAGATGTTGACATTAGCCAATCAGGGGATTACCAAAAGAGATGTTGACATTATTCAGACATTTTGAGTTGTAAAAGGATGACACATCATAGTGTAAAGGATCGACCGATCCGGATCGGGATCGGCTAGGGACGACCCACTTTCCCTGGCCGATCCCCAAAAACCTAAAATTGCATCGACTTGGACCGAGTTCGCGACGGATCTGCCGATCCGTCACGGAATCGGCGAGTCGGACCAGACAATCCAAACTGGATCGTCCGGTCCAAGACTTTAAAAAAAAATCTCAAGTCCCGCGGTTCATGTTTTAAAAAAAAAAAAAAAATTGAGAAGTCTCCAGAAGGAAGAAATGGAGATGGTGGCTGGTTAGGGATTTGTAGAGGAAGAAGAGGAAAGAAGAAGAAAGTGGAAGGAGGAGAAGAAACGAAATGGGGAAAGGAGCTTACCGAAAATGCAGAGGATTTGCAGACGGCATTAACCAAAACAGATGGAGGCAGACGTATACGCGACGGAACCAAATGAGGTGAAATCGCTAGGGCTTCCATTTTCAAAGCACAGAGAAAGAGAAAGAAGGGAAGCAGATTTCGAATCGTTCGGAGAGAAAACGTTAATGTTCAATCTGCAAACCTTCTCGATCTCTCCTTTCCATTAATGAATCAATTCAGTTCATTGAACGATTAGCAGAAAACGAAGCTTCTTCCTTTTAAGATCTAGCTTCAATGAGACTCATGGCGATCGATCCTAGACAATGTCGCTTGAGTCGAAGAGAATCTCTCTCTCTCTCTCAAACGCAGCAACGGCAGAGAAGAGCATGAGTGTTCGACTCGCGTATGGAGAAGATCTGACACACATTCTTCTTCTCTTATGATTCTTCTTCGTTTTTCTTCTATTCGGATTCTTCTGATTCTGAAATGAAAACCGTAAGATATTCTTCTTGAAATGGGGCTATTTCTATTTTTTTTTTCTAATTTTTTGATTTTTGATTTTTTTTTTAAATTAACGAGTCAATTTATGGATCGGCCGATCCAGAGTTGGATCGCCGATCCAACTCGGTATCGGACCGGGACGATCCCCGATCTGATACCAAGTTTAAACACTATGTGACACAGGCAAGGGAATGACACAACTAGATGACCTCCAACCTGGTATAACCCATCGACCATGGACATCTACATAAAGATGAGGGAAAACATGCAGCAAATCCACCCCAATAGGTGATCTGTGCATTGGAACTGTAAAACCTGAATGACGATGAACCTGTGTGCTTCCACTGTGAGTACAACTCTGTGCGCCAAGCTTCTTAGGCAGCATCGTATCACCATACAATCTTATGGCCACCAACGAAACACTATCTCCTTTCTGGCTTCGCAATTAACTCTCCACTTGGAGATGCCGACCCAGATTATCCTCCATAGGCTCCGAAGGCTTCCACAAGGCTATGGGCTCGAAATCTACTAACTTTCCTTCCAATGAAACGAACCGTCGTTCAAGCTCGGACAAATGTTTCAATAGAGCATCGATGGCTGCTGATGGATCAAGATTGTCGTCTTCCATTTGGCTCGCCGAAGACGATGTTGCATCTTCTCGCAAGGCATTGCTGGTAGTTGCCTCACGCTGTGATTCATTTGCAGAGTTATTAATAGGCTTGTGAAGAGAAACGCCATGACCTATCATCATAAAGGGCGTCAGACTCTCTCCTTGAGCTTTTTAACATAGCATCAGGCCCAACGGGCCCCGAGAAGTCATTGACCGGATCATGGCTTGGACGTGGGCTTCAATTTCGGGCCCTAGAATAGGATCTGCGTCGTGGGATACCTAATTGGTCACGGGCCCGGGATGTAGACCTTCCGGATCTGGTTCGAGATAGGCCCTTTAGCCTACGAAGCCCACTTCTAGTCCAGGTGGTTTGAATTTAAATTCCTTAAAGCCGCATGATGTGTCCAGCCCGTACTCCTATTGAAGGCGACTCGTTGTTGCCATTCATGGTGCCACCTGCCCCACTCCTACCATTTGTGTTAAATGCATCAAAATCCTCCGACCGAGACTGCTCCTCCACTAATCCATTGGAGACAAGTGGTGATCTATTGACCACTCCATCGTCTTCTTCATCTTCTTCCCTGGAGACTGCTGAACCTTCTCGTATACTTTCCATGGCCACAAATTGCAAGGTGATCCCCCATCTCGACGGTAATCTGTAGAATAAAAGTGTCTCGATCTGCCTTGACTTATATTGCTCGTGGGACTTTTAGCTTGTTGGTTTCCCTCATCTGTAGACAAAAAGCTTTGAAGTTCCAGCACAAACTGGTATCCTCCCCCACTTCAACAAGCCCACCACAAATGTCTCCAACTGCCTTCATCATCGACTCAACCCAATAAGTTGGAAGTAATCCGGTTACCCTCACCCATGAACCCTGCGAGTTTCTTCGAATTGGGGCTTTGATCATCATATCCTTCCAATAATTGATTCTTATGTCTTGTTTGGATTGTAGAGGACAAGAGCACGTGCTAGCTAGATGATGAAGAATCTCTGCTGATGAAGCAACACACAGGATGTTTTTCTGCTAAGGCAATCAAGGGAGGAGGGTTGGCTATCCCATAGAGCAAACTTCTTCTGATATTCATTTCCAGTTCTTCTTACCGTCTACACAAGGGAATACTAGTGCTCTTGTCCATTTTTCTGAAGCTGTACTTGCGGCCACATCGACCTCGACACAAGCCGTCACGCTTTGATTCACAATCCTACACACAACGTGATTTTTTTCAAGAATGCTCAGACGTGGTGGTCTAGCGGGCCGGAAAACATGGGATGACAGTGGCTCCGACCATAATGCGATTCTTTTGCAAAAGTCTTCCACCCCCACCTATCTTTGCCTTCTGGGATGAATATGCGAAACAACCTTCTCCCACCAAAGACTGATATCCGTAAGAAAAGCCCACCATTGTTGGATTTCCTTTCCACAATGAGTGTTTTGTTATTCTGATATTTCTTCCAACTCATGGGATTGCCTCGTATCTCCAAGCATGCCAGAACGCAGCAGCTCCCAAGCCACCGCCAAACGGAATTCTCAATAAGAATGGAGCATGTTTTACCATTGCTGGATTTCGATATTTTGGTTTCTTTTCTATTTGCCTTCTCCAAGCTAAAATCCTTGTTCTCGATGGAGAAAGCCCATCTCCTCACTTGGTTGCTGTCCAATCCACCCCCTAAAGTGGAATGATTCGTTTGGGACTGGTGCATCTGGTTCGGAAGGGCATCTGGACGGGAAAGGGAGTGTAGGGTTGAAACAAATAGTGCTTGTGAAGAATAAGGACATCAATGAAAGAGGGTCAAGGTGGTCGTGGAAGGTGTGAAGGTGAGGGGAATAGTGGAAAGGTGGCAGAGAGTAGAGAGTGGGGCGGTTGTGGAGGTGGTGGTGGAGGGGGTGTTGGGAAAATGCCGACAACTGCAGATGGTTGAAGCATACTATCGAAACCAATCTCCTAGAAATGGGGTATGTTTAGTTCAGGTTTTGGAGCTGTTTTTTCTGATTAGGGGGTGTTGGGAAAACGCCGGCAACGGCAGATGGTTGAAGCATACTATCGAAACCAATTTCCTTAGATTGATGAAGTTTTGTGGATGTAATTCTATGCCTTTGTTGAATTTTTGTATAGTTTGATTCTAGAATATTATAGTATGGTTAGCTAAATTATGAAGGTCTTGAAGTGAAGCAAGATTTAATGGAAGTTTGACTCGAGTCTTGTAAAATTCTATACTACGTAGATATTTTGCTATGGTGCTTATGGAAGCGGAATGCCTGTGAAAACTTCGAAAAAGAAATGCCCTTGTTTCGTAGATTGACAAAGTTCTTTCAAGAATGTTTTTTTTTTCTACCAATAGCAAGAAAAAAAAAATCTATGAAGGAAATGGTGATCGAGATAAAAAGATATAAGAAAGTTAAACTGACGAAGGATAGGCAAAAGATCGGGAGAAATAAAATATATTGAAAGCAAAGTTTTTATGGCTGATCGACTCGGCATGATATTTGGGCTCCTAGTAGTGTTGTTAAAGGTGCTTTCTTGGGCACACCTTGGCAGGCGCCTAGGAGATGGCATTTTAGTACCACAAGATATTAATCTATTAAAGCTAAAACTAGGTACCTAAGTTTGTTTTCAAGCGCTTTCCTAGGGAAAAAGTGACCACGTAGGTGGGGTCTTGGATCAGGCAAGCTTTTGGTGCTATTATGATTTAATTAAAAGTATGCATTATACAATTATGTTAACAACTTTTGGCAATTCAATTTTATATGTAAGAATAACCAAAAAAAAGGTTATTGACATGCAGTTCAAATTTATAGATAGCTTAATTCAAATAATATATTTCTATCCTATATGTTGTATTTTGTATTAAAGATTAGGGTAAATTATGCAAACCTCCCTTTTGTTTGGAAAAATTGCAGATACCTCCCCTTGCATTTTTAAAATAACATAGACCTCCCTTCAGATTTTGTTGTTTGTAACATTTACGACCCTTTAATCAAGTAATAGCTAAAGTTTTTTTTTTACAGATTGTTGAATTTCGTTAATTGGGACTGTTTTATTTTCATAGAGTTAGTTATTTAAATTAAAGGCTTTTTTTATCCTTGTCAAAATTTTTAAATATCTGACTTTATGAAGGGAAATAGTGTAAGAAGGGAAAAAAATTTCAACATATATAGATTTAAAGTAGGAAATATAAAATTATCTTAATAAGCATAAAATGTTAATTACTTAAAGGGTAAATTACATTCAGACCCCCTTGGTTTAGTATAATGGCAACAAGTACCCCTCAAACCTTGTTCATCACAAACACCTCCCCTATAGTTTGAAAGTATGTTACAACAAACCCCTTCCGTTAGTAAACGTCAATAAAGTAACGGAATATTTTCTTTTTGCTTTTAGCAGCATACTTTATAGACGAAAATACCCTTATATACCTTATTTAATGATCTTAAGCTCAAAATAGGTGCTTATATGGAAGAAAAAATAAGCTTTGTAATATTGAAAATTATGGAAACCCCAATTATCTCTTATAATTATAAGATCAATTAATAATTTAATTTTTTTATCAAACCCCAATTATCTCTTATAATTATAGGGTAAATTAATAATTTAATTTTTTATCCTTTTAACGTACTTATACATAACGATTGATAGAGGGGTATTATAGTCAAATGATCATTCTCTGTTATAAATCGTTAGATGGGTACTTGTTGTAATAACCCAATAAGGGTATTGGTTGTAATGACCAAGGTTTGAGGGGTACTTGTTGCCATTATGCCAAACTTAAGGGGGTGTTAATGTAATTCACCCTTAAATCACTAACTTTATAAGGGTAAAATGGATGGAAATTTAATGAAATTTAGATTATTCACTCAGAAGGCCTAATTGCCACGTAATAGAATGAGAGGTAAATGTTAAATCAGAAGGAGATCAGTGTTATTCAAAAGCTTAGGGAAAGCATCCATAAAATTACCGAACCTCAAGGGAGGTTTGTGTAATTTACCATAACAATTATAATTGCTTAGTACTTGCATAATTTGTTATATTTTATACCTTATACTCATCTACATTATTATACCAAGTGAAGTGGAACTGCTACTTTTACTGTTTACTATTGAAGCCTGGCATTTTGCTTGAGGCTAACATTTTGATTTTATTTTTCCTTCACTGCCCTTATTAAAAGTCTAGAATGTGTGTATTTTAACTCGGTTTTAGAAACCAGTAACTCTTCTATTTGTTAGAGAACTAAATTTTTTTATAGAATTTTCGATAGTGAGTATCTTCTAGTATATATAATGGTTTTCTGTAATATTTGATCCTTTGCAAAGTTCTCATGTGGTTCTTTCTAATTATCCATTTCAAAATATTTTTAAGTCAACAATTAATTTTCCATTTTAATCCAAGTAGTTTAAAAAAAAATGATTTTTACAATTTTATAATATAACAATAAAAGTGAGTATTATATCTAATACATGTACATGCCTAGAACTTGCCCTCCATTACTGTCATGAATATTAATGTGTAAGCTACTACTCATAACTTATTATTAATAATGTTGTAGAATTCTTATTTTCTATTAATTATAATTTGTAGTATACAGTTATATTGATAATTATACACAACCAAAATTTACTTATTAGTTATAATGATAATAAATATATCAAGTCTGTGTTTGCTGTGAATTCTTTAATAATCTAGCAAATTTATGCTTGCTGTATTCTTTTTGTTGCTATTTCTGTCGTCTCTGTTCACTCTTCGCGTACTATGTTGTAGCTGTGCGCTGTCATAATTTTCATCATAACCCCCACTTAGTGATAGAAGAAAATTAGTTATTAGTTAATCTATTCCAATAATATCTTTATATGCTTTGTTCTAAAAATATAACATAATTTTAGAATTCTGTTGCATGGGTAGTGCTAGGTGACAAGTAAGCTTAACACCTAAATGATCCTAGGCATTTTAACAACCATGGCTCTAAGAACCCACCTTTGGCAAGTTAGTCAACCAAAGCAATTGGGCCAATGCCAATCAACTTGGGAAATGGCTTTGGAGGTTGGTTTAGACCAGGATATTTTATGGTTTAGGGTCGTCAAAGTATCCCATCTTTGGCAAGTTAGTCAACCAAAGCAATTGGGCCAATGCCAATCGACTTGGGAAATGGCTTTGGAGGTTTGGTTTAGACCAGGATATTTTATGGTTTAGGGTCGTCAAAAGAAAATACAGTGTTCACAAAAAATGGCTGGGTTACGAAATCTGCGAGGAATTGTTGTCCCTCGAAAATCCATAGCAACCCGTGCCTCAATTTTCTACCATTTTCTTAGATTTGGTTTGGAGAGTGGAACTCGCTTTTTTTTCTTTCCGATGTCTATCGGGAGATTCTTCTTTGGCTTCTCGTTTTCCTTGGGTATTTAATTTCTCTGTTTCCCAATTCTTCTGTGGCAAATGTCCTTTCTTTATTCTCTAATGGATTAGCTTGGAATCTTCCCCTTAAGTGTGACTTCCGTTCAACTGATCTTGTGGAACTTGCTTCCTTTTTTGAACTTCTTAAGGATGTTTTTATGGAACTTTCGTCATCAGATTATAGTGTTAGGACTCTGGACCTGGAGGTGTCTTCTCATCCACTTCTTTCTTTTCTTTTCATTATTTACAACCTGAAAGAGATGACCCTCCACTTTTACCTAGAAGTTCCTTTGGAAGTCAGGTATAGCCTCCAGGATCAGGGCTTTTGTCTGGATGATGGTTCTGTAGAAAATCAATTCCAATTACATGCTCCAAAAGAGAAGGCCAGTCTTTGCCATCTGTCCGTGTATGTTGTATATGAACCATGAGGAATCGGTGGATCACCTCTTTCTACATTGTTCCTTGCCAATGATACATGATATTTTTATTCATATGGCTGGTGTTAATTTGGTGTCTCGGTGATTCAAATCCCAGAATTTTTCTCAATGGAGGTGCCCTGGTTCATAGAGGGACGCTCATGTACAGAATGGTGTTTTATGCTATTTTGTTGGCAGATCAGGTATCAGAGGAACATTTAGAAATCATAAGGGAAGGAGTTTTCATGCTTTCTCGGGTCGTATTGAGGAGGACCTTTCTATTCGAGTATAGTGCGTTGTCATGGATTTGAAGGAGCATAGAGCCTTGGGCTTTTACTGTTTGACTGTGGAGGGTGGCTAGTCTACATGATTGCTTATTCTCGAAAGCTGACTGACCAGTACCCTTTACAGGATTATCTTCAATAAGAATTTTTCTATATCTTCCATGTAGTGTAATTCATTTAGAGATTTTTCACCCAAGATGAATAATTCTTGAAATTTGTTGAGATGTCATTGACCAATTTGACTGGTAACACATGAATAATATAAGAACCTGAATGCCTCACAATGTCTTGATACACGGCCATTCCTGAGACTTAATTTTTTTATTTTCTTTTTTATTTTTTTTTTATCGGTATGGGACATAATTTTCCTAATGTTTATTTTTTAAAAGTCAACTTCACATTTAAAGATGAGTAAATAAAGAAGGCCTTTTTGTCAAAATCTACTTGAAAATATAATTAACATCTGCCCATAAAGCTTTTCAGAAATATAGTCTCCTCAATTTCATCTTATTTTCATATGGATTAAGTACTTCTCTTCAAAATTGCTTTATTCCATCACGGACCTGTAGGTATATTTCTCCAAATGGATGTTCCTTAATACTGAAAGGCCGATTATTTAGTTCATTGATTAAGTAGTCATGTATCCCCTCTGGATAGTCAAATTATTCGTCCTGTGGACTGTAAACTTATCCATTAATGCGATGGTTATGTTATTTGGTTAGATCACTTTTTGGTGTAGGACGTTCAGAGGTTGCTAGAATTTTGTTGTCTTGTACACCTCTGGTGGAAAAAATAAATGAAACTTTAATTTTTTCTGAACACCTTCAATTGCTTATTGATCAAATTTCTTGTGTTCACATTTTCCCAACATGCATACTTATTTTAGGGATTGTTCTTATTTCATGAAAGTTCACATTTGAGCTTGCATTGATTGTTCTTTCACCAAAGGACAATGCAAGGTTGACATGGTATTTTTAATTCCCTTGCACTAATGAGGGGATCATTTCATTCCAGTTATTTGTATTATTAATAGCTTATGGCTTATCCATTCTTTATCCTTTATTTTGCAATAATCTTTTTCCCCCCTTTCTTAATATGTAGCTTGCTTGGACTTGTTATAACTTCTACCAGTCAACGCCAACAAAGCTGGCAGGAGAGAACTATTTCTTCCATGCTGGACAGGTAGATGCTTCTACTTCCCAGATGTTGTCTTACATGATGAGACTGTTGTGTCAAAGATGGTCACTATATACAAAATTTGCAGGATATGAGTGTTGGTACATCATGGAACATATTGAGGCCAGAAACAGTTGAATCACTCTTCTACCTTTGGCGTCTCACTGGGAACAAGACATACAAAGAATGGGGTTGGAATATTTTTCAAGCATTTGAAAAGAACTCCCGAGTAGAGTCGGGATATGTTGGACTGAAGGATGTAAGCACTCCTGACCAACTTTTAGATTTCTTCCAAATTCAGGTTTTGTGAATTTAAAATAACTTCTTTGGAAGCTGAGTAAATATAAGGTGGGGTGATGTTTCCCAATGAATGGTCAGACCTTTCATCTCTCAGGGAAATGTTATTCCATTCTTTCCAGTCAAAAAAGTACCTCACTCCTAAAGGCTGTTCTATGTCCTATCAATTCCTATCTTGTGATGGTCAAGAAGTAATATGATTATAATTTTGCTAGATTTCATCAATTGGATCAAATCTCATGGGTGTCTTGTTGATTGGACAGTCCCCTATGAATGATCGCTTGCACCAACAGGCAAGGGCACCACTCACAAGTCATGGTGGTGATTGGTGAAATACCCTGTACTATTATGTATAAAAAAATGTGAATCTAAACCATCCAGCTTATTTACTTCGGCAGAGTTTACTAGAGAGATATCGATAAATACAAACCATTGTTTTTGAAATGTCCCAATGAATTCCTTGTTATCAATTATGTTTAATTTTTTGTTTTATTATTTTGATTTCTTTTGTAAAATATACCATTTCTGGGGATAGATGCTATCTTGTAAATTACTTCCTAATCAGGCATGAACCCAAGTCTAAAACTTTTGAAATACAATTTAACTTGGAAGGAATACTTGTCAAGAATTTCAAAATAATAATTCTGTGACTTTGAATGCTTTTTGGGGGAATATACTATTAATCAACACAGGGCTAAATTAAAACAATGCAGTTGCTTTATGTCAGTTAATTAGGTCTGTGCATAATGGAGAAATATATAGCTTCTACAACTTCTGATTGCAAGTCCTTTATGCCACACTTTTACTGCTATCCCTTTCAGAAGGATAATTTAACTGTTGTCTTTCTTAGTGATTTTCAAGAATGCACCCAGTCATCTATTTGATATCACCTTTTTAGTTTACTTAACCTTGCTTAAGAGTAGAGATGATACGATCATTAGAAACAACGCTTCTGATGCATTCAATGGGAGTGCACTTTGTAGGTATTATGGATATGTTTTTTTTTTTGGTCACTAACAAAGTAATGTACCTATCTGGCCACTCAGAAATAAGAAACCAAACTACTTGAATGGGAAATCTTTTGCTGTTTTAATAGTTCCTATTTATTCTCCAATACTCTTCTGATTGTTGCCGTGTTTAGGTCAACTCTGGTGCTAAAGACAATATGATGCAAAGCTTCTTCCTAGCGGAGACACTGAAGTATCTCTATCTCATGTTCTCACCCTCCTCACTTATCTCTTTAGATGAATGGGTGTTCAACACGGAAGCCCACCCACTGAGAATTGTGACACGGCATGATCAAGGAGCCAACTTTGGAGGATCAGCTGGACAACAGAAACCACAAATTAGGTTCCGTTCAAGGAAGGAAGGTCGATCAAGAAATAATTAAGCTCAGCTTCCCTATTGAAAATCTTATGTTGACTCTTTCTCTAGTATTATTATTTTTTTTAATATATTCTCTTTTTGTTTTTGTTTTTTTTCCCCCCTAGTTTTTAGTTTCTAGGCTCTACTCAGATAGATAGCCCCAAGTGTCGGACAACAATTTTTTTTTTTTTTTTTTCTGGTACTGGATTTATTACGTCTTACAATTCACTCCCATTTTGAAATACTTCAGCTTTACGAATTCAATCTATTGGGGGTATTAGGAGCATATTTGTCTACACTTATTGGTAGCTATTGGGCCCCTTGGTTCAAAAATGAAACATAGGTTGCAGATTATCAGTTGCTGTGTTATGAAGGTTCTTTAGAATGGCTTTTAAATTTTATGGTGCATTGCACTTTTTATTTATTTATCTAATTGCTAGATTGAGAACTATGCTAAGATTGAGCTGGTATTCATGGCTTCAAATTGGGAACAATTGACCTACATACACGTATCTGAAAGCTGCATTGTGATTGGAATGGCTAATATAGTTCTCCGGGGAAAATTTTCTTTCCCTCCACTGGCTTGAGAACTGGCAATGCTCAAAAGATATAGCAATACACCAACATTGGTGGAGCATAACTTTTGTTTTATATATGAATATTAAACCATCATATTTTCGTGGATGGTAAGATTCTTGTTGTCGATCGACAAGGTGTTTGATGATGATGATGATGATGATGATGATGATGATGATGATGATGGTCTAACCTGAAATGTATTAGTTTCTAAAAGAATGAAAGTGTCTTTGTAGATTTATAGTTTAGTGGTAATTTAATAGATTTGCATGGTCAAACGGTTAAATGTACCATGCGGTTAACCTCGAGAGGATCAATGCTATGAGAAAGAAGAAAAGTTGTGTGAAATTGCCAATTGGATTGAAAACAGTCATGGGAATAAGAAATATGTTGTGTGAAATCGCCAATTGGATTAAGACCAGTCATGGAAATAAGAAATATTGATGCTAAATCAAGTAAGAAGGGATGGGGCTGTCAACGTGCCGAGCTTGCTTGGCTCAGACCGGCTCGGTTCGTATGAGCTGAGCTTGTGCTCTATAATTAGGCTCGCGAGCCGAGCATGAGCCTGAAAAAAAGCTCATTATCTTAACGAACTTGAACTTGAGCCGAGCTTGGGTAGGCTCGACTCGATTTGTATATGAGATTTTTCGTTCGTATTCTTATATATTATATTATGTATTAATATTAAACACACATGTTAACATATTATATTATATATAATAATAATTATTAATTATAATATAAGTGTATTTGTACTAGTATAAATTTTTTTACGAGTCGAGCTCTTTATAAGTTGAACTATTTACGAGTTTGAGTTGAGCCGGGCAAAGCTCAGCTCGAATCGACTTGGAGTCTATAAAATTTTTTAACTTGCTTTAGTCGAGCCTTGCTAGAGATTTATGAGCTTGAGTTAAGTTGGGCAAAGCTCGGCTCATTTATAGCTACGAACCTGAGCTGAGTTGAGCAAAGCTCGGCTCGTTTACAGCCCTAGGAAGGGACCTCTCAAATAACAAATAGTAGAAATTCATAAGCTCCCACGCCAGAAATATGACATATCCACACTGACTACACAATTCTGAAGACTTCTGAGAGAAATCTTTGACTGTTTGGGATACATCACCAGCCGAATGACTGATTGGATTAGATGGGCAGTTGAGAAGATTTAACATCAGACAAGTTCCTGGGAACAATAACTTCAGCCCAAAAAGACTTTGAATTAATCAAAGGCGTGTGCCATCCTAGAAAGCTTCATTTTGAACAACTGTATGTGAAAATTTGGCTTAATATATTTTCAAAGCTTATCATAGGATGCAAATAAGTTTAAACATGTTACAAGACTACTTGGTTCTGGAGTAGGGGATAGATACTATTTCCCTTGCAGTTCCCATCTTATTCTTTGGTTTATAAATCTTATATATATATATATATATATATATATATATTTGTTTTTTTTTTTCTTGGGTAGAATATAACTCTTCTATTTTCACTCAAATTACAGATGCAATTAGATTCATTTATTAGCAAAAAAAATAAAAAAGATGCAAAACCTTGAAGCTTATAAGTTGTATCAAACACGTGTAACTTAGCTTTGGTTGTTCTTTCATTATAGTCAAGAGAATCCAGTCCAAGTCAAGTGAAGAGACAAAAGAGAAATTGAGAAAGAAATTCTCTAAGCACAAGCAAAGAAACATTCCCTCGACCCTACCCAAAAAGGTCTGCTAAAAAGAAAAGCTACCCATTCCTCACCACCTCAGACGTAATGATGGTGTTTGCGATGAAAGTGGAGCTTCAAAGTTTGAAAACTGATCGAGCTTTATTCATTTGTCTTGTTTAACTTCCATGCAAAGAAAGAGGATGTGAAAAACAATATTAAATACAGGTTTGGAAAACTCCACATTCTCTTGGTCTTGGACCTAAATATAATAATAGAAGGAGAATACTCAGAAAAGTTGATGGTAGAGAAAAGTACCATCTCTTGAGAAGTGATGGGTTTTACTCTGGCAAAGAGAATCCATGTTAGGAGCTTGAAAAGGTGAGCCCAAGAGAGACTGTGTATCCATGAATGAAAGAGAGAGAATGAGATAAAGAGATTTTTGTCAGCTTGATGGGCATGCCCTCATCAAAGGGTCTCTTCAAGAATATGAGGATTTTGGATTTTGAGTTCCTTCCTTTTGGCGTTTTCCCACATTCCCTGCTATTCTTGAGGTTGGTTGTTCCTTATATTATCCATTATCAATAGATTACTAATATAAGTGCACTGTGTGTATGAACACTTACGAGTAAATAAACCCACTTTTTCTTTGATCACGTGTGGTGGGAATGCTTGTTGTTTTCAAGAGAGAGCTCCATCATTTGGTCTTCTTGGGGCAGTGACAGAGCAGCCCAATATACCTTCATAGTAAGATACGAATTTTGCTTTTCTTGATACGATCCTTTACCCAATGAATTAAAAATAAAATAAAAAAGAAGTCACTGTTTGTTTGGACAATGATTCATAAAAGAATTTGAAAGGTAAGGTGGAAGATTATCTTTAGTGGCATAAAACTAAAATTACATCTTTCATACTACTTTAACCTGTATAGAAGGACCTTTTTCTTTTATATATAATTTCACTTGTATTAGAGTTCTTTTTATTTTTGGAGTGAGATATATTAAAGTCCTCTAATAACTTTCTTTCTAAGACAATTTCAGTTGATCAGATGATGACAATCTTTATGCTAATGTATAGATTACATCTATGCATGCTAGCACATCCGTTTGATTTCTTTATAAGTAATCTAAGCCATTTGATAACATCGTTTAAGTATTAGAGTGATAGGCTTCGCATTGTTCCCCTCCATCTATAGGCTATAGGCAGTTTTGATCAGGCTATGGCAATGGGCTTTGATTTAAGATCCATTGTCAGCTCCCAGTGTATTTTGAAACTAAAATCTAGATCCACCAATTTTTCATATTATTTATGCTCTTAATTTGTAGTTAAGTTTATGTTTAAAAGTTTATAATTTAGATACCTTTGTATTCCTTGAGCCTTCTCAGATTGATTCACTTGTAACCCTTAAACCTTGCTTAAGTTTTCATTAGGACTGTTTAAAATTGGCCCATTAGACCTGAACTGGCCCAACATGGGGTTGGTTTGCAGAGTCCATCATAGAGAATCTGATGCATAGAATAGTGTTTTATTTTGGTTTTTATCATTTATTCCCTCTTTTATGTTTCTCATACATAATAGAAACAGTGATTGAACCATTATTACCCCGTATTCAATTGCCCACCAGTGTTATGTATTGTTTTTGTTCAGCATGCAATCCAGTGTGTGGAGTCTATTCCAAATCCAACAACAGAGAAACAACAGAGAGAGAGAGAGAGAGAGAGAGAGAGAGAGAGAGATTTCACAAGTTCTAATTTAGATGGCAACACCAGAAAGTTGGATGCTATTTCTCTGCCAATGCTCAGGCCTTTGGCGCAGTACCTTTGTCTATCAATTATCAGCTCACTTTATTCATATACATGAGAATCATTGTGTTAAGCTGTTGGGGTTTTCTTTTTAACTGTCACAAGAAAGGAATAAATAAATCACTTCCAAGATAAATAAATATTATTAAAAACTTTTTTTTTTTCTTTTTTTGCTGGTAGACAACAATGCTAAAAAAAACCCACTTTAACTTATTTGCATTGATTCCGTAGAGAATCATATTCCTTCAATTATTAATATAGATTGTCCCTTGAGGGTACCAAATATAAATAGTCCTCCCAGATAGGTCTGTAAAGGGGTCGGATTTGGGCCGATCCACCATGATCTGAATTCGAATCTAACTAAATTCAAGGAGATCCAAATCCGATTAAAGATCTGACGGATATTTTATATGAGTTACGGTATCCGAGTCCAAATATATTTATAGGATCTGTATTTGAATTCAACTAAGATCCGAATCTGATTATATATTCGAATTCGATAGTAAAAACATCTAAGAATGAAATAATTAACAAATTATTTGAAATGCAATACAAATAGATTGTCAAATATCAGGGGATAATGTAATTTAACTTAAATTAAAAACATATTCCTAAACAACTAAAGAAAAAAGAGAAAAAGAGAAAAAATGCTACACATATATGTTAATCTAATCAGATTTGGATCTTAATCGGGTTAGATGTACCAATATCCGAATCCGGATCTGATTATAAACGGATCTAATTATTCAGATCCAAATCCGATCCGATGGATATCAAATCGGATAAAGATCCGATTTAATTGGATAAATTTAAACAAATTCGGGTCGGTATTAGTTCTAGATCCGACCCATTCACAGTCGGGAGTCCTAGTTGCACTCTGCCTGCTATTTCCTTGTTAATAAATAAGGGGAAAAAAGAGATAAAAGGTGTTTGGTTTCAACATATACACTAAAATGAAGGCCCTACAAATTAACTAATTTTTAATGTGATGATGACTTTAACCAATAGAATTAAAAATCTAAACAAAGTTTGCACTAAGATGATCACTGATCCAAAGAGGGGGAATCTCCATTCAAAAAACATTCGAAGAGAGTTGTAGATAACCCATTTGGAACAGTCACATGGACGATTAGCCTTGTGCCGCATGGTGACAGCATAAGGCACTCATGATACAGCTTCCGGTCCTGCGAGAGGGTAACCTTGTGTAGATATGAAAAATGATAAAGACAAATAGTCCAATAATAGATCGACACGTAGCAAGATCCCCACTGATATCTATGGGTATAATCCACGGGAGCTTTCTAAGGAAGAACCCCTGTCGGTTCGGGGAATTGACTCCATGAAAGTACAATCGAGACATAGATATAGGGAAAGGGTAGTACGCTACCTTGATGCCCCTTTATTACGTAAATCACGTCTGATCATCACCCTCACACGTAAATCACGTCTGATCATCACCCTCACAATGAATATACAATGAAGCTAATATCAACATGTACTCCACAACGGGATGCCGGACCCCTTTACAGCAGGATGCTGATGCATACATACCTCTCAAGTCATACTTGAAGGCACCTACCTGTGATGGGACAACCCCTTAGGTTCTTGAGAGTCCCACTTGTACTGGGACATCCTCTCAAGTCATACTCGAGGGATCCCACCTGCGATGTGACAACCCCCCGGTTTCTTAAAAGTCTTAGAAGTGCGCCTCACATTTACCAAAGAGATACGTCTCGGTGAACACTATCGATATGAATTTACACCTAAGGGGAGAGATCTCCCTAGGAGTTGTAAGACGTCGATACTACCTCCGTCTAGAGTGATGCTCGATGATGTCGTAGGCAATACTACCTCCTTCTAGAGCAATGATCAATGACGTCGTAGGCGATATTACCTCATTCTAGAGCGATGCTCGATGACGTCGTAGGCAGTACTACCTCTGTCTAGAGCGATGCTTGATGAAGTCGTAGGCGATACTATCTCCGTCAGAGCAATGATTAATGAAATCGTAGATGAAACTACCTCCGTCTAGAGCGATGCTTGATGACGTCGTAGGAGATACTACTTCAGTCTAGAGCGATACTCAATGACGTCGTAGGCGATACGACTCCGTCTAGAGCAATTCTTGATGACGTCGTAGGCGATACTACCTCCATTTAGAGTGATGCTCGATGATGTCATAGGCAATACTACCTCCATCTAGAGCAATGCTCGATGACGTAATAGGCGATTGTACCTCCATGTAGAGTGATGCTCGATGACGTTGTAGGTGATACTACCTCCATCTAGAGTGATGCTCGATGACGTCGTAGGCGATACTACCTCCGTCTAGAGCGATGCTCGATGACGTCGTAGGCGATGCTAAATTCGTTTAGAGCGATGCTCGATGACGTCGTAGGCTATACTACCTCCGTTTAGAGTGATGCTCGATGATGTCGTAAGCGATATTACCTCTGTCTAGAGCGATGTTCGATGATGTCATAGGCGATACTACCTCCGTCTAGAGTGATGCTCAATGATGTTATAGGCAATCACTCCCCGGATCCTGTGGTACGAATCCCTATGTGGGTTGGTACAGATCACAAGGTGAGACCTTCGGGTTCCCAACCATGGAACGCAGAACACAAAAACATAACCAGCAATGAAAGTAATATTAACTACCCTTATTAAGCAACAGAGTGTGGAAGCAATAAACTAAACCCAAAACAACTATGGCTTCAGAAGAGCCTACAAATCCATAAATGACCAAATCAAAACAAATCCTGTTACATCAGTTGTAACTATGAATCGAAAGCAGAATAACTAAAAACAACACCAATCCACACCAACCATCAATCCACCTCAACCTGCAATATAAATAGGTTGCGTGAGCTTGAAATGCCCAGTAAGAAACAATCCTGTCATCCATCCTCGTGGTATAATGTTAGTCCAAACAAGCATATATTATCACAGTAATCATCATGGATTGAAGACAATCATACAACACATTATCATGCCAAATTCCTAGCACATGACCATAGCATTAACATAATCATAAACTGAGAATCAACAAGTAAAACAATAATCATAAGCTCCACAATGTCACAAGTCAAGGCATGCAAATCCCGGTGATCAGCCGGTCCAACCAAGCAAACTCCATCAACACTCCGTTCCACGACCATTATGGTCAAACAAACTCTACCCCAAACCCATTTCCACGACCTTACGGTTAATCCCACATGTACAACATGGTTTTGTAGGACTTTCAACCTATCCGGGCTCAATTCTCGTAGTTATTTCTTACCTTTTAGGGAATTAACACTATAGGACGGGTACCCTTAACAAAGAACTAACATCTCGATCCATCGCTGCCCGGTTGACCCAACGAGCTATGATACGAACCAGTAGGATTGCCGGTGATAATATCTGTCACATCCTAAACCAATGAGATCATCGGGATGCCCAATGGTTAAGTATGTAACACTCACCCCAAATACGATGGGAGTGGAAAGTAATAATCACAACATAAGCGGAAGTCAAATTAATAGGTCTATTTATAACAAAAGTAAAATATACAGTCTAGTTTTTATTACAACAGACTTAGTGAAGTATACATATAATTCTAATACAAAACCCCATCTACTGTTATTTGACTATAAACCCTTCGAAAGCTCTCCTTATGCTACTCTTTAATCCTGAAAAAAACATAAATCAACATACATAAGCTGGAAAGTCCGGATGGGTAGTCCTTCAAAGCAAGGTATTTACTCATATCCCAATGTTATGAAATACAAACAATATAATAGATATAATAAGTATATTTTGTACAATATAAGATGAATTATGATGAATGTGATCAACAATCATACAATAAGTGTTTCTCTCCCAATTCTCACCAAGGTATAGAAATAATGGTCCAAATCAATGATCCTATTTCTATATGCAAATTGGATCAAGTGTATCATACACAAGATACTCACAATATTATCAACAATCAATATGTAATGCAAGGATGCAGTTAAGTATGCAAATATTGTAAGTTCCTACATGATCAATCACTCCTTGAGCAAGATGTCTTCTCGAACCATCCCCCCATACAGAGCCATTCTCAAGTTAAGATATTTCATGTGTACATCATGGTTTTAAGGGGCTTCAACCTAGATGGCACAATTCCCCCACTTATTTATGATCAAGGGTAATACTCCAAGGCTTCACAAATATGAATTAACCTCAAGGAATCTTACATATTAAACAACTAATAGAAGGGATATGATTAAGATATTGGGCCTCACATTGTGAACTTTCCCTCACCTTTCATCTTTCCACAAGTATTTTGGGAGCACCACATTGGATATAGCTGTCACTTTGGGAGTAAACAAAATACACACACACACACACACACACACACACACACATATATATATATATAGATATAATCCAACCATGGGACAACAATGATAAACAATAATCAATAGTCTCAAGTGTAATCTAATCCCATTCAAGGTATAGGGTATTAGACTTTACTATCACAGCAAGGTAGTCCAAATGCAACTCATTGATTCAATCATTAATTATCAATGCACAATCATAGTCAATAACTGAAAATAACATAGGCATATATTCACATCAGCATAGATATGAGTACATTCTCATGATTCTAGATTAGTAAGCATAAAATCTCATACCAAATATGAATATTCGTATAAATATAGTAATTTATGATAGAATTAGTTATAGATATGCATAATCATAATTAATAAGGTATTCTTTTTCACATAATGCAATAAATTAGACATAATCATATACATAGTGGTAATAAATAGTAATTGAGTTATTTATTCAATTTATGTATCTAGACATGCATAAAAAGAGGGAGTGACACTACTGGAAAGGTCAAAGGTCTGGTCTCTTAAATGTTTCACTATATCACTTCCGAATCCATGAAATTAGTCGGCTAAAGCTGGTTAGGCTTGGTTAGGACTTGATTAGAAGTGTCTTGAATTATTAGGCTTGTTTCTGGGGTCTAATAACATGGTAACTCAGTGAGGTTAGGTCTAGTTTAGGTGTCCTAGATTTTAAGGTTAAAACAAAATGAATATGATTCTTGGCATATATCTCGGTGTACGCTCGGTGTGATCTCGGCGTAATCAGGGTACGCCGAGTTTTGGCTCGGTGTGAAATCTAGGGGCTGAAAGTAATCACTGAGACACTCGGTGATGTGTCAATAATAATTAACCACTCGCAATAGGACGAATCCTTGTAGGGTAAGGCTATTTTGAGGGTGTCGAACCTCAATGACTGAATGGGTTTAAAGATTGTTAAATTTATCAGATTAAATCTAAAAAAAATTAATTAGAAAAAGAAAAATGAATTTTAATTATCTATTCTAAAAATCAAGGAAACTAATCTAAAATCTAAAAA
>JAUPMG010000003.1:3039258-3080786 GCA_031762675.1 Pachysandra terminalis
TATTAGTGAGATTATTTCCTATATGATCATTTTACCTTAATCCTTAGAATTTTAGTTGGGAAAAATTCAGGTTGTTACACATAAAAAGGTCGTAATAGAAATGAATGCCTAGAACTTTGTTCAAATGAATGTTAATAAACATCTAGGACTTTGTTTTATGTATCCACACATGAATTGCACAAAATCTAACACTTAATGATGTTTGGTGAAAAATAAAAGAGAAGAAAGAACACTAGACTCGGAATTTTCATGTTTCACAAAGAAACAATTGAAGGGCTCATCCATCAAAAATCTTTTGGCACTTGGTAAAACTCACAAAAATCATATCAAAAGGAAAAATAAAAAATAAAATCTCATAAAGAATGAGTCTTCCATTATTTAACTTCTCATAATAACACTTTGAGAAAAGATTAATACAAACCTTTTATCCTAAAACACCAAAGGGCTTGTTAAGTAGAAATATTGATTTATGATTGATACGTAAAAGATATCTTGGTGGATACAGCTTTTTTCCATATCTCATAAACCCTATGTACTTTGAAGCTGTAAGATTTGAATGTACTTTACTCATATATGAATAGCTTTATAAATTTCTTTTGACTCCTTTTGGTGCAATTAAACTTGGGGAGCTAGCCTTGTTGTTAGATGCTGTTCTTGGAGGGCACGCTTAGTCCTTTCAAGTTCAAGCCTCCCTAATGTTTTTTTCACGGGCAAAAGCTCTAACTGATGTATTCAACACAACAGTTATTGTTCGAATTCTTCACCATCACCCTTTTTACCCTTCTATTTTCATGCAATAGTGGTGAAACTGATCTTTCTTTCTTTCCTTTTTTCCCTTCTTCTTTTTTGTTTTCCCTTTCTTTTTCCCTGTTGATTCAACATCGCTTCTAAGTAACACTATCTGATTTGTTATAGAGTTCTTTAGAATACAATGCATATTTACACATCAGATTACCAATCCGTGTATATAGACAATTTCCAATATATAAAGTTATAAACCATGTTTGCCTACCAATTCCCATTCTATAATTTTCAAATGGACGGATTTAGCTTGAAAGAATGCGATAGTTACAAAAGTAATGGCAATGTTTTTCCTCTTATAAACCAAGTAGGGTGGTATTCACCCTAGAAAAAGGAAAAAGAAATAGTAAATTAATGGGTTACACTCCTACAATAGACACAAGTTTATTTTTTTTTGGTAAAATCTATTTATTTATCTATATATATATATATATATATAGATATGAGAGAGAGACGCAAGTTTATATGCATGCTTTTAGTCTATGCTTAAGTACTTTCACAGAAAATGTGAAGGCCAGAATACTGTACAATTCCGTTTTACCTTTGATTGGCTTCAATAAAGGAATGCCTAAGCTGATCTACAGGTTACTAAAGTACAATGCAAGATGGTAAGTAGATAAGTAATTAATACTTAAAAACTAATGTTGTTGATCCTCATGGACGTGTTGAGAAATTAATACACTAACCGCTCAACCCATGACCCAATTCCTTTTCCAGTTCAATAACCAGTATGGTTGTGAAAACAATGAGTATTAGTCGTATGACTAGTGTTTTATTTTTTTTTCTTTTTTCTTTGGTATAAAAAGTGTTTACTTAAAAGCAAGTATGACGCGATTGATTTCACTATTTCAATCTTGTAATTAGGGCATTCAGCAGAATAAAAATATAACCAGTTATGTTGGAATGTTTGTGGCAAAACAATGTAAAAACCAGAAACATAAACCTTTTGGTTAGGAAGAAATGAGCTGAAATTGAGAAAAATGGTATTATCGGATTAGAAGAGCAGCAATCTAATATTGGGAGTCTTGTAGACCATACTTCTGATCTATACTTGGACCTCATATTTATGTGCGTTTATATTTGGTGGGTCCCACATTGGGAATTTTTATCCTCAACGATCCAAGGTTATATAACCAATCTACTGATGATCCCAAAAAAGAACAAAATGGACAAGGAAAAAGTCTGCAAATCAAATGATAGAGATCCTCTCATCAATAAAGCAAAACTCTAATTTCCTTTTTCTTTTTTGTTTGGGAAAAAAAAATACCAAATGGGTAGTTAGAATTTGAAATTGGGATTGATTAGGATAAATTACATTAGACTTACTGTTGAGAGAGAGAGAGAGAGAGATCTGAAAAAGAGCCAATAATGCTATATAGGATAGCAGACAGAGGGTTGCTTTTTGGGTACTTGGGGAATAAAACACTGTCTCTCTACGAGGATTGGCGTGAAGAGCCTCTCTTGTTTTTTCTAATCAGAAGAACAAACTACATACCAAATATTTATATATAGAAACAAATAATAAGCATGAGAAAGGTAAAAAATTGCCACTTTTCTTTTTATCTCTCACTCTTTTGCTTCTTTCTTCCTTCCCATTTAGTTTCTCTTTGAATTTCTGCTGGCCTTTGTTGTCCATTCAAAGGCTGATGTTGAAAAAGGAGGGAAGCTCTCTGAGCAAAATTTGAATTGTGGGTCCCACTTATGGACCCTTTTATGTACACCCATTTGCATAAAAATAGCAAAAAAAAAATAAAATAAAATAATAATATTATATTACTATATTAATTATTATATATTAATACAGATTTGTTTTTGCTGTTGTGGTTGTTGATAAAGGGGTGGATTGTAATCTTCTTTGGCGGCTTTTCATCACCTTGGGAGAAATTATATATGCCATTGAAATTTTACTATTCCTGTTTTATTTTTAATTTTTTTTTAAGTCCCAACATATTAAAATGATTATAAAAAGTAGCACTTTATTTCCTAATTATCTCAAAAGCAGTCTCATGACATACTAAGAGTACCCTTAGGAGGACTGTACCTTGTGACTGGTTAATAAAGAAATGGTGCAGTGTAGAAAGAGAAACCCATGAAGTGGAAATAAAAGCAACAACAGCTACTCTCAATAAAAGATCAAAAACAAGAAGGATAAGAAGGTGGTCTGGTCTGCTTTCTCTCAAACTCTATCCATCATTCAATCTCTCTAAGCTCTTCCCCTTAAACTCGTCATTTCTTTCCATTTCAGCTGGTGTATTGTTCTAGAGGAGAGGTCAAACTCCTAGCAGATAAGAAACAAAGAAGGTGGTTTCAACACCACATAGGCACATACAGGTTCAGCTAGCACTAGTGGTGTGGTGTGGGGGGTGTAGGAAGAAGAGAGTGAGAGAAAAAGGAAAGAAGAAAAGAAGCAGCTTTCGTCCTAACGACACAAGTGTTACACAAGGGGGTGGTGGGGTGGTGTGTTAGCTAAGTGATGCGTGCAGGAGCTTGTACGGTGCAGCAGACCCTCACGTCGGAGGCTGCTTCAGTCCTCAAGCACTCGTTGAGCTTAGCAAGGAGGAGAGGCCATGCTCAGGTCACTCCACTCCATGTGGCTGCAACCTTGCTGAGCTCAAGAGCTAGTCTCTTGAGGAGGGCTTGCATCAAATCTCAACCACATCCAACTTCACATCCTCTCCAGTGCAGAGCTCTTGAGCTTTGCTTCAATGTGGCTCTCAACAGGCTCCCAACGACGCCTGGCCCTCTCTTCCATAGCCAGCCTTCTCTCTCCAATGCTCTCATTGCAGCACTAAAGAGAGCTCAAGCACATCAAAGGAGGGGTTGCATAGAACAGCAACAACAGCAACCTCTTTTGGCCATTAAGGTAGAGTTAGAACAGCTTATCATATCCATCTTAGATGATCCTAGTGTTAGTAGGGTGATGAGAGAGGCTGGGTTCTCTAGTACTTGTGTCAAGAACAACCTAGAGGACTCTTCAGCTACTTCAGTGTTCCCTTGTTATAGTAGCTCAGGTGGTGTTTTCTCTTCTCCTTGTTCTCCCTCTCCATCTGAGAATCGTAGGGAAGTCATCAACCATAGCAGTTACTGGCAAACCCATCTCCTGAATTGCTCTTTCGAGAAAAACCCAGTTCTATTCCCTACTCAAAAGAAGCATTTAGGAACCCTTGTCACTGATTCAGCTACTGTGAAGGAGGATATCAGATTGGTTTTGGAAGTTTTGTTGAGGAAGAAAAGGAGGAACACTGTAATAGTTGGCGATAGTCTGTCCACAACAGAAGGTATGGTGAGTGAGCTGATGGGCAAGGTGGAGAGAGGTGAGGTTCCTGAGGAATTAAGACCAGCCCACTTCATTAAGTTCCAGTTCCCTTCAGTGTCATTGAGATTCATGAAGAAAGAAGATGTGGAGATGAAGATTGCAGACTTGAGAAGGAAGGTGGGTTCTCTTGCATCAGGAGGGGGTGCTATCATTTATGCAGGAGACCTAAAGTGGACAGTTGAAGCAGCTCCTAATGAAAGAGGAAGGTTTTCAATTGGAGATGCCTCTGGTTATAGCACAGTTGATCATTTCGTCACAGAGATAGGGACATTGCTCTCTGATTACAGCTACTCAAACAGTAAGGTATGGTTAATTGCCACTTCAAACTATCAAACTTACATGAGATGCCAGATGAAGCAACCCTCTCTGGAGACTCAATGGGCTCTCCAAGCTGTCTCTGTACCTTCAGGTGGACTTGGTTTAAGCCTTTTTACTTCCAGGTAAGCCAAACCTATTTCTCTTGCGCATTACTGATTTCTAGAGTTAAAATTACTATGGTAGGAGGTCCTCTGTTTAGGGTTCTGTCATCAAGTTTTCTTCTTTTGTGCTTCCGAATTTTCATGGTCTGAAATCAGGACCACAGTAGAAAAGTAAGTTGAGTGAGGAAGATATAAAGCACACTGTCCTTTTCTCTCTTGTTTGCTTTGTCAGGTATAGCCACTGAATTGATGAAAGAGATTTCTAATATCAGAAACTAAAGAGGAAATAAAACATGCAAGGATAGAGAAGAGAAAGTAATGATAGTTTTTTCCTTTGAGTAGGATCAATTAGAACATGTAAAATCCCGAACTTAATTTTTTTTTTTGTTTCGAGTCATGAAATTTTATTTTGTAGTTACAGTAAAATAAAATAAAAGAAAAGAAAAATTAATGTAAAAGTAATTATAGCGAGATCCATTTACATTTTCTGACTTAGAAAAGTTTTCTTTAAGGAGCACAAGGTAGTTGAAAAAGAATTATATTTCCAGTAAACTGGTTTTGTGTATTTATTTGAATTCCTCTTATTGCAGTATCCTTGATTCAAAGATGACCCTCTCACAAAACACATCACATATGATGGAAGCAAATCCTTTCACTAGCAAGGAGGAACAAGATCAGCTCACTTGTTGTGCTGAATGCACCTCCAATTATGAGAAAGAAGCAGGAATGTTCGAGTCAGGCCAGCACAAACTGTCAACATTGCTTCTCAGCTCTTGCAATACCAAAGACGTAGACAAGGGAACTACTTCCCTGCCTTACTGGTTGCAACCACATGGAGCTGACAACCAACAAAAGGTATACAGAAAAGTTAAAAGAATTACTGTAATGAATTCTATTCATTTTTTTAGGTTTATTTTCAAGATTTTTCACAATTTATCTATCTAATTTCAGGATGATTTGGTTGAACTGAGGGGAAAATGGAACAGGTTATGCCATAATCTGCATCATTCAAGGCCAAATCATACCCATTTGAGTTCTTCCTTATGTAAAACCCATAGCTTAAGTGCCAAAAGCTTCAACTATACTCCAGCGTACCCTTGGTGGCCTACTGGATCAGAATACAATCAGAACAATGGTTTTCGTGACTCGAATTCCATCTCTTTCAATGACTCTTCGTTGAAGCTCAACAATACCACCAACTTTATGGCTCAATTCGGAAGACATCAGTCCTGTACAATAGAATTTGGTTTGAGTAATGGGACAAACAAACAGCATTCGGAAGAACTGAGCTTGGATACTCCTAAAAATACAGAAAACAAGGAAGCAAGGATCACCCTTGCTCTAGGTAATTCTGTGTTCTCTGATTCTGTGACATTACTTGATAAGAAAAGGAAAAGAACAATGGACCCTCAAGCTTTGTGTAAGGTATTGCAAAAGAATGTCCCTTGGCAATCTGACACCATTCCTTCAATTGCCGAAGCTTTAGTCAATTCCCAATCAACCAACAAGAAGGGGACTTGGTTACTAATTCAAGGTACTGATTGGATAGGAAAGAGACGACTAGCCCTCGCAATTGCTGAGTCACTCTTCGGATCTTCTAATCACATCATCCACATGAACATGAGAAGAATAGAGACAGAGGCAATCCCATTTTCCAAAATCCTCACAGAATCCATGAGAAACCATGAAAAAAATGTGGTTTTATTGGAAGATTTTGACTATGCTGATGGCAAGTTTTCAAACTTCCTTGCTGATTGCTTTGATCTCAAAAATTTTGGAGACCCAATTGGAAGAGAAAGCAGCCCTAGCCAGGCTATATTCATCATTACTAAGGGTGGCTCCTCAAGCTATAAGACCTCGAATGCACACCAGACCCCAGTACTCCATATGAAGTTGCAGGTGGAGAAAACAACTCCAAATTCGGGGACACCGACTATCAATCACAAACGTAAGGCCAAGTGGGATTCGCCAAACATGACCCCAAGTAAGAAGAGGGAATTCTCAAGGCAGTCAAGCTCCAACACCCTTGATCTAAATATCCAAGCTGAGGAGGAGGAGGATGACAACGAAGGTGAAGACAAACAAGACGAATCCAACCATTTTTCCAGTGATTTGACTCAAGAAACTGCAGCTGGTCTTCGAACCCCAGATGGGTTCCTTGAATCGATTGAGAACCGCTTTGTTTTCGATCGAAACCCAGCTCAATTCAGCCAAATGACTGAGAGTTTTTTGGCCAAGATCAAAGGGTGTTTCGAGGAGGTGTTTGAGAGTGAGAAGCTAGCCTGTTTCTATATTGATGAGGTAGTCTTGGAGGAGATTTTAGTCGGGTCTGGTTCTTTTCTCAACGGCTTGTTTGAAAAATGGCTGAAAGACGTTTTTCAAACGAGCTTGGAAAGTGTTTTCAAAAAGGGCGGGAAGGAGGTGACCGTTAGGCTCTGCTTTGGAGACCAAGGAGAGAGTGTCTTGAAGGCTGGGTTCATGGGCTCCAATCTCCCCAAGACAATCCAAGTAGCCTTCAAGGACTGAGTGGTTTCATGTAAAACCTTTAGACGTTTAAATGTCCGAAATGCCCTTCTGTGACTTATCTTACAAAAATGCCTTTTCTTTCTTTCTTTTTTTTTTTTTTTTGTTTTTTTTAATTCTCCATCTATTTTCTATTTATGTCAACCATTTTGCTAGTCCTAAGTAGTGACTTAGAAGTCAGATCTGTTTGCAACTCATCCAAGTAACACAACAACACACCGTGTCATGACTCATGATGATGTCTAAGTATATCTTAAAATTTTGGGTTAATTATACCTCCTTAGGTTTTTGATAATTGCAGTCAGACCCCTTGTGGTTTATGAAACTATAATAACACCTTTTATCGAAAACCTCAAGGGGTCAATCAACTAATGACACTAAGTCATTGATTGATATGCCTCTTATAAAGATCATCGTCGTGTTTAGATGGATCCGTAAAGATGAAAATGGAGAATTGTTTTCAACAGTTGGTTAGGTTTCACAGTAAGACCCCCTGGGGCGTTTGGTGGGGATTATAGAATCAGATTCTAGGTAAAATCAAATTCTATAATCCTAACCAAACATCCCTAATCGATTATAGTTCAGATTATAGAATCTGATTATATAATCTTATCAAAATCCAGAATCCATAAAAAGTTAGATTCTTGGATTCTTAATCGATTCTTGTTAAATCTGTCTCGAATCAGATTTTTGGGATTTTCTACAAACCAATGTTTTAAAACCCGACTCGGATGCTAACCCGATAAAAACAACAAGTTGGGTCAACCCGGTGGAACCAATGGGTGAACCCTGATAGACCTATAAACGAACATGTACAATCCAAAAAAAAAAAATTGAATTTTTTTAATTAGAAAACCAGAATTGGATTATGATTAGAACCGAATATATGAATTTTTTAATTATTTCTTATTTATTAAGAACCCATAAAATAATCTAAACAAACTTGAATTTTTTCTTTTTATCAATAACAAGAAACAAACATGTGAAAAAAAAAAAAAGCGAAATGGTTTCTTTCAAATTTGAAACCGAATATATTATTTAAAATTTTATTTCTTTAATTATTTTTTCTTTATTAAGAACCCATAAAATAATCTAAGAAAAAACTTGAATTTTTTTTATCAATAATATGTTGTAATTAGTTAATTACCCCATCGATTTCCAATTATTGTTTTAACCTGGACGGGTCACTGGTTTAACCGGTTTAACCAGTGGGTCTTGCCAGATTTTAAGACTTATTGGGTTAAAAGCCCACCTGATTCGGTTATATCACTGGATATCAATTGAACCAGGCAGATCAGACCGAGTTTTAAAGCACTGCTAAAAACAATAGAAAGCCTGATGTTTTATTTGCTAGAAAATTTTTATGATTATGAGATTTATTATTTTTTATTTAAGAATTAATTAATATCATATAACACAATTATGTTTCATTATGATTTTATTTTATATATATAGTCATTAAGGTAGAAAGTATAAAATATATCCCTATAATCTGGGTTAACCAAATAAGATTTGAATTTTAGTGGGCATAATCAAATGTCAGATTCCAATATCTCGAAACATGATTTAGGATTTTGAAAATCAACAATAAGAATCTGGATTTTCATAATCCGAGATTATAATCAGAATCAAAAATCCAGAATGCTCACCAAATGCCCCAAGTGGGATATTTTAGACTTATGGTTTATCCACTTTATCTAAAATTTATTCAATTCTTTATCAGGGGTATATCAATTAATGAGTCAGTATCGTTAGTTGACCAATTCCTTGAGGTTTCCGACTAAGAGTGTTATTATAGTTTCTAAACCTTAAGGGGTCAAAGTGTAATTTTTCATAAAATTATTGATACTTATTTTTGAGTAAACTTAATCAAGATTTCTAAAATAAGTCGGTGATTATTAACTCACGACTTAGTTATGTATCTTTAACTGGGTGAGCATACAAGATTTGTCGCTTGATCGATTGGCCCTTGGATTAGGGGTGTCAATTTTGTCAAACCGAACAAACCAAATCGAAAAAAGTCAGTTTGGTTTGGTGTTTTATTTTTTTTTCATTTTTGTTTGGTTATGGTTTAGGAAACAAAAAACCGAATTAGTTCAATTTGGTTTTCGGTTAAGATTTCGACTAAATCGAACCGAACTGAAAAAATTGAAGTAGACTATATATAATATATAAATATATGTGTTTATGTGTTTTGTATAGAAAATAGTATTAATTTTGTCAAATCAAACCGAAAAATCAAATTTTTTGGTTTTTATTTCAGTTTGGTTCGGTTTTTAGTTTTATCCATTACAATTCGGGTTGATTTTCAGTTTTCTAATTCGGTTTTTATTTTGGTTTGGTTTGGTTTTCAGTTTAGTGTAATGTAATTCGATTTGATTTAAATTTGACCACTAAACCGAACCAAACGGACCAAATTGTAACTAGGACTAGTTTCTGAATTACTTGTCGAGTTTTAAAACACTGGTCTCAAGCGAAAAATGAGCAATTATATTAGGTTATAAATCATAGTAAAACATAGTTATATCAATCTTTTATGAAATTGGAGAAACAAATTAGATTTCGCATTGTAGATCGCAAATAGCGATTAATCACAAGATTGTCAAGATATGTTGTTACAAACATGTTGATTATATCTATGTTTGCATCCAAAATAATAATAATAATAATAATAATAATAATAATAATAATAAATAAATAAATAAATAAAAACACGCCCAAGAGTTGTGCACCAATCTAACTATAAGCTTATACTGAATTTCTCAGAAGCTTTAACAGTTTTCTTTTATGCAAGGAATTTCTAATTGGGATTCCACGTCATCATTGCTTTGGACTTCAATTATTAGCTAAATATGCCTTTAATGGGTACTAAAAGACTAATATACCTCCGAAGTACTAAATAGCAGCAATAATAATAATAATAATAATAATAATAATAATAAAATAAAACATTAAAAGATGAACTTATTTTAAATAACATTAATTAAGGTTTCAATATATATATATATATATATATATATATATAATTTCTTTTTCTTTTTTTTTCTAAAATTTGTTAGGGTTTGGGAAAAATGGCTGGTTTCCTGTTGGTCCCTCTCAAATTGATTGAACGGTCATGGAATTTCAATCACTCCTTGAGTCTTTATAACCAAGCTTTGAATGTAAAGCGGTGGTATGGAATAAAATAATGGCTTAAAGTTAAAACAATATTAGGGATGATAATCTAGGTGAAAGCTTTTAGCTTAGCGGGGGATGTGGAACTCACTCAACCCCAAGTGCTCTTTTTCTTCTCTAAACATCTCCTCTTTATTAATCCCAAAATCAACTCTTTTGACTGCAATCAAAGACCATTCATATGTGTGTGATCATAACCAAGAAAGTTGTAATGATAAGAGTCTCCACACACACAAACACCTCTCCCTCCACTATAACCAATGATAGTTTTAGCAAAATACCCTTTCTCCAGGCTGTATCATTGCTTTTTGACTAAAAAGACCCATCAAAACACGACATGATTGCATCGAACGGCGGATGTGGGGTCCTTCTCTTCTTATCTTAGTAATTAGAATACTTTCCATGTCTATCTATCTCCAAAATAAATTTTAAACTCAGTTATGATAAGGAAAACGATGGGTATGTGGTGTCATTGCAGTTTTTAAAACATATCTAGAAATATGATTATGTGCTCTCCAATTTAAATTCGATTTACATGTAAAGCTATCTTGGCCATCCAATTATTAGACCCTTTCATAAATTATCATCAAAACAGAACTTTCCCAACCATCTGATTACACTTTTGTATGAATTATATCATCTAATTTTGTTTTTGTTTTTTGTTTTGTGTTTTTTTTTTTTAATTGTAAAAGGACACTTCTGCATACTATTCTCATGTTCATCAACCCAGATCTTTGTGCAGATGGATACAACTCCCACATCACAAATGAGCATTAGTTTTCATTTTTGTTATGGATTTGATACTAATGGGCCTCATTTTCATGCATGTAACCCTAGTTGTAAAACTTATAAGCCCCTATGTTCCATGCAACTGAGATGGAAGAAGAACCTTGATTTTCAACTATGATGAAGAGCTTAGAATCAGGTTATCGTGTTCTATTGTCATGGTATATATATATATATATAACCTTGTGGGCCTTGATATCATGGTAATGAGCCAAAATGTCCAAAATGAAGAAAATTGCTTTTGATGCATCTAGGTTCTAGCTTCATGTTAATCAGTTAATGGATTTCGTATTTAATGCAAATGTGACCCCACAGAAAGTATAAAATCAGTATAGAAGTTTACTACTTCTAGAGAGGGGGGAGTGGTGAAACAGAAAACCTAGAGCAACTTTTTAATAGGGTTTGGTAAAAATGCAGAGAAGCTAAGGCAGCGTTTGGCCGGGCTTGTGCTTATGGATAACCACTCATTGGATAAGTTAATAGGGTTTGGTAAAAATGCAGAGAAGCTAAGGCAGCGTTTGGCCGGGCTACTCATTGGATAAGTTGCTCAATGGGAGCACTTATCCACAGCAACAATAAACTGCTTATGTGAAGGACATAGCGTTTGGTAAATATATTTATTTAAGTACTTATGAAACTTGAGGGGTAAAATAGGTATTATAAAAATAATATTAAAATTTAGAAATAACATTTATTTAAGTGTTTATGAGAGTTTAGGGGTAAAATAAGTATTTTAAAAATATTACTAAAGTTGTGAGATAGCTTAATGCATAAGAGCTTGGGAGAAACTGCTCTCAGCAGCTTCTCCTTATGGGTAGCCTTCCTCTAGTACTTATGGGTGAGCACTTACCCATAAGCGCTACCAAACGCGTTTAATTTTAAAAAGTGCTTATTATAAGCTGTAAGCAGCAATAAGTACTTATAGAAGCTGGACCAAACGCAGCCTAAGTGTCCTTATACTTGAACAAGTTGTAGCGAACCCCAAGAGGTGGGTGTTTTTACACTTTTCACTAAACAAATAAAATTATTCGGAAAAAGTTAGAAATCAGATAGGCATAAGCCCGTTGAACCTATGAGAGTAGCTTCAACAATTAAAAACCAGATAATGGGTCTCCTCATGGATGAGGCAATATCAAATTCCCTTAAAACATAGCAATCATGAGGAGTACAAGAATGATTTGAACCTTTATGGACGGGGTAGGGGGCAGAGTGGATGCCTATACGGTTTCTTTAAAATAGAGAGGAAAAGAAAACTTGTTATTGGGATTGATCTAAGAGAATAAAGACACTCCAAAAGGAGTTTCTTTTGTTCAGACATATACAGAAAGACCTATAAAGACAGATAATGAGAAACAAATCAATAATCACAACCCACATTCTATGCATTCAAAGCTGTTCCCTTCCAACTATTTTTTGGTTGTTAATGTAAGCCAGCGGGTCCAATGCATTTTGAATGCTGTATAAGGGCACATAATCTGAGGAAAGCACAAGCTATGCTAGGATATTGAAGATGTCATCTTCCAGGCCTGTGCTTGCACAGGGAGTTTATTCATGGCAACTTGGAGTCATCACCAATAATGCAGTCCACCTAGATTTATCATCAGCGTAAAAAAAAAAAAAAAAAAAAAAAAAACAATGAAATTACCTTGTCAATTCAGGCTGAAAATAACACAAACAATTCACCAAAAGGTGTTATCACATAGTTAAGTTAATCCCCTCACTTCAAATTCTGGTCTAGAATATCTATTTAGTAGAACTGGCAACTATCAAATATTTTGCTCAACTTAAAGTCCTGTTGATTCTGCCTCTTCATGGAACCCAGTAAAGAGTCATTTTAGAACTTCAATTGCTAAGATTGTCTTGAGATAAAAACAACTCATCCTTTGGAGATCAAAGATGTAATAATCTAAAACGAACATGGGCCATGGGGATGTTAAAGTAGGAAAGGATTCATATACAATGAATTTAAAGGAAGAATCTTTGAATCCGTACCAAATGCACAAATACTTGCAACTTTACTTTGAAGATCATTTCAAATATACATTGATGTTACACAACTTACAAATTTAGAAAAAAGATCAAGAAAATCCCTGGACTAGGGATCGTAAAAGAATGAATAAAATTAACAAAAAAAATAAAATAAAATAACTTACAAAATTATGGCAAAGAAAATGAAAGCTACTATACAAAGAATGGCACAGAATCAAGAACGATTCAATGACTGAGGCACTACTTTACATCTTTTGTGTTTCTAAGGCCGCATTTTGAACTACTAATATACACATGGATGGGAAGGGATCCGACCCTACCAGTGAAGCAAACTATATTATTTCACAACTCGACCACTAAGGAACTTACAGAGAATGCGTTGGTGTTGATGATGTTAATGGAGGCAGATGACGAGGGCCTAAGGCGTCTACAGCTGTTTCAAGGTCGAGCAAAGGCTTTAATCTTCGTTCCACGTCATTGCTTAGTAGATCTATCTCCTCGAGTATCATAGACAGGGCATAATTGCAAGATTGCTCATCCCTGAATGCGAGAGTCCATTTCCCATCAATCAAAGCTTTTGTCTTCACTTTTCCAAGGGCATCAGACTTGGATGGGTCCAAAAAGGGCAAAGTGGATGGGCGGATGCGTAAATGTAACCATTTTGAATGCTTATCATCTATTCTGGGCTGAAGGGAAGAGAAAAAATGGGCATAGGTTATTGGTGAGTTCATCACAATTCTTCCTTGAAAAGCACTTACTGAAGATATTTATCATCTACAATCATACTGAGCATCCAGTTCAAGAAAAAGAAAACTTAATATCTATTTATCAAAAGGATAGCAGCAAAGAAGCTTCATGAATACAAATATATACAGTGAGACCACATCAAAGCCACTAAGTATATATATATATACATAAACTGGAAGTCATACAGTTAAAAAACATCTGTGAGAGGAATATATAAAAGATTAAGGGAATGTAACATGGGTATCATAAGATCAGTTTCATTTCACGCCAATGAGGTGACGCTATATCTTTGATTATGCAATTAGTCGAGAAGACTAGACATGAGTAAAATTCTTCATGTGGTCTTTTATTTATTTAGAATAGTGATGTAGAAAAAATAGCAGTCCAAGGATATGGATAGCAAGTTCAAAACACCAAGAAGAATGGGAAAAAGAGAAGAAAGTGAACAAAAGCCGTAAATAGTAAACATGGGTAGTAAAAGTCAGTTTTTCTATGTCAATTTAAATTGTTTTAGTCAAGTCAACAGTGTTTTAGTAGTCCTAATCAATTTTTTATTTTTTCTTTTTTTTTTTTTAATGAATAACCAACAGAAGGTGAGCGTGCACCCTAGACAAAACCTATAAAACATCAAGATCCAAAATAGAAAGGAAAGCAATCCCCTAAAAGAATAGCATGGGGCAATGACAAGTATAGTAACCGCAAAATACCCCCGATCATCCTCCATCTTCAATCCTCTCTCCCAACCCCTGCTCTGGCCAGCCGGTCAGCCACGGCATTCACGGTTCTGGGGAATCCCCCTCGACTATCACCTGACTGAAACCCGCGCGAACTGCCTCCCTAACTCCTGAAAGAAGAGCGAGCAACTCATCCCTTGTGGAATCACTTGACCCCCATCGGCCGCGACAACGCGTGTATCACTTGACCCCCACCGGCCCCGAGAACGTGCGTATCACTTGACCATCATTGTCTATGAACACTCCCTCAATATTTGAGAGCCCAGGATTACCTAAAGAGGGCTCTTCAAAATTCACTTTGACGACCCTTTCAGGTGGGGAATGCCACTAAGTCACTATCTGATGCACCTATGGAGACGTGAGAGTGACAGCCACCTTTGACCATCCCCTCAAAAGATCTGACATAGACATAGCTCCAAAAGAAGGAGGTACCACCATCCACGAGCTAACCAGAGACAATATGGCATCTATGATCAGATCTGTCAATCTAGATCTGTCCTCAAAACACTGTCAAGTTCCTCTCCCCCACAGAACCCAAAGAGTCGCCTACCAAACACCCTGATACATCAGCCTACCACACTCCCCTAATCCCGGGAAGCTCCACGACACTAATAAAACACACACCTCGTCTAGTAATACCCACCAAACCCCCAATCAACGTAAGAAGAAAGTCCATATCTCTCTTGCCACTGCACAGTGGATGAATAAATGGTCTACTGACTCACCCCCCTCTAATCAATTTAGGAGTCAAAGTTCGAGTGATTTATAGTACTTGCTAAACAAGTTAAAGAGTTAAAGTTCTACTAGGAGTTGTTTAGGTTTCATTAGTTAGTATAGGATTAGGTCACAGCAGATTTTTAATTTGTTTGAGTTCTAGTTGAATTAGGAAAGTATTTTCGAGGTCTGTAAAAGGAGTGCAGCCACCCTTTTGTATACACAACTATTTTGCAATAAAATGCAGAGTTTTCAAAGCTATCTCTTGGAATTTCCAGCACTAAACAGAGATTTAGTTGCTATTCTGCACTTCGTTATTTTCTGATTTAGTCGAGGTTAAGATCTGGCTTAGCTATATCAGATTTTAACCAAGTATTTCTACTTCATCTACTTCCAACACTTCCAGCTATATTGTATCAGAGCAGGTCTTCTCTGATTTTAATCGCTATAGATAACCAGCAGCAAGGAGGAAACGAGAGACGCCACTATCCCCGCGACACTGGTCCAGGAAATGAGTTCGTTACCCATGAAGAATTCCATGTGTTCCAACAAGAAACTATGCATTCCTTACAAGAGCTACGTGCAATTGTAGAAGATCTGTCCTACAGCTTAGGACGCAAGGTGGTGAGAGGAGAAGATGATCCTTTCGTAGCTGGAGCGGCTCGTGCAAAGAGTGAACAGAACCTTCCAATACATCAACCCCAAAGAAGGCCACCAGCTAATGAAGAATCAAGTGAACATGACTTTGAGGAGATTCTCAATTGTTTAAGACAGCAAATACGTCATGGAAATCGATGAGATCGTGAAGCAGATTTTGACCGGGAGTACCAAATCAGGGTAAATTTACCCAAATTCAATGGTCAATTACATATCAAAAACTTCATTGGTTAGTTAACTACAGTTGTCAGTTGGGCGCTTCTTTGACTACATGGAAGTACCGGATGACAAGAAGGTTAAATTGGTGGCAATCGAATTGAAGGGAGGAGCTTCCGCATGGTGGGATCAACTCCAAAATTCTAGAACCTGCCAAGGGAAAGACCAGTCCACACGTGGTACCGGATGAAACAACTACTATGGGAAAGAATTCTTCCAGCTGACTTTGACCAGGTCTTGTTCCACCGATACTAGAATATTGGACAAAAAATCAAAGTGTGAAGGATTATACAGAGGAATTTTCTTGACTTTCCTTGCATAGCGACATGGTAGAGTCTAAAATGCAACTAGTAGCACGATTTAATCTAGGACTACGCCTAGCAATCCAAGATCAAATTGCTTTGCAAACTGTTTGGACACTGAATAATGCAATCAAATTAGTATTAAGAGTGGAGGCCCAACAAAGTAAAGAGTTCTAGTCGATTTCAGTCTGCACCCCGCATAACAGGTAACAAACTCGCATTGATGCTCAAGGAAAAGGACAGAATGTTGCTGGGCAAGGTACTAGGATGACTAAAGACACCTCAACTTGTTGGGAGTGGTTCAAGAAGCCAAAAATGAGGAGTAGCCAGCACTAGTGGCCCCCCTATATACCCAGAACCTTTTTAAGGAAATCAATAGTGCTTCAAATGGTCCCCCTAAATACGTAGAATCTTTTATGAGGTCATAGGTCGAATTGATGGTGTTGAGCAGAATAGGGAGATCTCAAGGGAGGAATATGAGGAAAGGAAGGAGGCTAAAAGTCGCTTGGTCCTTAGACAAGAAGAGATTAGTTGAAGACAAAAATCTAGAATTGCATGGCTTAAGGAGGGGGACGAAAATACTCGGTTCTTTCACAAGGTAGCCAATGGGAGAGCTAAGACTAATCATAGAGCGGGTCTCCAGATTTCGGGTGAGTTAGTCGAGGACATAACGAAGATAAGTGAGGAGATAACCAACTTTTATTCGGAATTGTACAGGTCTGATCAGGATTACTGCTTTGATGTTTCGAGATTAAGGGGGAGAAAACTGAATGTACAACAAGTCGAGCAGGTGGAGCGGACTTTTGAGGAACAGGAAATCAAGGAGGTGGTTTGGGAGTTAGATAGAGATAAAGCCCCAGGTCCGGATGGATTCACAATAGCCTTTTATCAGGAATGCTGGGAGATAGTGAAAAATGATCTCATTAGAGTGATCCAGGTGTTCTTTGAGAGTGGGGTGATCAATAAGGCCACAAATGCTACATTCATTGCTCTTGTTCCAAAGAAAGCTGGGGTCTTGGAACTTGAGGATTTTAGGCCTATAAGTCTAACCACTAGCTTGTACAAGATTATAGCTAAGATTCTGGCCTCCAGGATGAAAATGGTCATTGGAGATTTGGTGGCCCTAAATCAGAGTGCATTCATTGCAGGTAGACAGGTATTGGATAGCGTGCTAAGTGCTAATGAAGTGGTTGACGAATGGAGGAGGGCCGGTAAACAGGGCGTGGTTTTGAAACTTGACCTTGAAAAAGCATATGACCGGGTGAAGTGGCATTTTCTGGACAAAGTGATGGAATGAAAAGGTTTTGGGGCTAGATGGAGAAAATGGATTGTAGGGTGTTTACGAAATGTAGTGTTGTCTTTTCTATGGAATGGTGCAGTGCATGGTTTTGTAGCTCCTACTCAGGGATTGAGACAAGGTGATCCACTTTCCCCCTTTCTCTTCACATTGGTCGACGTATTGAGTTGTTTTATGTCCAAAGGGGAGGACCTTGGTTTGATTTTAGGGTTCGAGGTGGGTAGTGATCGTGTGAGTGTCTCACATTTACAGCTTGCAGATGACACCCTTCCCTTTATTCATGCGGAGGAAAGCCAAACCTACTGGATCAAATCTATTATCAGATGTTTTGAGATGGCCTCAGGGTTAAAGGTGAATTTGGAGAAGAGTAGTTTGGTGGGGATGAACATGAACCAGGAGAGAGTGGGGATCTTCGCGTCAATCCTAGGGTGTAGAGTTCAAGAGTGGTCGATGTCTTACTTGGGTCTTCCACTTGGTGGAAACCCCAAGTCTGTTAGCTTCTGGGACCCGGTGGTGGATAGAATTGGTAAAAAGCTAGCCAACAAGGAAAAAAGGTTATCTGTCATTAGGTGGTAGAATCACTCTTATTAAAGCCGCATTGGCTAACATCCCAGTATACTACTTGTCGTTGTTTAGAGCACCTAGCAGAATTGTGAAATGCTTAGAAAAACTACAACGAGATTTCTCATGGGAAGGAGGTCATAGGAAGTATCATATGGTTAAGTGGGAGTCAGTATGCTTGAAGACAGAAGCAGGGGATCTCAATCTGGGAAATATCGCTATTCGTAACACAACGCTACTGGGTAAATGGCTATGGAGATTCAGCGAGGAACGGGAGGCCTTGTGGCAGAAAGTGATTCACGGTAAATTTGGCGGACATCCTAATGGATGGAACTGCAATTCCTCGGTTAGATGTTCTAGATCTAGTATCTGGAAAGATGTTTCATTGATTTTCCCCTCATTTTCCAATCTCATCAGATTTAGTGTTGGGGATGGGAGTCAAGTTCGTTTCTGGTACGATCTTTGATGGGGGGAGAGTCTATCCTTGCAGTTCGGTTTGCTCGTCTTTTCTGAGTGGTCTCTACTAGGGATGCCTTAGTGTCTGATGTCCTTTCTTGGTCTGCCTCGGGGCTGGTTTGGAACCTTCCATTCCGTAGAGATTTGCGACCTGCTGAATTGATTGATCTTGGGGCTCTTTTTGTTGACCTGGGTGGGGGGGTTTCTATTGATTCTGAGTGTAGGGACCTTCGGGTTTGGAGCCTTGCAGCAGTGGTGTCTTCTCAGTGAATTCCTTCTTCTCTGTCATTCGACCTCATTATAACCAAATCCTATTTCCTTTTCGTCGTGTCTGGCTATCCTTTACCCCCCTCCCAGATTTAAGGCAATTATCTGGACCGCGATCCGTCATAAGATCAATACTTGATATTTTCTTCAGAGAAGGTGGCCGTACCGAATGATTTCACCCCATGTGTGTTGTATGTGTAAGGAGGCAGGGGAATTAGTTGACCATCTTTTCTTGCATTGTTCTGTGGCTAGAGAGGTATGGGCTTCCTTCTTATGTCATATTGGTGTCGGGTGGGTGATGACCCAGGAGATTGGTGAGTGCCTGATCCAGTGGAGGCTTCTTGGGCTAGGTGTGAGAGGTCGATTGATGTAGTTGGGTGTATGGTATGCAACACTCTGGATTTTGTGGGGGGAGAGGAACTTGAGGGTGTTCGAAGACAGAATCAGATCGACCAGGATGATTATAGATTCTATTTCAGTGATGGTTAGTTCATGGATGGTGATACTTCCTGCTTTCAGAGGTTTCTCTATGTTTGATATATTGGTAGGGTGGTTCGAGGTGGCCAGATCGTCTCCACACACAGTGCGTGACGTAAGGTGAGGTGAGGGAGGTGTTGGAGTTTTGGGTGATATGTTCGTGGGTATCATTGGTGTTGCCTTGTTTTTTACTCTCTATTTTACGCCTTGTTTTTGTTTTAGGCTTTTGGTGCTCATCTTGCGCGCCTCTTATCCTCTATGTATTTGTATCGTTTTGGCTTTATTAATATATCGTTCGTTATCTATCAAAAAAAAAAGTGCTTCAAGTGTGAGGTAAGAGATCACAAATCAGTAGCTTGCCCGTGATGAAAGTTCATCAATGTTGCTATACCATATGATGAAAACCAATATAATCATGTAGTAGATTCATTGTTGGATAAGGAATAACATGAAGAAGATGCCAAAATAGAAGCTGATGACGTAACACCTGAGGACAGTGGTGATGTTTTATAGTTCAACGAGTTATGTTTGCTCCAAAAGCTCGCGATGGCTAACCGAATAATATTTTCAGAACACGAAGCACAGTGCATGGAAAAGCTTGTGAACTCATTCTTGATGGTGGTAGTAATGAAAACATTGTGTCAAAATACGTGGTACATAAGCTCCAATTGAAGAAGGAAAAGCATCCAACACCTTACAGAATTGCATGGATAAAAATTGGTGATGTAAAGGTAACTCAACTGCCAAAAATTATAAAGATGAAGTTATGTGTGATGAAGTAGATATGGATGCTTGTCATATGATACTAGGACGAGCTTGGCAATTTGATATTGACTCCATTCATAAAGGCAAGAGCAATACTTTCATTTTCTTTAAAGATAATTTGAAAATTACACTTGCTCCCGTGAAACAAGAAAGCCAACCTGAAACTTCTCAAGTGGAGGGGCATGCTTGGTTGATGCATAGGGTGTTTGTCGAGGAGACTAAGGAAACAGGTTTCGTATATGCTCTAGTCATGAAAGGAGAGAAACTAGTTGCTTTTACTACACCTATATTAAAGCCAATTATGATGGAGTTTAAGGAGATAATGCCAGAAGAACTGCCAAGTGGATTACCCCATATGAGGGATATTCAGTATTGTATAGACCTTGTTCTTGGTGTGAATCTTCCCAACTGTTGAAATAATTATAATTATTTAAAGGTATTTTTAGTTTTTCTCAATACTAATATGAAAAAGGGAGCCGACTGTTTTTGTGGTTGCCCTATACATCGTTTTTGTCCTTTCTCTTCTTTTATTTTCTTCTTGGATTTACAGGTGCTGTTTTTCTTATTCTGTCGCATGGTATCAGAGCACAATAAGTCCTAGGCCCACCGTCCATGCATCGTCTACTTTTTTTTTTTACCTTATCTCATCTAGGGCTTTATCATTTGATAGACCTTATTGTTCCTTTTTATGTAGTGTGCAGCAACCAGGTTCGCTGCTTATACTAGTTTAGACGTATTCAGGTGTCTCCTTTTGGATCAGATGTGTATGGAAGAGGCTGCAAAGACTGATTTCAAGACAATGTGTGCCATATAAAAGTTATGGTCTAAGGGATTTCAGAAATCCAGATCTGGATTCATTCGTTTCCAACAACTGAAGTCTACTTGTGTACGGTGAGTTTGTGTTTGTATTAGATCTGTGCCCTTAAAGATCAGAATTATGGGTAGTTCAAATGATGTGAAAAGTTATGATCTGGATGTTTCTGATAATGTTGGCTTGCAAATCACAACTACGAAGTTGAATGGTACAAACTATTTGCAAGACAAGAATATCTCAAGGATTTATGGACTGTATGAAGGTATTTTATGTGTCATCAGGGTGATAACACCTCGAGTGAATACTATAGTACTCTTAAAGGCATGTGGGAAGAGCTGAACAATTATCATCCACTACCTAATGATCTAGAAGTACTACGAAAGCAATGAGAGGAGTTAGCAAAATTCTTGTCCAAACTGAAGTCTAAGTATCAATCTATAATAGAACAGATTTTGGCAAGTGACAGTTTGCCATCTTTAGCTAATGTTTATTCTTGCCTGTAACGCATAGTGACTTCAGGTTAGTCTTCCACTTCTTCATCTTCATCCATGAAGGAGAATTCAGCACTTGTTTTCATTCCATCTACCCGTGGACCCAGTTAACTCTCGTTTTGATGGTAGAGATTCAGGGGGAGGCTATGGTAAGGCAATCGTGGCAATCGAAAATGTGATAATTGTGGAAGAACTAATCACTTCTGATAAATGTTGGGACAGGTTTACGAAACCAGCCTGGCCTAATCAAACATTTGTCAGCACTTATATGGATGAGGTACAATCAATCCCTAGTGATAATCAAGCTCATAATCTTCCTCATCAATAGCCTTCTCCATTTACAAATGATTCAGTAATACTTTCACGTGACGAGTATAATAAGCACTTAATGAGAACTCAAGTAGCTCTTCAGCAGCCAAAGCTACTCTTGCTCACTCAGATACATCTGCTTTTTTTGTATCCAAACCAGCACCTTTTTGGGTAATTGATTCAGGTGCATCTGCACACATGACTAGATAGTTTACTAATGTTTTCCTCTCTTGATAGTTCTAAACATATTTCTTCTGTTACTCCTGCTAATGGCTCAAACAAGAATGTATTTCAAGATCTCCAGACTAAAAAGATGATTGGTAGAGGGTATGAATCAAAGGGTTATAATACACCAGCAGTCATCTTTCTTTATCCAAGCAAGGTTTCCACTCTAGCATCTCACCTCTACAATGGCAATCTCAGTTAGGTCATCTCTCTTTCTTGAGACGCTCAAGTTACTGGTGTTGTCTCTTCAAGTTGAGTCAAAATTGGAATGTGAAGCTTGTGAGTTGGGGAAATATCATAGTTCTATCTTTCTTCCTAGAGTCGAGAACGGGAGTTCTACTTGTTTCTTTTAGGTTCATTCAAATATTTGGGGCCCTTGTTGGGTGTCTAGTGTCTTTGGTTTTAGGTATTTTGCTACCTTTGTTGATGATCATTTCCAAATGACATGGTTGTATTCGATGAAAGAAATATCTGAAGTTTTGTCTATTCAGAAATCATTTGATAAAGAAATAAAGTTCAGTTTCGGAAAGATAGCTGTGTTTTTCACTCGGATAATGCTCTTGAGTATATGAATTATGATCAGAAATTCTGTCTTGAAATGGAATGATAGACTGAAAATCTTGTGTGCATACCCCTTAACAAAATAGTGTAGCTGAAAGGAAGAATTGTCATTTACTCGAGATAGCTCGCACTATGATGTTGCATATGAATGATCCAAAAAGCTTCTAGGGAGATGAGATTTTGACAGCGTATCATCTAATAAATCATATGCTCTATTCTATGTTAAACAACAAATCGCCTTATTCCATTTTACTTCCTAATTATCTTTAGAATAATCTTTCTTCGAAAATCTTTGGTTGTGCATGCATTGTTTATGTTCTTAATCCTCATCTTGACAAGCTATCTCCACGTGCAATTAAAGGTGTTTTTCTTGGCTTTCTCGAACTCAAGAAGGATACAGGAGTTATGATCCTATCACTCAAAATCAATTTGTGAGTGCCGATGTCAGCTTTTTGAAAATCAACCATACTTCTGCAATAATAGTGGCGTTCATGACGTTGAATTGTTATCTCCATCTATGCCTATCAATCCTTTGACCCCCTCATGTTCTGCTCCCATGGCTTGTTGCTGACATTGATACTTCTGCAGAGCCTAGTAGATGTATCAGCAAAGAAATGTGAGTAAAGAGATAGTTCAGTTTAAAGTTCAGTCAATCAACCAATGCAATTCGAAAAGGTAAATGTTCTTGTACTCAATATCCTATTGCAAATAATGTCTTTTGGTCATTTGTCTCCTTCTGATCGTAGTTTTTCTTTGTCTCTTTCCGCTGCGTCCATGACTAAACTTATCAAGAAAACCTTACTCGTCATAGCTGGAAAGAGCTAATAGAGGAAGAAATGGAGGCATTAAGCTCGTAATACATGAGAGTTAACTACTTTACCTGCTAGAAAGGAGGTTGTTAGTTGTCGGTGGGTGTTCAATATCAAGTATCAACCAAATGGTACTACTAAATGACTCAAGGCTCGGCTAGTGGCGAAAGGATATATACACAAACCTTTGGGGTTGATTATTTCGAGACTTTTTCCTTTCTTGCTCAGTTGAACTCTATTAGAGTGTTGATATCCATCGTTGTGAATCATATGTGGCCCTTGTTTTAGTTGGACATTTCAAATGCTTTTATTCATGGTAATTTAAAGGAAGTACATATCGATGAACCTCTTGGGTTTGCTGCTTAGGGGGAGTATGGGGGGAAAAAAAAGTAATCTATAGACTAAAACAATCCCCTCAAGCATGGTTTGATAAATTTAGTCATGTGGCGGTAGCACATGGGTTCCATAGAAGTCATCCTGATCACTCTTTTTTTAATACAGAAGCATTCCTTTGGGATTATTTTGTTATCATATATGTAGATTACATTATTTCTAGAGTGATTTGATTGGAATAGAAGAAGTAAAGAAATATTTGAAGCAATATTTTTTGACCAAGGAATTAGGACAACTGAGATATTTTCTTGGGATAGAGATGGCTAGAAAACGAAGTGTTATATTCCTACCATAACGGAGGTAAGAGAATGATTTGTTAATAGAGATTAGGATGTTAGGAGCCAAAGCAGCTGCTACACCTGTTGATCCTAATGTGAAACTGGTCTTGAATTCTAGTGTTAACTTTGAAAATCCCAGAAGATATCAATATCTGGTGGGAAAACTGATTTTATCTGTCACTATACCTAATATTGCTTTTGCAGTAAGAGTGGTAAGTTAGGTTATGCAGACACCCAAACAAATTCATTAGGAAACTGTATGCAAGATCTTATGATATCTTGAGAAGGCTCCTAAAAAGGGTCTTATTTATCATCCACATAATAATCCTGATATTGTGGGATACTCTGATGCTAATTGGGAAAGATCAGCAATTTATCGACGGTATACTGCAAGTTATTGTACATTTGTTGGAGGAAACTTAGTAACTTGGAGAAGTGGAAAAAAAAAAAAAAAAGAATGCCATTCCCAGATCTAGTGTTGAAGATGGATATAGGGTCACACTGCATGTCAGTCGTCAGTAAAGATAATTTTGTAGGAGTTTGGGTTGGATGTTGATAAACCAATGACGATTTTCTGTGACAATCAAGTAGGTATATATATTGCCAATAACACATAGAGGTTGATTGTCATTTCATCAGAGATGTGGTTAAATGGATAATTCCATTTGTTGATTCAGAAAATCAGCTAGGTGATACTTTTACTAAAGCTGTTGGTGATATCTATGCTCCAACTTGAGGGGGAGTGTTGAAATAATTATAGTTATATTATATAAGGGCATTTTAATCTTTTCTTAATATTATTATAGAAACAAGGGGGAAACTGTTTTTATGGTTGCTCTATTCTTCTCTTTTTTCTCCTCTCTTCCACTTCTACTTTCTAGGATTTACAAGTTTTGTTTCTTCGTCTATTACACTACTCTAACAGGCAAAATAAAGGGCTTCCATGAAAAAATATTGGTATCATAAAAGAGTTTGGACATTTATGAAGGTAACTAACAAAATGCCAATTTGTAATAGGACTTATGACTAATCTAACCGAATGTTTATTCTTGCCTACAACGCCAAGTGACTCCAGGTCAGTCCTCCACTTCATCATTTTTATCCATGAAGGAGAATTCAGCATTTGTTTCCACTCCATCTACCCATGGACGAGTTAACTCTCATTTTCATGGTAGAGATTCAGGAGGTCGTGGTGATTGAAAATGTGATAATTGTGGAAGGACTAATCACACTTCTGATAAATGTTGGGCCAGGATTGGGAAACCAGCGTGGGCTAATCAAACATTTATCAGCACTTATATAGATGAGGTACAATCAATCCCTAGTGATAATCAAGCTCACAATCATCCTCAGCAATAGCCTTATCCATCTACCAATGATTCAATAATACTTCACATGACAAGTATAATAAGCTCTTAATGAGAAGTCGACCCAGCTCTTCAGCAGCCACAGCTACTCTTGCTCACTCAAATACATCTGCATTTTTGAATCCAAACCAGTACCTTTTTGGGTAATTGATTCAGGTGCATCTAAATGCATGACTAGTGAGTTTACTATGTTTTCCTCTCTTGATAATAGGTCTAAACACATTCCTTCCATTATTCTTGCTCATGGCTCAACCAAAAATGTTATGGGTTAGGGAGGGGGGTTTCACCTACTTCTATCTCTTTGTCTTATGTACTTTACGTACCTAAGTTTCCTAATAGTCTTTTATCTGTCAGTTAAATTACTCGATCGGTTAATTGTTCAGTAACATCTTATCCTTCCATATGTTTATTTCAAGATCTCCAAACTAAGAAGATGATTGGTAGAGGGTATGAACCAAAAGGGTTAAACTACCTCGTTAGTCATCTTTCTCCGTCCAAATCAGCTTTCCACTCTAGCATCTCACCTCTGCAATGGCATTCTCAGTTAGGTCCTCTCTCTCTTTAGACACTAAAGTTATTGGTGCCATCTCTCCAAGTTGAGTCAAAATTGGAATGTGAAGCTTGTTAATTGGGGAAATATCATAGGTCTATTTTTCTTCCTAGAGTTGAGAACAGGAGTTCTACTTTTTATTTTTATGAATAACAATAATAAACTTTATTATAATTAACTAGAAGAAGTATTACAAACATGTCCAAGGGGAAAAGTGCCCGAGCTGGACAACTACAACATAATAAGCCCTCATAAGTTGACTACCACGTCTACAATCTTCTCAGTCAGTATCCCCGAGAACAACACTAGTCTAGCCACACCCCCTCATGCCAAACTATCTGCTAGTTCATTTGCCGCCCTGTGCACTTGGCTGAATGAGATGTTAAGCCCTAAACACAATGAACGAGCCAACCTCACCAAATGTATGATCCTCCAAGGACAACTACTAGAGGTCTCCATCCATGTAATCATAGCTAGGGATTCACCCTCCACTACTAACCTACTAAAACCCTGGTTTCTCACCTCCCTTAATCCCGTTATAAGGGCTTGTAGCTCAGCAGTCGTTGAGTCTCCCTCCTCAATTGAGGCTGAAAACGCACGTAAGATGAGTCCGTCATGATTCAAATATCTATCTTATCCGTCAATACGGTCGATACGTATCTTGTCTCCACCGTGTGAGCACGATACATTGGTCTATTTTAGGATAAGTTAATTTCTATAATACATAAGTTGATAAATGTAATATATAGACCGTATCGGTCAATACAGCCTATATGTTACAATAAATCGAGTGTATTGGACCAATATACTTGATACATTCAATGCCTTAGCCTTTTTACATGTAAAAGCGTGAAAAACGGAACATTGATTCATTGTTCAACTCTCTGTCCCTCCATAAACAAAAACCCAAACCCCATTGAAATATAGCCAATTTTGTCCGAAAATCTTCTTAGTTGATTGAAAACATCTAATATTTGGAGCTTAAAAAACACTTTTCCTCTTCTTGCATAGCTTTTTTATTTTAAATTATACTTTTTACGTCCAAATGTTTTGGAGTTATATTATATGGATCAATGAATTTCAAGTAAAATCGATAAATTTAGATGCCTACTTTTTTAAGTTTCCATCCATGTGCCTACTCACATACCGGTTTGTTTTCACATTAATGTATATTATGTATATGAGTGTATGATATGAAAAACATTACAAATCTATTATATTTTAACTTGTTTTGTATCTAAATGAGTCTTGTTTTAAATATCCTCCATTTTCCATGTGTATCCACCGTATCCATAGATTTTACAGCGTTTCCTCGCATATCCAATACGTATCTCGATACGTATCCATTTTTGACTGATCGATGTGCCACCTCGATACGATATTTTGAGGCATGGTGTCCGCACTGATCTCTGAAAATACCCCACTCCCGACGGACTTGGATTCTCAATGGTGGACCCATCAAAAGTTAACTTAAGTCCTTGTTGAGGAGGAACCCACTTCACCTTATGCTGAATCCTCAAAAGAGAAGACAAACAGATATGGTCCCATCCTATTGTAATATTGGAAACAGATACCCCTCTGAACTCTGGTAATACCACCATCCAAGAAGCAACCATATGTATGATGGAATCAATGATAGCTTGTGTAGATGATAACTTATCTTCAAAGATTCTCTTGTTTCTCTCAAACCATATTGACCATAGAATAGCCTAAAAAGGAGCATACATCATCTTCCCCCTCTTACCCAACCAAGGGAATCTCCACTACTCTATGAGTGCTCAAATCCTATCTGGCATCACCCAAAAATATCTAATCCGTCGTAGGAAAAACTCCAAAATAAACCTCGCCATGCCACAATGCAGAAAGAGATGCTCCTCTGATTCACTATCTGATGATCTGATCTGCACATGAAACACATATTAGGGGATACGGCCCACCCTCTCCTTTTTTCTGAAGTACCTCCCCGGCAAAAAGATGTTGATTTTCCTCAAGAAGGCAGTCCAAGCAAAAGCTCTAACCGTAGGAGGTACATGAGGTTTCCAATGGCTATTGGCAGAGAATGGTGGGGGTGAATCAATCTCCTCCTGCCAAAGAAGAGAGAAAAGAATGAGAAGAAAACACAACTAGCTTCAGGAGCCCAGATAGGAGAATCCGAGGAACCAGGGTTAATACACAAGCTTCAGTGCCTTAAATAAGCGAGCTAGTTCCCTCAACTCAGTTGGCCTAGGGTCCCTCCTAAGGTCTAGATTCCACCCCAACCTAGAGTCATACCATACAAGGAAGTCCGACACACAGACATCTTTATTACAGACAAGAATAAACAAACGAGGAAAACAGGATAGGAGAACTGAGTCCCCCCACCAAAGGTCCTTCCAAAACCGGGTCCTCAAGCCATTACCCACACAATGATAAACATGTCTATAGAAGCCAGGAACAATAGACAAGGTTTTTTGGACCGGGACCAGGGGCTAGACCAGCTATGGCCGGTACTGGTCCATACCGCCGGTCTGGTCTAGTACTGGCCAATCAGTCCGGTACAAAAGTATTGGACCGTCAGTCAAAAAATTTGGACTAGACCGGTTGGTACTGGACCGTCCATCCACAAATTTAAAAAAAAAAAAGGATCGGTTGTACCGGTCCAGTTCATAACCTAGAGATACAAATGTGTCTATCACTGCTTGGGACAGGACCATTGAGGTTCAGTCCCGATACGGATACGGATCAGACCGGACCGGTCTGTAGAACCATGGCAATAAAGGATATCACCCACAAGGGACTAGCACTAGGATTGATTTCCCACCCGTTATGTTGGATGCCATTTTTGTTGTAAATAACTTTTTACCATAAAGAATTTGTCTCCGTACTAAACCTCCATAACCACTTACCAAGGGTCAAAATCCGACAACAAATATTTCAAATTAAGACCCCCATTATATTTGCTCTTACATATCGTAGCTTGTTTGACTAGATGATCTTTTTTAGAACCCCTTTCCACAACATTTTTCGATGTTCTTGGCTACACTAGAGAGGAAAGCAAAAATGGAAAGTATGTCGGAAGATTAGCCAGTGCAGCTTGAATCAGTATGATCCTACCCCCCACACAAAGAAAGGTAGATCCTTTTCCGCGTGGCCAGTCTTTTTCTATTTTCTCCAAGACTGGGGCCCAAAAATTCACCCTTCTCGGACTGTCTGCTAAAGGAAGACCTAGATAACGCAAAGGCCACTGAACAAGATGACAACCTAACACATCCATAAACAGCTGAAGTCTATCATAGTCTACATGGATGCTTGACAGGCTATTCTTACTCAATTGACTATCAAACCAGACACCATCTCAAAATATTTGATGATAGCTTTATTCTTATAGATTTGGACCATCTTTGCACTCAAGAACACTATAGTATCATCCGCGAATTGAAGGTGGGAGAGTGACATTTGTTCACTACCAACCCAAAAACCCGAGAATAAACCCATATCCTCCACTCTCTACAAGAAACAACTAAAGACATCTACCACAAGAGTGAATAAGAAAGGAGAAAGTGGGCCTCCCTGACGAAGCCCCCTAGATGATCTAAAATGACCAAAGACCCTGTCATTCATAACAAATGAGAAGCTTATGTTCCTATCACACCGACTTATCCATCTCATCCCAAACCCCTTCCATTCTAGGACTACATCAAGGAAGTGCCACTCCACCCTATCATACACCTTCTCAAAAACTGTTTTTATTCCCCCTGTTTTTCCTTCTCTAGTAATGGAAGGAGAACTCTCCAAAATTTCTATCCCTAAGTGAACACCCAGGGCCCCGCCCCTCCTTAGCTCTTCTATATCTAGAACTTGTTGCGGGAATCGACAACAATTCATTGTTACAATCCACACCTTCCAACTGAAACAATCTGGCCTAGTCTTCCACCCCTACACGTTCCTCCTCTTCTACTGAAGTACAACCCACATCCCCTGGGATACAGTGTGCAATCTGCCTCGGATTATGGGACATAATCAGAGAGTTATTCAAGGTCTTATTCGGCCCATTACTGGAATTATTTGTAGATGGAAGGTTAGTACAAAACAATTCAGTGCAGACAAGAGCATCACAATTGTTCTAGCAGTCATATAACAGGTCGGGATATCTCACCCACAAGCTTGAATTGCAATGCATACCTGGTAGCAACTCCTTACTGAAGATATTTGTGACAGAAAAATTGACTTGATTTAAATGAGACCAGATTTAAGGCAGGCGACACAGGAATTCTCTGTTGAAGATACCGCCATTTTGAAGAAATACCAATACCTAGGTTTACTGCAAAAATTACAAAAAAGGTGGGCTTACTATCCTTCCCAAAATGTGGGAGAATTGCCTCAGACCTGACCATGGATTCTTGCTTATGTGGAGGCAAGCGAACCGACTCCTTGCTAATCTGGGACTCCTCCCCTAGAATATTTCTTACCTCTGACTGCTCTACTGTAGAAGCCAGTGAATCACATCTGAGCTGCGGATGTACCTTAGCATATCCTACTATCAACGATTGATCATGAGAGCTGAAGGACTTCGGCTGTGGCTTACGCCCATAGCAGCACGCTGACCCAATACTCCCTCCAAGTAATTGCGAACTACCAAAAGACTATGCTCCATTAACCCCTCTTCTAAGTCAACTATAAGCTGCTCCAGAACCGAGATATGAGAGAGAAGACGATCCATCTCCGACACCGACTTATCCCTGACCCGACGCCCTAACTTATTATTTTTGGGGTTCAACTTCAAACTTGAGCTTCTGGGTGACGAGATCCACAAACTTAACTCGCAAATAGAAGGATTGCCCACCCGATACGAAGGCCTCGATCGCTGCCACAACGAACTTGGACTTCTGGATCACAATCTAGAGTTTGTAACCATGCTTAGCCTGTCACTCCTTGGCCCAATTCTCTCCCAGACCCTTGACCGTGATCTGCTCCTTCGATATTGGGCCTTATGTGTCATCGGGCCCCCTAATGGCTTTGAGGCATGTTCCTCACTCTTCTTGGATGTGTTTCCTATAAATTTAAATTAAAGTTATGTTGTACAGATACAGCCCTGTCGTCCGTCCTATCAGCTACCTCATGGGGGAGCACGACGTGTAATGTGGCTCTTTCATCTTGCCACGTGTTGTGCTCAGCCCAACCACTATTAAATCTTCACCCTGCATTTGACTATGAGTTAAGACATTCCAACCCCTGAATGCCATGTAACTCGGTCTCCACGTTAGCTTTGTCTTCTCTGGAGAGACCTGAACTCCCTCTTTCCATGGCTTGCAGCTATAATAAGGATGAACCCTCATCAAGCTCAATCTATATGAGAAAGAAATCTTGATCCACCTTACTCGCGATCGAACGCAAGCTTTCCATGGGGCTTATCTCCTTCAACTTCCGAACTCTATCAAATTGTTTGGCCAATATGGTTTCCTCTCTGCGACGGGCCAGACCGCCACAGAGTGATCCAGTCGAACCCATCATCGACCCAGACCCAAAGTTCGGTGGGAGCTCTATTATGTTAACCCAAGTTCCTCCCTCGTTCCTACTAATAGGGACTTTGACAACCATTTCCCACCAGTGACTAACAATAGCATCCTTTCTATTTTTAAGAGGGAAGGACCTCATGGTTGCCAGGTGTTAGAAAATGTGTTCAGAATGTGCAAACCATACTGCTTGGTTTCTAGAAAGAGGGACCAAACCAGGCTTTTCTCTCAAGTTATACAATTCCCCAATCTCCCTTTCTATTTGGTTCCAGTTTCGATTTAGGTCCTATACCAACACCATCACTGCTATTTGCCATTTATTCGAGCTTTTGTTGTTCTCCTCTCGATCTCCAAGGAGCCTCGGGTAAGCTGAGCATAGGGGACGAGGGGGTTGTAACCATACCAGAATTTCTCTCGCAAAACGTTCCCACCCCCATTGATATTGGCCTTATGGGTTGAAGATGTGTAATAACCTCTCCCTGGATAGGATCGAAATTCTCAACCACCCCAGCATTCGCTTTATGATCGATCATGCATGTTTCGATTTTATGACGTTTCTTCCAACTTCAGTACGGACCTCTACTAGATTTACATGTGGCAGGTCGAGCCAACCCATCGTAAAATTCCAAATGACGAAGCTGGTTTTCTCATTACTGTGTTCCGATATTTTTGTTTCCATACAATTAGCTTTGCCAAGTGCCAACTCCCTGTGGACTGAAATTCTTGTCTTCAATGGAGAAAACCCATCTCCTCTTTTTCTAACTCTCCTGAACACGTCGAAATTTACCATGGAGGTGTTCCAAGGAGTTATTCAAACGACTACCACCTATTGAGGAAGAAGGGATAGAGTTGATTGGTCGGATAGAAACAACTGAGGGTGTATGGCTGGAAAACTTTTGAACAAAAAGACCAGGTCTTTTGAAGGCTTCTGCATAAAGACGGAGATGACATTGGTTAGCAAGAGATGAGATAGGAGGGGGGGAGGGAGTGGGGGTACAGGAGAACGGACGAAAGGCTAGGGTGGGGGAAAGGAAAAAAGAGGGGAAGGGGGATGGAAGATAGGTGGTGAGGGGAAAGCAAGAGGAATGTGGCGAGTTTGGTAGGTTCATGGCCAGTTTTGTAGAACTCCAGCGCGGTAGTGATTTCTTCCTTGATGTAACCTGCGGAGAATAGATCCCGGAACGTAGTAAACATCTCCTCTTTTGTCTTAACATATTCATTCTCTTTTTCCGGCGAGTTCAACTTCTTCAGCGGGTTCATTTCTCCCTTCTCCAGCAAGTTTACTCTAGCTATTTAGTATCACATTGTGAAAACCAAATGAATGAGTATTTTATTCCACACCTCATTCATCCCAGAACAAGAGCACTGCTTGTTTCTTTTAAGTTCATTTAGATGTTTGGGACCTTTGTATGGTGTCAAGTGTCTTTGGTTTTAGGTATTTTGTTACCTTGTTGATGATCATTCCCAAATGACATGATTGTTTTTTACGAAAGAAAGATCTGAATTTTTGACTATTCACAAATTATTTCATAAAGAAATAAAGTTCAGTTTTGGAAAGATATCTGTGTTGTTCACTCGAATAAACATGAATCATGATCTCACTAATTCTGACTTGAAAATGGAATGATAGACTATATATCTTGTGTGCATACCCCTTAACAAAATGGTGTAGCTGAAAGGAAGAATTGTCATTTATTCTAGGTAGATCGCACTATGATGTTGCGTATGAATGATCCAAAGACCTTCTAAGGGAGATGCGATTTTGACAGTGTATTATCTAATAAATCATATGCTTTATTCTATGTCAAATAACAAATTGCGCTATTCCATTTTACTTCCTAATTATCCTTGGTATAATCTTTCTCCTAGAATCTTTAGTTGTGCATGCTTTGTTCATGTTCTAGATCTTCATCTTGACAAGCTATCTCCACGTGAAAATGAAGGTGTTTTTCTAGGCTTTTCTCGAACTCAAAAAGGATACAGGTGTCATGATCCTATCAATCAAAAACAATTTGTGAGTGCCAATGTGACATTTTTGAAAATCAACCATACTTTTGTAATAACAATGGCGTTCATGGTGCTGAATTGTTATCTCCATCTATGCCTGTTAATCCTTTGGTCCCCTCATCTTCTGCTCCCATGACTGCTGTTTCTGACACTGATACTTATGCAAAGCCCAGTAGATATATCAGCAAAGAAATGTGACTAAAGAGGTAGTTCAGTCTGAAGTTCAGCCAATCAACCAATCATCTTCGACCTCAGATCTAGATGTTCTCGTTGCACTTCGAAAAGGTAAATGTTCTTGTTCTCAATATCCACTTGCAAATCACGTCTTTTGGTCATTTGTCTCTTTCCAATCGTAATTTTGCTTTGTCTCTTTCTGTTGTGCCCATACCCAAAACTTATCAAGAAGACCTTACTCGTCTTGGCTGGAAAAGAGCAAAGGAATAAATGGAGGCATTATGTACTCGTAACACATGAGAGTTAACTACTTTACCAGCTGAAAAGGAGGTTGTTAGATGTTCACTATCAAGTATCAACCAGATGGTAGTATGGTACTACTAAATGACTCAAGGTTTGGCTGGTGGCGAAAGGATATACATAAACCTTTGGGGTTGATTATTTCAAGACTTTTTCCCTTGTTGCTCAATTGAACTATGTACGAGTGTTGATATCCATTGTTGGGAATCATAAGTGGTCCTTGTTTTTCAGTTGGACATTTAAAATTCTTTTATTCATGGTTATTTAAAGGACGAAGTACATCTGGAGGAACCTCTTGGGTTTATTCCTTGGGGAAAGTAAGGAAAAAAAAAAAAAAGCAATCTAAGGACTAAAATAATCTCTTCAAGCATAGTTCCATAAATTTAGTTCTGCGGTCGTACGTATGGTCCATAGAAGTCATGCTGATCACTCTGCTTTTATACGGAAGCATTCCTTGGGGATTATTTTGTTGATCATATATGTAGATGACATTATTTCTGGAGTGATGTGATTGGAAAAGAAGAATTGAAGAAATATTTGAAGCAGCATTTTTAGACCAAGGAATTAAGACAAGTGAGATATTTTCTTAGGATAGAGATAGCTAGAAGCCGAAGTTTTATAGGTCTACCACAATGGAGCTATGTTATTGATTTGTTAATAGTGATTAGGATGTTAGGAGCCAAAGCATCTGCTACATCTATGGATCCTAATGTGAAACTGGTCTTGAATTCTAGTGTTAACTTTGAAAATCCTAGAAGATATCAATATCTGGTGGCAAACCTGATTTTATCTGTCACTAAATGATATTACTTTTGCAGTAAAAGTGGTAAGTTAATTTATACAAACACCCGAGTAAATTCATTAGGAAGCTGTATGCAGGATCTTACGATATCTTAAGAAGACTCCTAAAAAAGGTCTTACTTATCGTCCACATGGTAATCTTGATATTTTGGGATACGCAGATGCTGATTGGACAATTTATCGACGGTCTACTACAGGTTATTATACATTTGTTGGAGGGAACTTGATAACTTCGAGAAGTGAAAAAAAAAATAAATAAATAAATAATACCCTTCCCAGATCTAGTGCTGAAGCTGAATATAGGGTCATGGCGTACACTGCATGTCAGTTGTTAGTAACGACAACTTTGCAGAAGTTTGGGTTAGATGTTGATAAACCTATGGAGATGTTCTGTGACAATCAAGCAGCTACACATAATGCCAATAATCCAGCCTTTCATAAGAAAACCAAGCACGTAGAGGTTGATTGTCATTTCATCAGAGATATGGTTAAATGGATAATTTCATTTGCTAATTCAGATAATCAGCTACGTGATGCTTTTACTAAAGCTCTTTAGAGAAATAAGTTCGAGATGATTTGTTCCAAGCTGGTATGGGCGATATCTATGCTTGAGCTTGAGGGGAAGTGTTGAAATAATTATAATTATTTAAGGGCAATTTTAGTCTGTTCTCAATATTAATATAGAAACAAGGGGGAGACTGTTTTTATGGTTAACCACTTCCCAATTCATCTCTTTTCTCTCTTCTCTTCTACTTATACTTTCTCAGGTTTACAAGTTTTGCTTTTTGTCCATTACACTAACCTAACAGGCAAAATAAAGGGCTTCCATGAAAAAATATTGGCATCATAAAAGAGTATGGGCATTTATTGAGGTAACTAACAGAATGTTAATTTGTAATGAGACTTGAGGCTCACCCGGTTTTTCCGATCCTTCAGTTCGATCTATGATTTATCATTCATGGGCGTTGATAAGATCCTTCCATCTAGCAGCACCTTAAGATGGCATAGCCTTAAACTTAACAGGGAAGTTCAAACAAGGAAACGCTTAGGGTGGATACCTAGGCACTAAGAGAAGATGAAGGGCATAGGAAGTAACATCATTCTTTGGGGAGCTGAAAATAAGCATAGATTCGGAGAGTCCCTAATAGGCCAACCTTTTGAACTGCTGCTGAATCCATGGGTAGGAAAAAGACAACATGGCGAACTGAAACATCTTGGTAATCAAAGGAAAAGAAAGCAAAAAAGATTCCCGTAGTAGCAACGAGCGAAATCGGAGCAGCCTAAACCGTGAAAACAGGGTTATGGAAGAGCAATACAAGCGTTGTGCTGCTAGGAAAAGAAGTGGATTGTTGCACCCTAGATGGCGAAAGTCCAGCAGTCGAAAGCATCACAAGCTTATACTCTAAACCGAGTAGCATGGAGCACATGGAATCCCGTGTGAATCAGCAAGGACTTGCAAGGCTAAATACTCTTGGGTGACTGATAAAGAAATAGTATTGTGAAGGAAGGGTCAAAAGAACCCCCATCGGGGAATGAAATAGAATGAAACTGTAAGCTCCCAAGCAGTGGAAGGAGACCAGGGCTTTGATCACGTGCTTGTTGAAGAATGAGTCGGTGACTACAATAATAATGGGCTTATACAAGGCCCAACAGTGAGCTCATGTCTTTTGTGTTGGTTATAGATGAACTGTCAACCCATGTTCAGCATGAGGTGAAATGGTGCATATTATTCACATATAATGTGGTCATCAGGGATCAAACTAGAGAAAAGTAAATGGGAAACTATAATTACGTAGGGAAATTTTGGGAACTAAAAGTTTCAATATTATTTAAAACCAAGAGCAATTATATGAATGTAACTCTAGTGAAAAACAATTGGAATGAAGCTATAGGAAAAACGGCTAGGATGGCAACCTAATCATTAATTATATAGTAGGTGTTGAGAGGGACATTTATGTCTACCGTTCTTATAAAATTCCTAGTACTTGTTTTTCTAATTAAGAATTGTCGTTTTTTACATATGAATATATTCTCATATGAATAAAGAATTGGGACTAAAGACAAGTTCTCTCTATTTCTTTTTCTCTTTTTCTTTATGTTATTATTATTATTATTTTATATTTTGCTTTCTTCTTGTTCTCTCCCCATATGTAACACTTAAACCTCTTTTGTTTTTGGTTCATAACATCATAAAATCTTTTTATTTATTCTTTTTTTTTCCTATTCTTTGTTCTGAACAGTATCTCCAGAACAATATATAACAGTATCTGTAAACAGTACCTCATGAACAATACATTATGATTTCTGTTGATTTTTTGTGTCTTTTAGATAACCATTTAAGGAGTTAAGGGCTGAATTATTGAAAAAATCTGCAGGAGGGAAAGGGGGGAGGGGGGTGCTGCTTTTAGTAGAATTGAAAAAATAGTTTCTGGTATGAATATCTGAAGCAGATTTATACCTATTAATCTTGCTTGAGTGGTTTTTACCAAAGCTCTAGGCTACTCAATGTGGAGGGAGCCATCTTCTCTCTCCTTGACTGTGTTTCAAGTGACTTGATATCAGTGAGCACGTCGAAATGTTGTGATTAATTTCTTTAAACTTTTTATTCGGCAATATTACCACCAAAGCACCATCAGAGAGACGACAAAATCCGACCTGCCAACCCGTTCGAACCTATCGGGTATTTTTACAGGTTCAGACTGACAAAAACAGATGATAGCAAGCTGCAAGTCATTTTCTGTGATTATTTTCATGTACTCCAAACCTAAGTGAAAAAGTACTGATTTTCCACTCTATTTTCTAACTTCCAACCAAACTGCTGAAAAATTCTAATTTTCCTGAAAACATTTTACAATGTAAAATATTTTCCAGGTAAAAATATTTTACGTCGAAACAAACGGAGCCTAAATTAATACTTCACACAGAAACAGAATACCACACCCCTCCCCCCCATTACTCCTCTCTTTCTACATTTCTTAGTATTTGTTATTTCCCCCCACCCCCACTACTCCTCTCTTTCTCCTCCTCATTTTCTACATTTCTTAGTATTAGTTATTTCCTAGGATTTTGATAGAATAAGCAGCCTTCTTCTACCTCCAGTGGTATAGTGCAGCAACCAATATGGTTGACCACCAGTTAATATATGAAAGTGTTTCTCTTTTCGGATTTCACATGTAGAAGAGAAGCTTTAGTGGACTTGATACATGTTTTTAATTTTGGGTGTTGTTAGGATTTTCCGTGCTGCATCATGAAGATTTTTTTATCTCCAGCCTAATCAAGAGTAATTTAAAACAATAGCAGAAATAAGCATGAACCACCAGACTGTTCACTGCCTGCAAAATATAAATACAAGAATAACATGCCAGGATTTTTGTTTCAGTTGTTCTTTCCTTTTATTTTTTATTTTTTTTCCAGAGTTGGACTTGTTCGTGTAAAGATTCAAGAGAAAAACACCAGAGGCTATTTAACTGATAATTAAAACAAGAAACCAATGCAAACAGATATACATACATTAGAGCCAGTCAAGGGTGCTGCTACACGAACAACTGCATTATGCTGCTTGAGTGGTAATTCTTCTGCAAGGAGAAGCCACCCAAGTGTCCCCCTCGACATTGCCAAAAAGAAAAAGTGCCGTTCTTTACCCCTTTCAAATGCAATTCTACAAGGCACTGCATCAACTGTAATTCAAAGCCAACACAGTAGTTTATAAGTGATTAGGAATGAATAAATGACACTTTACACTAAGAGAAATCTTCTGAGAAAGTACATTAATATCTAGAAAAAAGGAGCCTTTGACATACATCTTTTGTAGGTCAAAAGGTGAATGTAAGAAAAACAAACCGAGGTTTATTTCAGTGCCAGGCTTTGGAACTATAACATCCAGGCCAGCAGTTTTTGCTCGAGAATTTACAAGGTAATCAATTGGAGGATGAATAGGTGGTTGATCCGGTAAAGCCCCTCCAAGGCAAAAACTTCGGAGTTGATGGCGAAGAACAAACACCTGAATGAGAGAGTATAACACATATTGAGCCACAGTAACATACAACTATAAAGACAACATTGAACTAACAAAATAATGCACATGCATCCTGTTTCTGTTATTTAATGTTGCACTTTGAAATCCTTGTCTCTTCCCAACAATTCACACATAAATGGTGCAGTAGCGCATATACAAGTTGAAAATAAAGATTCATTGTCAACCTGTTCTAGTTATACAAAGCTTAGTGTCTCAAAACAAAGTGACAAAAACTATCTAATCTTGAACTTTCCAAAGAAAAATGCTAGAAAATGAGTTTTGAAAGTGACCTTCACCATCTCATACATTCTTTCACCGGTATTAAAAGATGATTCACCTTAAAATAACAATGGAGATATATTAGATACACCATCAAGGTCCATTCAGAAATCTTCAATTTAGAAGGGAACAATTACGAAAAGGCTGTCGATCTAACCTTCAGAAAAGCACTTTTGAGATGGCAAGAGCATGCACTTGGGTTCCTTCTGAGGAGATGAAGCCTCAATTGCTACAAGCAGAAGTTAATTTGTTCAAGCATGCCAATAAAACACTACTGTGCATTTTCATCATTTGGAATCATTAAAATTTAATTATTTACCTTTTTTACACTTCTTCCATTCATCACTAAGGACTATTATAAGTAGATCAGCCCAGATTCCACTAGCCTCTTGGAGAAGACCATTAATACAGTTCTTGTATGAATCCTGTGCAGGAAGAAAGTAACATGTCATTACATAACATAGAATATCACTTCAAAATGAAACATAACGTATGTTCTCAAACATACAATAATTTATTCTACAGAGCCACCAAAGATAAACTTAAAAAAAGATGAACATCAGACATGTTAGTGTACATACCATGCTTGTAACTCGCACTATTTTACAATGGTACAACTTATAAGTTATAATGACTGAAAAAAAAAACAAGTAATCAGGAGAAAAACTGTCATTGAATGTAAGATGTCAACTGTCCATAGTAGAGGAAAAAATTTTGTGCCATTAATATACAGCTATCTACTTACTCTTTATGATTTCGTTGTAGAGGTACAACTCACCAAAGGTTTCAGTTTCTGCTTGCAATAACTTATCAGCCTAAAGCATGCAAGTAATTTACCAACTAGGTAAGATTCAAACATCAAGAATGGATGCCATTTTAGGTAGGCATACGCATAAGTATTTAGATATGCCTTTTTGACATTTTCAATAACAATACTCCAAAATTTCATATCAGCTTTCAGGGAATCATGAAGAGAAAATTTTCAACTTTTTTCTGACCTTCATTTATGTTTATTCCTATATTTGCTGCTGCCTAAAAAATTAAAGATTTAATGAAAAAGGATGACAACATAGACCAGGGTGAAGAGCACATTCTCACCTACTAATCAATAACCATTTTCTTCTTTTCGGGAAAAAGGTAGAGAGAGATTGAACAAACATCTTCATCAACTTTCTTCATATAGAACACAATGTTCCTGTACTTAAATTCGGATTGACTCCAAGGGATCTTAGATAGGATGATCCTTTATACTAAATGTTCCTTCTAATTATGATTGAGGCTCTAGGGGAGATGTTATTCTGACTTATTAAGGGGCTAATTGGAAGGTTTTGAGTAGGGGTGGGGGTCTTATCGTCTAACATCTCCAATTGATAGAAAATATTCTGGTTTCTATTAAAGTACTCAAGGGAGAAAGTGTACAATCTCAGAGCAATCCTTAGGTGCCTAGAAGTGATTTCTTTCTATTGCATCAATCTCGGGAAGAGTGCTTCATTTGGTTAGTGTGATTTCCAGAGGACGACTGAATAGGTGTAGGTCTTATGCTTTCTGCAATCCTGGTTGTATTGTGTTGCTCAATCTAAAAACTTTCTGGTCAGAAATTGTTTGCCTATTAGAAATGGGATAGTAGGTTGTGTCCATTCAAAAGAGTTGCCAGATCTTGGGACGAAGAATGCTCTAAGTTGCACCAAATACTTGGAGGTAATTGTCACGAACCAAATCTAGAGATCTCATTGGAATCCCCAAATCTAGTTGCAACTCTCACCCATATCCAGATGGGAGTGGATAAATGATATGTAGCCAAATATCATTTAAAATTAAGAAAGATATTATATAAGATTAAGTATAGAAAAGTAATGTTATAAAAATAGTATTCATCACATAACATCCTTCAAACAGAAAACAACGGAAAGTAAATAACTAGTTTCATGCTTTAAATCAAATCCCTATTAACTAACCTATTTAACGAAGTACTGAAATTACATTGATTGAAAACCCTACTACAAGATCTAAAAAAATCATCAAATAAAACTCTAACTATTGTTAAAATCTTCAAAAAATTCTTGTTCTCTAACTTGGCCTCATGGTCCATGTGTCCATCAACTATAGGTCCTGATATATATTGTGCTCGAAAGCGTTAGCTACACTTAGCTCAGTAAGAACATCGTTTATAATTTGAGGTAGAGCCAAGGCCACTCTTCAATGGTAATCCATATAACAATAATGAGTAATTCATGAGATATGAGTCAATATGCAAGTATAACATGCTGAACATATAAGTATGAATAAAACATGTAATCTAATGCAATGTGAGTAATTAGCATGGTAAAATAGGCAATGTAATGGTTGATTCAATTATTAATGTATGCTATGCACCTAACAAGTAAGATCACCACATGTGACTGAAAATAATCTAATATGCAATATGTATGATGTTGGCTGTATAGTATTCATTTAGTGTATGA
>JAUPMG010000003.1:3080886-3099812 GCA_031762675.1 Pachysandra terminalis
CCCCCGCCCCATCCCCCCCACCCTCAGCTTCTGCTCCCATGACTTGTTGCTGACATTGATACTTCTGCAGAGCCCAGTAGATGTATCAGCAAAGAAATGTGACTAAAGAGATAGTTCAGCCAATCAACCAATCATCTTCAACCTCAGATCTAATTGTTCATGTTGCACTTCGAAAAGGCAAATGTTCTTGTACTCAATATCCTATTGCAAATAATGTCTTTTGGTCATTTGTCTCCTTCCTATCGTAGTTTTGCTTTGTCTCTTTTTACTGCGTCCATAACTAAAACATATCAAGAAAACCTTACTCGTCATGGCTGGAAAAAAGCTATAGAGGAAGAAATGGAGGCATTAAGCTAGTAACGCGTGAGAGTTAACTACTTTACCTGCTAGAAAGGAGGTTATTAGTTGTCGGTGGGTGTTCAATATCAAGTATCAACCAGATGGTACTACTAAATGACTCAAGGGTCGGCTAGTGGCAAAAGGATATACATAAACCTTTGGGGTTGATTATTTCGAGTCTTTTTCCCTTCTTGCTGAGTTGAACTCTATTAGAGTGTTGATATCCATTGTTGTGAATCATATGTGACCCTTGTTTTAGTTGGACATTTAAAATGCTTTTATTCATGGTAATTTAAAGGAAGTACAATTGGATGAACCCCTTAGGTTTGCTGCTTAGGGAGAGTATGGAAAAAAGAAAAGCAATCAATCTATAGACTAAAACAATCCCCTCAAGCATGGTTCGATAAATTTAGTCATGCTGATCACTCTTTTTTTAATACGGAAGCATTCCTTTGGGAATAATTTGTTATCATATATGGGGATGACATTTTTCCTAGAGTGATTTGATTGGAATAGAGGAAGTAAAGAAATATTTGAAGCAACATTTTTTGACCAAGGAATTAGGACAACTGAGATATTTTCTTGGGATAGAGATGGCTAGAAACTGAAGTGTTATATGCCTACCATAACAGAGGTATGAGATTGATTTGTTAATGGAGATTAGGATGTTAAGAGCCAAAGCGGCTGCTACACCTATGGATCCTAATGTGTAACTGGTCTTGAATTCTAGTGTTAACTTTGAAAATCCTAGAAGATATCAATATCTAGTGGGAAAACTGATTTTATCTGTCACTAGACCTGATATTGCTTTGCAGTAAGAGTGGTAAGTTAGTTTATGCAGACACCCAAACAAATTCATTAGGAAGCTGTACGCAATATCTTATGATATCTCAAGAAGGCTCCTAAAAAGGTCTTATTTATCATCTACATAGTAATCTTGATAATGTGGGATACTCAGATGATAATTGGGAAAGATCAGCAATTTATCGACGGTATACTACAGGTTATTGTACATTTGTTGGAGGGAACTTGGTAACTTGGAGAAGTGGAAAAAAACAAAACAAAAAAAAAGAATGCCATTCCCAGATCTAGTGTTGAAACTAGATATAGGATCACAATGCATGTTAGTTGTTAGTAAAGATAATTTTGCAGAAGTTTGGGTTGGATGTTGATAAACCAATGAAGATTTTCTGGACAATCAAGAAGGTATATATATTGCCAATAATCCAGTCTTTCATGACAGAACCAAGCACATAGAGGTTGATTGTCATTTCATCAGAGACGTGGCTAAATGGATAATTCCATTTGATAATTCAGAAAATCAGCTAGGTGATACTTTTACTAAAGCTCTTGAGAGAAATCAGTTTTAGATGATTTGTTTCAAGCTGGTATGGATGATATCTATGCTTCAACTCGAGGGGGAGTGTTGAAATAATTATAGTTATTCAAGGGCATTTTAGTCTTTTATCAATACTATTATAGAAACAAGGGGGAGACTGTTTTTGTGGTTGCCTTATTCTTCTCTTTTTTCTCTTCTCTTCCACTACTACTTTCTAGGATTTACAAGTTTTGTATTTTTGTCTATTACACTAATCTAACAGGTAAAATAAAGGGCTTCCATGAAAAAATAATGGTATCATAAAAGAGTTTGAACATTTATGCAGGTAACTAACAAAATGCCAATTTGTAGTAGGACTTATGATTAATCTAACCGAATGTTTATTCTTGCCTACAACGCGTAGTGACTTCAGATCAGTCTTCCACTTCATCATTTTCATCTATGAAGGAGAATTCGGCACTTGTTTCCACTCCATCTACCCATGGACGAGGAGTTAACTCTCGTTTTCATGGTAGAGATTCAGGGGGAGGTCGTGGTAATTGAAAATGTGATAATTGTGGAAAGACTAATCACACTTCTGATAAATGTTGGGACAGGTTTGGGAAACCAGCTTGGGCTAATCAAACATTTATCAGCACTTATATGAATGAGGGGTACAATCACTCCCTAGTGATAATCAAGCTCACAATCATCCTCAGCAATCCCTAGTGATATAGTCTCGATACGCTCGATACTGCCTTGATATGCTGGATATTGATAAAAAAAAGACGACGAAAACTCAACAAGGATGAAAAGAGAACGAAAAAAAAACACAAATAGAAATAGAAACCCTTAAATTACTAACCTAATTAAAAAAGAACAAAGAAAAAGAAAATGGGAGAGAAAAGAGTATTTTTTTTGGCTGGGCTAAAATTCTTTTTCTTATCCTACTCATCAGTCTTCTTCTCCTTTCATTTGCTATTTTTATTCTCTGAATATTGTCGAATAAGGATTTTTGTTTGAAATATATATGTAATAAAAGTTATCCTTTTTGTTCTAAGATATTCCTAATGGATTTTGAATTCGTTTGTTGACATTTGAAAGTATGTTTCTATGTCTTAAACTATGATTAGATCTTGTTACTTATAAATAATTGATCCCACTAGATATGTATTATTTTCTTTATTTTTTATTAGTGTAGGTTATATATTATGACTTTACACTTACTGAAGTGTTTTTAAGTTTTCATGTCCCTGCGTGCATAGCAGTTGGTTTTCATGTTAATATATATTGTGTGGGTGTATCATATCAAAAATATGTTAATTTATCATATCTTTACCTTATCTTTGCATAAAAGTGGGTCTTGTTTTATGTATCCTTCATTTTCCTTGCTTATCCACCGTATCTATGACTTTTACAGCGTATCCACGCGTATCTGATACGATACTCGATACGTATCCATTTTCGAGCTGATCGATATGCTACCTCGATACGATATTTTGAACCATGCACAAAATCCTTACCCCACCACTACTACTCTCTTTCTCATCCTCTTTCTCTACATTTCTTAGTATTTGTTATTTCCTAGGGTTTTGATAGAATAAGCAGCCTTCTTCTACCTCCGGTGATATAGTGCAGCAACCAATATGGTTGACCGCCAGTTCATATGTGAAAGCTCTTCTCTTTTCGGACTTCACATGTAGAAGAGAAGCTGTAGTGGATTTCATACATGTTTTGAATTTTGGGTGTTAGGATTTTCCGTGCTGCATCATGAAGAATTTTTATCCGCAGCCGAATATTGCAATTATCTCAAGAGTAACTTCAAACAATAGCAGAAATAAGCATGAACCATCAGACTGTTCACTGCCTGGAAATATAAATACAAGAATAACATGCCAGGATTTTTGTTTTAGTTATTCTTTCTTTTTATTTTTTATTTATTTTTTTTCCAGAGTTGGACATGTTTGTGTAAAGATTGAAGAGAAAAGCACCAGAGGCTTTTTAACTGATGATTAAAACAAGAAACCAATGCAAACAGATATACATACATTAGAGCCAACCAAGGGTGCTGCTACACGAACAACTCCATTATGTTGCTTGAGTGGTAATTCTTCTGCAAGGAGAAGCCACCCAAGTGTCCCCCTCGATATTGCCAAAAAGAAAAAGTGCCGTTCTTTACCCCTTTCAAATGCAATTCTACAAGGCACTGCATCAACTGTAATTCAAAGCCAACACAGTAGTTTATAAGTGATTAGGAATGAATAAATGACACTTTACACTAAGAGAAATCTTCTGAGAAAGTACATTAATATCTAGAAAAAAGGAGCCTTTGACATACATCTTTTGTAGGTCAAAAGGTGAATGTAAGAAAAACAAACCGAGGTTTATTTCAGTGCCAGGCTTTGGAACTATAACATCCAGGCCAGCAGTTTTTGCTCGAGAATTTACAAGGTGATCAATTGGAGGATGAATAGGTGGTTGATCGGGCAAAGCCCCTCCAAGGCAGAAAATCCGGAGTTGATGGCGAAGAACAAACACCTGAATGAGAGAGTATAACACATACTGAGCCGCAGTAACATACAACTATAAAAGACAACATTGAACTAACAAAAAAAATGCACATGCATCCTGTTTCTGTTATTTAATGTTGCAATTTAAAATCCTTGTCTCTACCCAACATTTCACACAACAATGATGCAATAGTGCATATACAAGTTGAAAATAAAGATTCATTGTCAGCCTGTTCTAGTTATATAATCTTGAATTTTCCAAAGAAAAATGCTAGAAAATGAGTTCTGAACGTGACCTTCACCATCTCATACATTCTTTCACCGGTTGTAAAAGATGATTCGCCTGAAAAATAACATGGAGATATATTAGATACGCCATCAAGGTCCATTCAGAAATCTTCAATTTAGAAGGGAACAATTACGAAAGGGCTGTCGATCTAACCTTCTGAAGAGCACGTGTGAGATGGCAAGAGCATGCACTTGGGTTCCTTCTGAGGAGACGAAGCCTCAATTGCTACAAGCAGAAGTTAATTTGTTCAAGCATGCCAATAAGACACTACAGTGCTTTTTCATCATTCGCATTCATTGAAATTTAATTATTTACCTTTTTTGCACTTCTTCCATTCATCACTAAGGACTGTTATGAGTAGATCAGCCCAGATTCCTCTAACCTCTTGGAGAAGACCATTAATGCAGTTCTTGTATGAATCCTGTGCCAGAACAAAGTAACATGTCATTACATAACAGAATATCACTTCAAAATGAAAACATAACGTGTGCTCTCAAACATACAATATTTTATTCTACAAAGCCACCAAAGATAAACTTAAACAAAGATGAACATCAGACATGTTAGTGTACATACCATGCTAGTAAGTCACACTACTTTACAACGGTACAACTTATAAGTTATAATGACTGGAAAAAAAAAAAAAGGTAATCAGGAGAAAAACTGTCATTGAATGTAAAATGTGAACTGTCCATAGAAGGGGAAAAACTTTTGTGCTATAAATATGCAGCTATCTACTTACTCTTTATGGTTTGGTTGTAGAGGTACATATCACCAAAGTTTTCAGTTTCTGCTTGTAAAAACTTATCAGCCTAAAGTGTGCAAGTAATTTACCAACTAGGTAAGATCATGGTTTAAAATATCTTGTCGATACGGTCGATACGTATCGTGTATCGATCGATACGGCGCGATACGCAACATTACGATACGATACGTATCTTTTTACAGTGTATCGGTCGATACATTACCGATACGGTCGATACGTTGTCGATACAGTCTCGATACGCTCGATACTGATAAAAAAAAAGACAATGAAAACTAAAGGGTCAAAAAAAAAACACAAAAAGAAACCCTTAACTTACTAACCTAATTTCAAAAAACAACAAAGAAAGAGAAAATGAAAGAGAGAGAGAGAGAGAGAGAGAGAGAGAGAGAGAGAGAGAGTGAAGGCTTTTTGTTTGAAATATGCATCTACATGTAATAAAAGTTGTTCTTCAATGTCTTAAATTATGATTACATCTTGTTACTTATAGGTAATTGATCCCACTAGATATGTATATTTTTATGTTTTATTAGTGTATGTGATATATTATGTCTTTACACTTATTGAAGTTTTTTTAAGTTTTTGTGTGCCTGTGCACATAGCGATTGGTTTTCATGTTAATATATATTATATGTGTGAGTTTATCATATCAAAAACATGTTACTTTATCATATTTCTACCTTCTCTTTGCATAAAAGTGGGTCTTGTTTTATGTATCCTTCATATTCCTTGCGTATCCACCGTATCTATGACTTTTACGGTGTATCCACGTGTATCCGATATGATACTCGATACGTATCCATTTTTGAGCTGACCGATATGCTACCTCGATACGATATTTTGAACCATGGGTAAGTTTCAAACATCAAGAATGGATGCCATTTTAGGTAGGCATACACATAAGTATTTAGATATGCCCTTTTGACATTGTCAATAACCATACTCCAAAATTTCAAATTGGCTTTCAGGGAAGCACGAAGAGAAAATTTTCAACTTTCTTCTGACCTTCATTTATGTTTATTCCTATATTTGCTGCTGCCTAAACGATTAAAGATTTAATGAAAAAGGTTCACAACATAGGCCAAGGTGAAGAGCACATTCTCACCTACTAATCAGTAACCACTATCTTCTTTTCGGGAAAAAGGTAGAGAGAGATTGAACAAACATCTTCACCAACTTTCTTCATATAGAACACAATGTTCCTGTAATTAAATTCGGATCGACTCCAAGAGATCTTAGGATGATCCTTTATACTAAATGTTCCTTCTGATTGTGATTGAGGTTCTAGGGGAGATGTTATTCTGACTTATCAAGGGGCTAATTGGCAGGTTTTGAGTAGGGGTGGGGGTCTTATCGTCTAACATCTCTAGTTGAAAGAAAATATTTTGGTTTCTATTAAATTACTCAAGGGAGAAAGTGTACAATCTCAGAGAAATCCTTAGGTGTCTTGAAGTGGTTTCTTTTTATCACATCAATCTCGGGAAGAGTGCTTCATTTAGTTAGTGTGATTTCCAGAGGACGACTGGATAGGTGTAGGTCTTATGCTTTCTGCAATCCTGGTTGTATTGTGTTGCTCAATCTAAAAACTTTCTGGTCAGAAATTGTTTGTCTATTAGCAATGGGATAGTGGGTTGAGTCCATTCAAAATGGTTGCCAGATCTTGGGACGAAGAATGCTCTAAGTTGCACCAAATACTTGGAAGTAATTCAGGCCAACACTGTGCAAGAAGATGCAAGGATTTCAATACTTGCTTTGAAGAATTGATTTTTCTTTATCTCCTCCTATGATGCTTTGGGCAAGCCTAGAGATGATGTTTTATGGAGAATTTTCGGGATAAGCTGTTCCCTCGTAGCATGAAGTTTTTTGCTCTGGTTGTCCATCTAGACCAGGTTTTAACAGTGAACCATCTCAATCATTGAGGTTTACCGATGCCGAAAAAATGTGTCATGGGTAAAAAGAACCAGGATGATGTGTACAACTTTATTCCTTCCTTTTTTGCATCAGATGTGTGGATGTCTTCATTAATCTCTCAAATGTTGCTTTCTTGAGATCCATATCTGTCTTTGATATTTCCTGTTGCTGGCCATCAGATCCTTTTGGTAGAAGAAATAATTTATGATGGAATTTAATCCCGCATGTAGTGCTCTGGAATTTGTACAAAGAACGGAAAAGGAAAATATTTGACAGTAACGGGAAGTCGGGAAGATACTATTTTAGCATTTTAGGGGACATGGGTATGATGTTGGTTGATTTGGGTTGCCCCTTTATCTTTTGAAGTGCAATTAGAGAGGACTTTATGTATAGATGGATCTTAGGCTGATTATAGTCTACAAGCAGGAAAATTTCTTTTGTGAATATTCCTGGGGGAAACCTCATCCCCAATTGTAAATCCTAGCTTCATAATGAAATACTCTTCTTTATTTATTTATTTAATTTTTTTTTCCTAGGAGAAGAGGGAAACTTTCCAGAAGAAAATGATTTTACAAGGTTCGTGCTTTTACTTGATAAGAAATCACCACTGACAGTATTGGAGTTCTCAAGTCTAACAGAATCAGAGAACAATGAGTTAACCTTCACTGGCTGGCCTGGGATCAGCCTAAAGGGAATTCATTTAAATTTAACTTCATCATTCTTTCTGAGAAATTTATTCTTGTTTTAGCCTGCTTTCATTTAAGAAAATGTTCGGACCTTAGGATTCCTATATTATATATTGCTTGCTAGTCCAAACAAAGCCACTCTTGTGATGTAATTTTAAATTCTTAAAACACCAATATGAACCTGAAAGATTTTAATTCGATTAGCATCATCTAAGGCTTATCCCAATTGCTTGTAATATTTTCTGGTAAAACATGAATGGCAAATCTCTAAATGTCTTTCCACTAATTCAATCCACATCCTTTTCAGCCTTCCCTTATTACCAAGAGGCTTTATGTTGCCAAAAACACTACCCCTGGATGCTGTTAATGCATGTTGCTTTCACATGGTTAACAATTCAGCTTGCGAATGCAAGATTGGTTTGAATGTGAGTGATGTCTTGAGACACTAAGAGAAGATCAACCTTTCACTTATAAATGACAGAAACAACAGAAAACCTGCAACAAGTAATTTGTGTTTTATCATTTTTCCTTAATGCATTTGCGAACAAAAATTGGCAAGTGTCCGTAATTTGTGGCACAAACCCTAAGATAATCCTCTATACAGTTATATCAGCTATACAATCAAAACATAGGGTTTAAATACCAAAGCACGTGATAATATTGAAATTCTTCTAATTAAAGTTAATTAAATGTGTAGGACAAAGACTATGCTGATTGCAGGGACTTCCATCAACATTTAGAATATGCTGATGTAACACTCTAAATTAAAATTTAGGGCTAATTAAACAATTTATTGGTTAATTCACTTTGAAAGACTACCTAAGCATCTTGCAAGATCATTAAAAGGATTAATGTATTGGGTTGCAGGTTTTAAGTAGACCTAAAGTGTAATTGGGCTGTTATTGGGCTTGAGTGTGGTATCTTAAGGCCCAAGGCATTAATAATTAAGTTGGAGGAAATTAATAAGAATGTAATTAATAATTAATAGACCTTTAATTTAAGTGAAATTCGTGTAGAGTAATAGGGATAAAATTACAGCTATGTCCTACTCAACGAAGTAACCCTAATTAGACCTAAAAGCTTATCTAGCAAATATATAAAGAAAATAGGGTTTCTAAACATCATAATTCACCAAATTTCGTGGATTTCATAGGGAGAACAGGTGTGGCACTACAGAAACCCTAGAAAAAAAGAAAAAGAGAAAAAGCAAGGATCAAGTACTAGGAACCAAGAAAACTCAAAGATCTAAGAGGTAAGCACACTTTTCTTGTTTCTAATCCATACAAGACCTATCTCTCTCATGCTTGGTGTGATATTTAATATATCTATTGGTGTGATGGTATGTATCCCTATTGATGTGATGTATGTATATCCTAGTGAATATTTGTAGATATGTGGTAAGGCATATTATTAGCGCATATATAATTGTTTGTGAGTTATGTACGTATATCCTAATGAATATTTGCAGATCTGTGGTAACGCCTACAATTAGGGTTCTCAACGTATGATTTATTGTGAATGATGAAATACTTATATTTATATCATGATCTAATGATGAGAGCATGTTTCTATGATGATTGCTTCTTATATGTGATATTATATGGTGATAATCATGTTAGTATGTGTGTTCTTGTGTTTATATGTGTTTATGTTTGTTTATTTGCAAGACTCAAGAAGTGGGTGTGATCTAGGGTTTAGATAATTCGATTCATTCCTTGTGGGTCTTTTATGCATGGATTTAATGTATTTACATGTTATCATGCATGGCATATAGGCAGGGCTAGAGATTTGATACGGTGCGTTGGGAATCGCAATAGAATTCTAGAAATCTTCGTATTGCTGATGGCCTGGTCGGTAAATCAACCAGTGTCTGCCAAAGGTGCTTCAGCATACCGACACCTCCATCGAAGGGTGCCGAAGATTGATTGCTCGTAGGTTGGGCTGCCGAACGTAGATCGGCATGCCAACGACCCTACCGAAGGCATGAGACACTGTGTTTAAGTTGGGGTTTTGCTTCACATTGTCCTGTGGGGGATTCTGAGAGTGAAATTCCCAGACTCACATCAATTTTGCTTTGTTTAGTGAACTGAACAGTCCACCGAAGGGCCTGCCGACGACTAATTAAATTAGATAATTAATTAACTTACCTGGAGGCCTGGACTAGCTGTTGTATGACCTGCATTGGTAATTTGGACCTGTTGACTCATGTTGGTAATTAACATGGTGTGGGGTTGCATTAATATAAATTAGGATTAATTTACATTGGGAGACGTGATTTATCTCTGTTTGGGCAATGGTGTGTGATCATCATTGGGAACAATGGTGTGTTATCATCATTGGGTTTGAAGGTACGCGCACTATGATGGGTTGGTCTTGATAAGACTTGGTCATAGGGGTGATATCCTTGGGTTAATAATAGGAGGTTTCAAGGTATGCACACTATAATGGGCTGGTCTTGACAAGACTTGGTCATAGGGGTGATGTCTTTGGGTTAAAAAGTCGTGCATTGTGGATGTATGCAGACACAGGAAACCATGGTCGGGTTCATGGAGAGTGGATACTCTTGGTTTTGGATCCATGGGTTTGGGTCCATAAAGATTAGAAATAGATTGGGCAATTGAGACCCGTGGTTGGACGTCCCTAGAGCCATGAGGTACACATGGAGTTCCCGTGATGGTCTCATCCAGTTGGTCGACTGTAAAATGGATGCAAGAGGCGTGATTCCTTGCCTTGTAATGGATGGATCAAAGGTTTGGCTACTGGCGGGTATCTGCAAGCCTAGTAGATTTGACATGGTGTATTTCTTGGGGGGTTCGACACTACATACACATCATATTCATACGCAATGTATATCATATTATTTTCTTATTATATATTTTATTTATTCATCTCTCATCCATGCCATTGCATTATTAATTGGATTATTTGGTGTTTGTGCAATTATTATGATGCATGTGGTTGATTGCAAGATGATACTATGTTGTTTGATGTATGTTTGAGTGGTCTTGCGTGCATGGTCCTAAGGGATTTGTACTAACTGGCTTTTGCCAGCTCACGCATTCATGCAAAATATTCCAGGAAAGTATCATTAGGGCTTGTCTAGTGGTGGCATAAGCTTGGGAGGATGCTTGCACTCAAGCGGGATTTTATCATTTTTTTCTGCTATTTATTTCCTAGAGTAAGGATTTAATTTCAGATTTGGTTTTGACTTCTTTGGTTGTAAAGGAGGGGGATTTATTATCTTTTATTAATGTTTAAAGACTTATGCTAGTTTTGGACAATAATATGGTTTATTTTAGTATTAATGTTGTTTAGCCATATTAGTTGCTATATCATTGGCCAACACTCGGATTGAGTATAGGGAGTCACACCTTGGAATTCGTTTCTCTCATTAATATCAGTGATTTTAGATAGATTTGGGATGTGATAGCTGATATCCTGAATGATGTGGTAAAAGCAAGTATCCAGTAACTGCTTTGCCCCAGCATTAAGGCAGCGTATAGAGTTTCTTCTTAAATGAAGATCAGACAAGAAAGTCCTAACAAATAATAATTGCTTAAATTCAAGTATAATAAACACACATTGGTTTGGAATCCTTTCTTCCCTTTTTATCTGGTTATTAATAGAATTTCTTTTACTTATCACAACAAAAAAAAAACATCACAGGGAATCCCTGTTGCTAGCTAACAAAACCTATTCTAGTGCATTACGATAGTGCCCATGCACCTCAAGCAAAGATTAGAAGAAAATATTTTTTTAAAAAATACCATTTCAGAAAGAAATGGATTATTTAATTCAAGGAACTTCTAATGGGGAGAAGATACTTATAAGTGGGCATCTAAATGATCATGCTAGAGAGGAGAGTAGAGAATATGATAGAATGCATGGGAAACGGGGCTTTGAATAGAGGAATGAGATGGGAAGTCAGAAGCCAAAAAAAATTAGAAAAATATGTGTAAAGAAAGAAACTGAAAAGAAATTAAGTATAGCTAAAAGGGAAAAGAAATATGATAACCTACATAATCAGCTAAGCACGAAAGAGGGTGAGAAATACATCTACAAACTTGCAAGACGGAGAGAAAAAGAAAAAAGACCTAGATCAAGTAAGATGCATTAAGAATGAGGATTTGAGAAGCTTAGTAAAAGATAAGGAGATTAAAAAAATGTTGAAAGAATATTTTTAAAAATTATTAGATAGTAAAGGTACAGAGAGCTTTATTTCAGGTGAAGATGTGGATATTGGAGTTAAAAAAACACTCATGTTTGTAGAATCCTGAAGGGAACTTTAGCCAATATGAAAATAAAACGGGCCTTAAGACGAGATGGTATTCCAATTGAAGTGTGGAAGTGCATGGGAGAGATCGGTGTTTTTTAGTTGACCAAATTATTTGATAGAATTTTGAGTAGGAAAATGCCACATGCTTGGAGGAAGAGTATGGTAGAACCTACAAATAAGAATAAAGGAGACTTTCAAAATTGCACCAATTCTCGTGGAATTAAGCTTATAAGTCATAACCATAATGTAAAGGATCGGACCGGTACGATACCCGAGTGGGAACCGATCCATTAATTATGATAATTAAACTGACTCGGTCCGATCCCAATACGGATCGGGCGATCCAACTCGAGATTGGCGATACGGATCGTCCGATCCCGAGTTAGATCGCCCAATCCGTCTCGGATCGGACGAGTTGGGTTTCTAATAATTTTTTTAATTAATTTAAGATCGTCCGTCTCGGTCCGATCCCAATTTCGAACCGAGTTTAAACACCATGGTCACAACATTAAAATCTGGGAAAGAGTGACGGAGCAAAAAGCTTAAGAAGAATAACCCAAAGTGCTAGAAAATAAATTTGGCTCCATGCCAGGGAGATCTACAACTAAGGCTATCCTTTTACTTGGGCAATTAGTAGAGAAGTTTGGAGAGAAGAGCACATGGTTTTTTTATTGGTCAAGAGAAAGCAAGGTTGTATATGTCGCAGTTGCAAGACATGTTGCCAAAGCCTACAAGGAACATGTCACCGACATGGTGGAAAATGAAGAAAAAACAGAAAATAGAATTTTTTTTTCACAATAAAACCTTGTAAGGATCAAATTTAGAACTAAATACATTTAATAACCTAAAATATGACAAAAACAATGCATATATAGGGTTGGCGGGGTGATGAGAACAACATTAAGCTGGGACACCACTCTTTATGGATGTAACGTATTGATATCTCCTAGTTGTGTTAGCTTATTGATATCTCCTCATTGTGTTTGCTCATTTTATCAAATTGTATTATGCCATTTGGACAATTTTATTGTGTTTAGTGTATTTTGATATGTTTATATCTTATTTAAACTATCATTTGGATGTTTTCTCCATTTTTTCCCATGTCTACGCAATTGTACCTCCTCAATTACTTGCCATTCACTATATATATATATCTGTGTGTGTGTGCGCGCGTGCGCATTTTTTGGTTATTTAAATGTACTTAGCTCTAAATTAGAATGCTATAAAGTTTCATTTTAATAAATAAAAAAAGAAACCTATTTGCACCCGTTTTCACTATTTCTTCCACTTTTTCTTTTATTTTCCAACATGACCACCATATGTCGTGACATGTTGACAACATATGGAGGACACGTTGGAAAAAATCATTGGAGAGCCTACTTCCTATATATCATGTCGCCCTTTCAAAAATAGGGACATGTCGCAACATTTGAAACACTAAGGGAAAGCATATAATAAAGTACATAGAGATTTAATCTAGTATGTTTTATACAGAAAAAGTGTACCAACTAGATACATTGAGGTCATTAAACACTGCATACGGGAGGTCTAACTACGGTGAGAGCAGAAGGCAGTGAGACAAATGAATTCCTAATAACAGTATGTCTACAACAAGAGACAACTATGAGTCAGCTGTCTTTTTGCTTTAATTATAAATGAACTAACTATTCATATTCAAGAGGAGTTCCTTCGTGTATGTTATTTGCAAGTGATGTGGTTTTGATGGACCAAACCAAAAAAGGGGTAAATGCAAAACTAGAATTATGAGTCACACCTTGGAATCAAAAACTTTTAAGATGAGTTAAGACTGACTATGTGGAATATGACTTTAGCACGAATAATCATATAAGGAACCAATAATAAGAATCGAAAATCAAGAGATTCTTAAAAACAATCAATTTCGCTTATCTTAAAAATTATTAAATGGTGAAAGTATGGAGAGCTTTATTTCAGGTGAAGTGGATATTGAAGAGTCAAGAGAACACTACTATGTTCACAAGAATAGGGTTCCTAAATATAATGAAGGGAGATTTAGCCAAGATGAAAGTAGGAAAGGCTTTAGGACTAGGTGTTGAAGTGCATGGGAGAGATTGGTGTACCAGGGTTAACTAAATTATTTGATATAATCATATAATTTTGAGGAATAGAAAAGTGCCTAATGCTTGGGGAAAAGCACAATAATACCTATACAAAAGAATAAAGGAGATGTTCAAAATTTACCTACTATCAATGAATTAAGCTTATGAATCACATTATGAAATTATGGGAAAGTTTGATGGAGGAAAAGTTTTGAAGAATAACCTAGGTGTTAGAAAATCAATTTATCTTTACGCCAAGGAGGTCTACCATTGAAACAATATTTTTATTTAGACAATTAGAAGAGTTCAGAGAGAAGAGGAAAAACCTCCACATGGAAAATATTGATCTAGAGAAAGCATATAATACGTGTACTAGAGAGTTAATTTGATGGGCTTTAACAGATACATTGGCGTCATTTAAAACATGTATAATAGAGCGCTAATTAGGGTGAGAGCGATGGGTAGCAAGACAAATGAGTTTCTAGTAACAATAGGTTTACATCAGGGGTTAGCTATGAGTCAGAGTCCCTACCTTTCTACATTAATTATGGATGAAATGAACTAACTACTCATATTCAAGAGGAGGTACCTTGGTGTCTGCTGTTTGTAGATGATATGATTTTGGTGGACCAAACTAGAAAGGTAGTAAAAGCAAAGAGTTATGGAGGGATGCGTTGGAATCAAGAGGTTTTAAAATAAGCCAGGTTCAGATTGACTATGCGGAATATGACTTTAGCACAAATAACAGTGAAGGTGAAGCAACGGTAAGAAATGAGAAACAAGAGACTCCTATTTTGATTTTGATTGGTCTTTTCAAGGTCATTAAGATGATGTGGGGATTAAAATGCTAGGCAACAAAGAAGAAATATATGCATATAATGAGTGTTGCTATCATAAGGATGGTAAGATGGATGCGTTGGAACTAGGAAAAATGAGGTAACGAATGAACCTATCTATGAGTTTATAGGTGTTGCCTATATAGGACTATAGGAGAGAAGAAAAAGGAACGTAAGTTAAAATAGTTTAGGCCCGTAAATCGAATACCTAAGGAGGAAACTGTGAAAAGGTGTGAGGGAGTTACTCATTGAAGGGTCTATGAGGAAGACCAAAAATTACCTAGATAGAATCAGTCCGAAATGATTTAGAGGCAGCTGTGGGTTTCTAACAGATTGGGATGGAGGAACAAGAGTCATGTTATCGACCCATAATCTGACTGAAGATATGGTTGTTGTGGATTAGTTATCCATAAAGAGAACATTTGTGACGATGTTGCACATAGAAGTAGAGCTAGATGAATTAAGTGGAGATGCACTTCTAGAGTGTTATGTCATCGACTTGTTCAACTGAAACTAAGAGGAAAACTTTTATAGGGCAGGCATTGGCCTTCTGTGATGTATAGATCAGAATGTAGGGTAATAAAAGGCAACATATGCATAGAATGAGCGCTTCTGAGATGAGGATGTTGGGATGGGTGTATGTGAAGACTAGGAAAGATAAGGTAAGGATTGAATATATCCGAGCATCTAGATTTCGCCCAAATAAAAGATAAGATAAAAGGAAAGTAGGTTAAGATAATTTAGGCATACAAAACAAAAACCTTAGGAGGCAGTTATGAGAAGGTGCAAGGGGGTACTCATTGAAGGGTCTAAGAGGGAAAGAGGAAGACCAAAAACAACCTAGATCTATTCTAGATGGAGTCATTGCCGACGTCAACTAGTTGGGATGAGACATTTTCATGTTGTTTGTTTGCTTGCTTAAGCGAAATCAAAACCAATTCTTAACCCATCACTATTCTTAAACCCTCCCTTTGATTAGTTTGTTATCATAGATCACAAAAGGTATCAACCAACCAAAAACAAGAAAGAAAAAAAAAAAGAAAGAGAGAAAAACATTTTTCCGCATATTGCATGAAACAAGGCTTCTAAGTTACATTTTCAGTTAGATCTCAGAAACCTTTTGTTATGAATATAATGTTAATAACTTAGAAAAATCAAGTTGTATCCATTATTGCTTGGGTACAACATTGCTATTATGAATTTCACACAATATCAAAAAAATCTCTATATGAGTATATCAATGATAAAAAATAAATAAAATATAGATGTCAACATTTCATTTCAAGTATCATTTACCTTGAGCAATTTAAGATGTTCACTGCTAAATTCTGTCTCACTATAAGGAAGCAACTGCCGTAAAAGCCAACCGCCATCCCATAATGTCTCTGCAGAAATATTTGACCTGCAGAAAAGACTCACTAATGCATCAAGCACCTGCAAAGAAAGACATTCATTATGACAATAAATTGTAACAATTCAGAGTATAACAACTTTAAACCAGCCATTTGTTTCCCTTTACATTCTGTTTATCTCACTGGAAAATTTCCCCCCCAAAAAAAATATCTATATATATATATTCCTGAAAATTATATTTTCTGCAAGTCTCATCAGCAACAGTCCTGTCTGCTGCTAGACACCGACGATTCTCTCCATCAGTAACCGAAAATACCTCTATCTTTCTTTGGGTTCTACATGACACCAACCCCTCCTTTGTTCTCTCAATTGTCTTTCCAAGTATGATCCCCGGCAATACCTATGTCTTGTGTGCCTACACGTTCTGCTTCATGAAGCAAAACAACAAACAGCATTCTTGTTGGAAGAATTTTTTAGGAGACCCGGACACCTATCGGTTCAAAATATCTGATCTTATCCACCGATAAGGTCGATACATATCTTGAATTCACTGTGTCGGCACAATACACAGGTGTATTTTAAGATAAGCTAATTCCTAGACTGCATAGGTCGAGACATGTAACATATTGAACGTATCAGTCAATAGGGCTTATATGTTACAATATGTCGAGTATATTTGATCAATATACTTCATCTCTCTTTCCTCTTCTTGCATAGCATTTCGAGGTATGCAGTGTAAAGAGTATTTTTTCACTCTAAATTATATTTTTTATGTCTAAAAGCATGTTTTAGAGTTTTATTATGGATCTATGAATTTCAAGTAAAATCCATAGATCCAGATGCCTTTTTTTAAGTTTTCATGAGCCTGTTAGTGTATCGGTTTCTTTCCGCATTAATATATAGTGTATGGGTGTATGATATTGACATGAAAAACATGATAAACAATCATATTTTTTATCTATGCAACTAAACAAGCCTTGTTTTATGCATCCACCAAATTACATGTGTATCCACCGTATCAATAATTTTTATAGCATTTCCATGTGTATCTGATACATATCTTGATACGTATCCATTTGTTGACTGTCTGATACAAAACCTCAATACGATATTTTGAACCATATTCAAACATCCTTGAAGGACAGAACAATATGATGAAGAGGGTGAAGTTCTGGAGGAAAGTCTGCAAAGAAAACAAGGAAAACTCTAAAAAGGAGGGGAATTTCAAAGTTCTTTCAATTATTCCAAACAGTCGTCGTATAATGTGGAGAGCACAAAAAAAAAAAAGAAAAAAAAAAAGCATTTCTGTAAGTTATTTTCACTGTTTTTCGAGATTTTGTGATAAAACAAAACAGAGCCCTAATGTTGTACATTATCTAAAACAGTAAGAAAGCAGTTTTCATCTGGAAAAGTACCCAGTAAAGGGATTTAAGGGGGAAAAAGAAGCACCACACATAGATCGAGTGCACCAATGGGTAGCAATAGACAATAAACAAATACATATAAAAGAGACAGATACTCATGTTTTATGCTATCAAGATATATTAGGTAAAAGGTCAAAAGAAACTTTATGGTTCACAATATTCAGTTTAAGTTTCCAGAGCACATGGATTACAATTATAAAAGGGCAGTGAGCATAAGTAACAAATAAATACCTGGAATCTGTGTACATGAGCACTAGTTCCAAGTTCCCAGCAAGAACAGAGCAATCCATACTGATCCTGCCACCAATGTGTAACAGGTAGATGTGGAATTTAGGGGTAGGGGGTAAAAAGGTTATGGAGGATTAATAATTTAAGTACAACTGAGAGGAGTTGAAAATCTACACAACTAAAGCAAATTACATCCTCGAGAATGAAAGTTCAATCTAAACAACAAGTTACAAATTTTTCAACAGGTGAACATAATGCACAGCCATGGCCTTCGTTGAATTTCAGTTTGGTAATAATCAAAGAGAAAGAAATAACACAATACCTGCAACAATAACATAGGCGAAGCTCATGATTGCATAAACCAATGTTTACACTACTAAACTCCAAACTATTGAATAGGTAACATGTGGCATACATATCTATGAACCTTCGATGAAACTGTTTTAAATTAGAGATCACAAGAGAATGGACCCAAAAGTTTACAAAGACCAGTGTAGCTATTAAGAGAAACAAAAACAGAACCAGCGCAGCTATGAAGAAAATTTAAAAAAAAAAAAGAATCAGAGAGAGAAAAAAACATAGGCCACATGATGAAGCTTCACCTTTTCATTGTTTTCATTATCATTGTCATTATTAAGTTTCTTGGAAAACATAAAATCAGGAATCTACATCAAGGGCACAAAAAAGAGAATGGAAAGATGAAACAGTACAAAATTACAAGATAGATGGCATCACTATGGAAATGCATCTCCATTGCTTAATAAACCACTTGAGCAAAATCCTGCCTTAGAATATAAGCCTCACCATTTGCCAACAAAGGAACCCATGTGAAATAGATGCTCATGGTGAAACCAAGTCACGAATCTATGTAACAACATTACTAATGGCCAAAGACGTGTATTCTATTTCTTGAAA
>JAUPMG010000003.1:3103857-3120475 GCA_031762675.1 Pachysandra terminalis
GCATTGTTCATTCCTAATGCCATAGTCGTTTGGTCCGGTACATTGTTCATATCATAACTAATATGATTATTTATTTATTTAATTGTATTTTTCAAAAACCAATTTGACAGTTCCAAAAAATATAATATTTTTTATTTTCCAATATTTTTTTCACAATTGTTTTACCTTAAAATGGGCTGGACCGGTCTATACGGGTCCGGAAACATGGTACCGGATTCGGACCGGCCAATACCAACCGGTCCGTACCGGTATCGGCCGGTTCCGAACCGATCCTCGGTTCCGAGATTTAAATCCTCGATAGCAGGACCTCCTTACCTTCTTCCGAGTCAAAGGAAAGCAAATAGTGTACAGCTTCCTCAACCAGAGTTCTAACGAGGATAGGAAAGTCTCCATGATCTGGTGTGTAGCAACTAATAAAGAATGGTTGTCAAGCTTAAGAGTCTTGGATATATCAGAGATCACTACGTTATCACCTCCCAGAACCTACAACGACTGTTGTTCCACTGAACAATTCTCATCAAACCGTGTTTCTGAGCTAACACCTCGGTCTACTGATGATACCAAGAAATTTCGATTATTCTCTACCACTGTTGTACCTTGATAGCCATGGATTGGCTTATCCGTCATCAAAGCGATCTTTTTGATGATTTCCTTGCAAATCCATCCCACTAGAAGATGCAGAAGAGGTTGCAGAGCACATGAAACGTTGCCTGAGGCTTCAATTAGACGAACCCTAATGCTCTTTGATTTGGACCCACAACGTCAACCTCTTCGAATGGGCCAACCCCTACTATGGACTTGAGAATTGAATCGACTACAATTGAACAGAAATCTTGAGCAGTAGCGGGACCCAATGAAGTTACTCAAAGGAGCTTGGCTAGTGGAACTTCAGTTGGGCTCACAAGAGGAAAGGCTGCTCTTTGATTTGGACCCATAACATCAACCTCTTCCCATGAACTACCAGTACTATGAGCTTGAGAATTAAATCGACTACAATTGAACAGCGCACTTGAAGGGTTTGCGGGGACAATGAAGTTACTCAAAGGGGCTTGGCTAGTGGAACTTCGATTGGACTCGCAAAAGGAAGGGCCACCTAGAAATTGATTCATTCACAGATGGGCTCAACACAGGCCCAGCAAACTCTGCTTGTGAAAATTCCCCAAAAGAGGAACTACATTTGTAATTGATGGGCCTACTAAGCTGACTTCAGGCCGACATGTGTCAGTTGCAGACTGTGCAAACCGAGCTGGACCACCTTCCTCTTCCCTCAACACTAGTTGGTTCACACATGCCCTTTCACCAACGACATCATCGTCTACTACATAACTTCCTAGCAAATGGATAAATGTTTCCAACGCACAGCTACCATCCCAAAGAACCACCAATCTAGGGGTTCTTTAGCAGATTCCGCAACCCTCAACTCCACCATGCCCAAACCATTCTCCAGCATTGAAGACCTGCCTACTTCCAATTACCCACCAGATGTATCCTCTATAAGCCTTAAAGTGTCTAATGACATCAGATGCATGGCGCTTCCCTCGACAATAATAATATTATCATCAGCCATTACCGGTCTGACTGGAATGCCTCCGCCAATGAACCATCTGAATAAGCTAACCTCCTGGTTATTAGGATGCAGGAGAGAATGTAAATCTGCTAGGGTTCTGGCCTCATTCTCTAATGAAGCAAAAAAAAAACAAAAAATCTCTTTAACCTGTGAAACAGGATGCACCTTGAAGCTTTTCATCCTTCTACAAATTGAAGATCACTCACCACTAGGTTCCAATCACAAGAATGATTGGAGGATGAACGTACGATTGCATTGGTCCATGTCGTCTCACTTCGAGTACATGACAATGGTAAGAATCCAACCGAAGTTGGCAATGGATCCTACCACTATGTTCAAATGGACCAAAGCTAAAAGATCATCTCAACCTGATTGTATTGTGTTTCCCCTGTTGTAGACAACAATAGGCCCTAACTATAATACCACTTCAATCGAACGTTTACTGTAAGTCCAACTTCTTCATTTGCAGCACTAGCATTTTTCAAAAGAATCAGGACGTTACCCCTATTGTACTTATTAAATGAGGTAATCTTTGCAAAGAAAGCCCTGTTGTTCTATCTGCACACCATCAATAACACTCTCTCACCCATACGAAGAGAATCCAACACCCCGGTACTATCAGGATTTCTGTAGAGATATCAAGCTTCTGATGCAACCATCCCACCTCCTACCCTCTCATTACCAGTCAACTTGAGAAAACTAACTGCTATACACAAGGATTGTTGATGAACACTGCAAAAACACTTAAAGATAATGGTTTTGCTACCAATCTGAACAGAATGGCTCAGGCCACCAGAACTTCTCAACTCCGCACCCACCAAAATAGCAAAGCTGATCAGAGGATGGTGGAGGATGATTTTTCTTTTCTCTCATTTTTTTTCTCTCTTTTCTTTCAATTTTTCTTTTTCTATTCTTCTAACTGATACAAAAGACGGAGGATGAAGAAGGGCAGAGGGATGGATAGAGAGATAAATAAGAGAGAGAGAGAGAGAGAGAGAGAGAGAGAGAGAGAGAGAGAGAGGAGAGCAGAAGAACAAGAACCGACAGAGAAAGAGAAGCAAAAAATGAAAAAGCACTAGCAGTTCAAAGGACCTTCGTGAGCAATGTTGACAGAGGTACGCAAGAGCCCACAGTCGGGGCTCTCAACCCAAGAGGGATAAACCCCCTCAGCTTACCGAAAACCATACATGCCAAAACACTGGAGATTAGTGCCCCAAAGCAATACTTGGCACTCTTTTAGATCGGTTGCTGGCGGGACTCCTTTCTGCCATATGATGTAATGACATGATCAATCCAAACCATTCGCGTGAAAAGGCCGTTTGGTTTGACCATGTCCCTAGTAGGGAATATGGCTGAGCTTCGGGAATATAGAGTTTATGGAGAATCATTAGAAAGCCAAATGTGGTTGTGATCCTGGTGGATGGGACTCAAGGGAGACTTCTCGTGTAGAAGGCACGTATTTATGTTATTTAGGGAAATCCATCTCACGCCTTTATGATTATTTTAGAAGAGAAATCAGCTTCAAAGTGGTTGATGGAAATACGGTCCATTTTTAGAAAATAGGTGGTGTGAGATTAAACACTAAAGGAGGCATTTCCTAATTTTTTGACTTGGCTAGGAGTGACGATCCACCAATTAGCAAGGTTGAAATTCAAGGAGAGATAAGACCACAAAATTTAATCAATATTCAGGAGAAATTTTCTCTGATTAAGAGGTAGATTCCATACAAGAATTCTTATCCATAGTCCAGTCGGCTTTCTTCAAAGGAGGACAAGAGAATTTGGATCAGGAGTAAAATGGAAACATTCACAGTGAGATTTTCTTTTTATCATTCATACCTGATTGATAAGCTTCACTTTTTTTTGTTGATGGCTGCTTTAAACAATATTCTAACAATAGATCAACTGATAGCTAGAAAGTGCAGAAGTGGACTATCCCAATCATGTCTAATGTGCAGGGCATACATCGTGTCGGTGGATTATTTACTTGTTCATTGTCCTTTTGTTCATAAAGTGTGATACCACTACACTGGTAGGGTAGAGTGAGTAGGTAATGCTGACATCCCTAATAGAGGTCTTAACTAGTTGGAAGTTAAGGAGGATGAAGAAAAGATTTCAGCTAGTTTGACACCTCTGCTCATTTGCCATCCGTTGGCAAATTTGGAAAGAATAAAATACGACGCACCACTATTCATCGAAGAAAGATACGGATGTATCTTTGAGGAAAAGGAGGAAAATACAGAAAAGCTTTTGCAAGAAGTACAAGTTTTCTGTTCTATTGGTCTTTTGTAACTAAGTTGTTTATAGGGTTCTCTTTATTCAGTAGCAATTAGTGATAGGGTCCTTTTGTATAGCTGACCATTGAGGCAAGTTTCTATCTTTAGCTAGTCTGTATACCTTGTGTAGTGTACAGGGGGTGGCCCCAGTCTACCTTTATAATGCAATACATAATTAATTTTATCCATAAAAAAGGGAAAAAAATAATATACCATATCAATACCAAAGTGTACTGGCTTCAGGCACATGTGCAGTTGTGCACTACATATTAAAACAAATCAGCAAAACAGAGAAGGGAAGGTTATAAGAGAGGAAAAAGCTCAAATGTTGGATACCCAATAATTCGATAACTAATTTTCAAGATGGTGGTAGTTTAATTGATTGGCATGCCAGCTTGGTGTAGTTTATAAAAAAAAAAAAAAAAAATGCTTTATGATTCACACTAAGCGAAAGCAAAGAAAATTGTTTTACAGTTAAATGGTATGGAACATGCAGATTATGTAGACTAACATGAGAGCGATTTACAATGACATGAGAACAGCATGCACTTTGGGAAAATCTATCACAATATGTAATGCAGGTTCATGGTATGTTTGAAAATTAAGAACAGTTCTACAGCTACTAAAATAGTAGAGCTCAAGAAAAATCTATCAGCACACATGAGGAAGTTAACAGTTAAGTATGAAGTACTGATTTTACAGTTAAAGATACCAATCATGTAAAGTAACATGAAAAAGGATTTAGTATTATTCAAGACCAACATATACTTGAGGAAAATCTATGAGCATACATAACAAAGATTCATGGTATCTTTGAAAATCACGAAAAGCTATAACAGTTACTAGCATAGCAGAGTCAAACAAAAACACAATCAGAGGTGATGCAAATACCTTGAGATTTAGGAGATAGGCATCAAGTTCACTAATAGCTCCATCTTTTGCCACGCCGCTTTCTGAAGAAAAAAGCTGCTCTTCACCTGAGACCTCACCTACCAAAGCTTGCTACAAGCATATAAGAACCAAAGAATCATATTACATTCAATGCAATAAAATGAAAAAACTAATTATTCAAATGCAAAAACACCAACAATCAACTTTTCATACCAAGAATTATACCACTACTCAAATATAAGTCTACCTGTAATAATGAGCTTTCATTATTTATACAAACTGCATCCTTAGCACAAAATTACTAACCAAAAAAAAAAGAGCACTTAACTGGAGATGAACATGAACCAGAAAGAACTCAAATCTGTATCCCAGAAAATCAAGCCAGATAACTGCAGGTCTGCGGCTACAACAACTTATCTTCTATACGGAAGCTAGTGCTAGTAAAATGGTGCAGATAAGTGGCAATAAGAGGGTTCTTCCCAACCAACTGATGTGATAAAGAGAAAGTAATTTTTGCAATTTGCTTCCTAATAAATAAATTAAAAAATAAAAGGTCCCTTGCCCAATCTGTTTTTGTACCTCAAAACAAAGTCAAAACTTTCTTAACTCCTAAACCTATGGAAAATGCCGAAATACTACACTATATATTGCTGAACCTAAGATATAATGGCTAAACCTACACTTCCTTGAATTAAAAACAAATCACCAGAAGTTACTAAATACCCTGAAAAGAGCTAAAAAATAAATAAACTTGGCTAAAATCCAGACCCAAAGAGCCTTCAAAGATCACCCAAACATTGCTCATGCATCCAAGGTAACTCTCTCGAATGAGAGAGACTCTGATGTGAAAAGCCATACCATGAAGATCCAATATATGTAATTTTGTTACTCAAAAGAAATATGTAAAAGGTCACAAATAAGTAGAAGGTATGGAAAATATTAAGACCAATGTTTTAAATTTCAGCGGTATATCTCTGACACGAGTAATGAAGGGAAATCAGCGATTTCCCCTTTCCCACCATGTTGCTCCATGTCACTGAAACTTCCAAGACATGGTAGAAGTTTTGCAAGCTTTGCTAAATGAACCCTATAAAAGGACATTCCAAGACAAATGTCGCCATATTTTGGCGCATTTCTCTACTCCATTTCCCTCTCTTGTTGAAGCTTAAACACCCTACAAAACACCATCTTTACAATTTTATTCTCATAAACCTATCCAAATCGTTGAAACTGATATGCTACATAACGATAACCGTTCTATCAATAGGTTTCGTTACATTATTTTTTGACAAAAATAATATTTATTTAATTCTTTACTTTATAATTAATTAAAAACATAAATAATTATAGAAAATCAATATGCTATGAATAAAGAATGTAAACCTAATTAGAAAATTTAATAATAAAAATTTAATTAATATGGCCATTTATTATTCAAGTAATTGGTCATTAATTAACTATAAAACTATATCAAAATTTAAATAAATAAGCCTTTTTTATATAATTATTTCATAATTTAAATAAATAAAAACTATTAAAAATACTTAAAAGTATTAAAAGAAATCTACAATTGTTTAAAAATAAAAACAAAATGTCAATGGCCCATTACTCGTTAAAGTAGTTGGCCATTAATTAACTATATAATTATTTATTAATTTAAATAACTACAAAAATATTGAAAATTACTAAAAATTATTTAATAATAGAAGAATGCTATAAAAGGTTAATGGCCCATTACTCATCTAAGTAGTTGGCCATTAATTAACTATATAATCATTTCTTAGCTTAAAACTAATAAAAAGTAAATAAAAAATAGTAAGAACTAATTATCTTTGTGGATGTGATGTATCCTTCTAATTCTAAAATTGTTCAAAAATAAAATCCTTTGTGCATGTGATGTATCCTATTAAAAATACTTATAAGTATTAAAAAAAAAATTTAATTGTTTAAAAACAAAAATGTCAATGGCCCACTACTCATTAAAGTAGTTGGCCATTAATTAACTATATAATTATTTATTAATTTAAATAACAATAAAATTACTAAAAATTATTTAATAATAGATGAATGCTATAAAAGGTTAATGGCCCAGGACTCATCCAAGTAGTTGGCCATTAATTAATTACATAATCATCTCTTAGCTTAAAGCTAATAAAAAGTAAAAAAATTAGTAAGAACTAATTATCTTCGTGGATGTGATGTATCCTTTTAATTGGATAGTTGCATTCTACTATCTTTTACATTTTACGGAGTTTTTTAACTTCTGTTTTCATTTTAATTTTTGTATATCCTTATTCTATGTTGATGGTATTTGGCCATATAAGCCTAAATATATCCAGTATGCATCCATTTTGTCAAATTTTGAGTTATTTCTATGCATTATCTATTATTTAGACCTCTATAAAATTTAATACTACAATTCAATCATTCAAGGATAATTTCTCTATATTTCCCCTATACTGCAAGAGTCCGTACTTGCCTACATATATATATATATGAAAGACTATATATGTCTTTTTTTAATATTTTGGATTTTTAAATGTCTTACTCTTATTTAAACGCCCTAGAAATTTCAAGCCAAAATTCTAATTTTTTTCCCATAATTTCCCCAATATTTTCCCAAACTGGCAAAATTCTCCACCATGTCGTCGACATTTCACCAGGCTCCCCTTGATTAAGAATGTACTCACATTTACATTGATAATGCATGCAGCAGTTCATAAAGATCTGCAACTGCAAATTAAGAGATCTTCAAACGAAAGATATAGCAACCAAGCCTCTAGAAATGAGACAATGACACATTGTTTCCTAAAACTGAGATGGTTACTAGTCAAAAAGCTCATCACCACATACCAGCAAGAGTTTCTTATGTTGTTTGCGTTGGGGAAGAATTCCAAGAGCATCTAGCATTGACTCATCCAATTCTAGACAAGAAAAATTGAATTTTGATAAGTAAAAAACGGCAATAAAAGCAAAAAAGGTAACAAGTCAAGGAAATATGAAAACATTACCTTTTGTTTGCAACAAGGTAGCAAGGACACTCAAAGAGCCCAAAACCTGTACATCATTCCCACTAACAACATATGAAAGTAAGACCCCCCTACAGAAAGATAAAAGTCATGATAAACAATCACTAAGGTTATTCGGAAAACAAAAACATGTTAAGGTGATAGTTTATAGTAATACCAACACAGTGAAAGTCAACAGGTAATGTTTTGGTATAACATTGTACAATTAATATTGTAAAGGCAAATTATGAATTATTTTGACATTATGAAAAATTCTTTATGGATTATTTAAACATTATGAAGCATTATATAATAGTTTTGAAGTACGTCATGTCACAGCATTTGGCAAACAAATACACCATATTCTGGAGTTCATTGAAATATAAGTAACAGGAAAGTAAAAATGGCCTGATCTTACAGGAAATAAAGTGGGAAAATGAAGTTGCGAACACTCGTTACAAAAATAAAACCAATGCACACCTAATTTCAAGCGATCTTATCTAGTATATCAAACGTTATATTGGCAAAATGAAGTTGCGAACACTTGTCACAAAATCAAGTATTCTAGGTCTTCTCTCAGCATGATAATACCTACAAGGAGTTAGATTGAATCAAAAAGGCCCAATAAAGTGCGAACCAATGCATACTGATTACAAGCTATCTTATCTAATAATTCAAAGAATCCATTGACAGAATGAAATTGCAAACATTTTGTAATAAAATCAAGTATGCTAATTGACCTTTTTTTTTTTTTTTGCTAGGAGACTTTTCTCAATATTGGTTCATGATATAAAAACAGGTCATACATCTCCCTTGTCAATCAGTCAACCTCCCAATGCCTTGCAAAAGGTCCAAACCAACTCACAGCAGAAGCTTAGATTAATAGTGATGACATTTTCATATTATATCATGGTCTTAAATTTCAATTCTGAGTCCAATTTTGCACCTATGGGATAAGAAAACTTAAGGGTTTCCTATTTCACGATATTACCTGTAAAAAATTAAACAAAAACATTCAAAATAAGAAAATATCAATATAAAAAATTCCGCTGCCCTTCAAAGAAAGAAATTTTGCTACATTTTATGGAAATCTCAAACCACGAGTTTATCTGCATATGACTTGCTTGTCCAGAGGAATGAGATAAAATCCATGTACAATCTCTGACTAAATCTTTCAAGTGAAAAGAACTTCATGCATTTCAATATACGTCTGGACTACAACATTACTAGATATGACCTGGCAAACCCTTCATGGCGAAAACTCTTCCTCGATGCAAGATGCAACCACCTTGTCACTGCAAAATCTGATCATTTAGCTCTAGTTCTTAAAACTAAACCTATTATCTCTGGTGGAAGAAAACAATTCCATTTCTTACCTTTTTGGCTGGAGGATGATGAGTGTAAAGAGGTAATTCGAGGGCCTGGTCAAGGCAACAAATTATAACCCAACAGAGATTTTGGCACAAAAAAAAAAAACAAAGGATGAACCTAGAAAATGGAATAAAGAAAATTTTGGCTACGTGGGAGATAAACTCACAAAGGATGAACCTAGAAATTGGAATAAAGAAAATTTTGGCTATGTGGGAGATAAACTCACAAAGGATGAACCTAGAAATTGGAATAAAGAAAATTTTGGCTATGTGGGACATAAACTGTTGTTGATCAAGAAGCAGTTAGAACAAGCTCACAATGAAGACAGGTCTGAGTTTATTGAAATCCTCCAAAAAGAATGGGATTTATGGCTCAGAAGAGAGGAATCTCTATGGAAACGGATATCGAGGGAGCTATGGCTTAAAGAAGGGGGACAGAAACACCCATTATTTTCATCTATCGGTAGCACAAAGTAGGAAGAAGAACCGCATTGAGTGGATACGAAGAAAGAATGGCTCGTGGGCTACTGACAGAAAAGAGATTTTAGAAGACTTTATTGAACAACTGTCTGCAACTTTTACTTCTAGCAATCTCCCTAATTTGGGTAGGATTGGCATTCCATGGGCATCTGTTATCACCGAAGAGGATAATGAAAAACTTACATGTATCCCTTCTGAACAAGAAATCAAAGAAGCCACCTTTCAGATTGGTGCTCATTAAGCTCCTGGACCGGATGGCTTCGCAGGCCTTTTATTATCAACAATTTTGGGAGCTTATCAAGGCAGAGTAATTAATCTCGTCCAACATTCTTTCATTCAGATAAGATGCTTCATCATATCAATCATACTAATATCACTCTTATTCCGAAAACTCTAAAAGCAGAGAAAGTAGAACATTTTAGACCTATTAGCCTTTGTATTGTAAGCTACAAAGTAATTTCCAAGATTCTGGCCAATAGACTCAAAGGTGTTTTGAATTCCATCATCTCTTTAAACCAAAGTGCATTCGTGTCAGGTTGATTGATATCAGACAACATTCTTGTGGCTCGAGAAGTAGTACATACTCTAAGAAAATCTAGAAGCAAGATTGATCTCTTTGCTTTAAAATTAGATATGCCCAAAGCTTATGACAGAATCGAATGGCCTTTTCTTTTTAATTGTCTTAGAGCATGGGGATTCAGTGAAAAATGGATTGAACTGATTAAAGGATACTTATCCTTGGTATCTTATTCTATTCTACTCAATGGTTCTGCTTCAGCGCTATTTTTCCCATCTCGGGGATTGAGGAAAGGAGATCATCTCCCCCCATATCTTTTCATCATTTGTTCTCAATACTTTTATAAATACTTATCTCAGATGGAGCATCAAAATAGAATTCATGGAGCCAATCTTAATGAAGCTCGCTTATTTTTTCCGGATGATTGCCTTCTATTTAACACAGCCAATCTTAATGAAGCTAGGCTATTGAAAGATATATTACAAAGATACTGTGATGCTTCTGGCCAGCAGATTAACTTCAACAATTCAGGGATTATTTTCAGTCCAAAGACTTCCCCAAAAATGAAAAAACAGATCATGCAGACTTTTGGTAATAACCAAGAATTAAAGAAGTACTTGGGTATACTGTTATTCAATAGGCACTATGAAAAAGAATCCGTGGTCAATATTGTGGAGAGAGTGAAATCTAGGATGGAAGGATGGTATACAAAATTCCTCTCAGCGGGTAGAGCCACTGTGATAAAGTCAGTAGCATCTGCTATCCCAATTTATTCCATGCCTCACCTCAAATTCCCAAGCAAAACTTACAAGAAATTGGATGCTCTATACGGGAATTTTCGGTGGAAGCACGCACCTCATAATAAAGGAGTACATATGCTTGCATGGAGGAAGCTTTGTACATCCAAAAATGAAGGAGGGTTGGACTTTTGGCTATCCTATATGATGAATAAGGCTCTGCTGGCTAAGCATGCTTGGAAGATCATTCCTGATAAGTCTAGTTGGTGGACAAAGTTGTTCTCTTTGAAATATATTAGAAACCAGCATTTCCTCCCCATGATCAATAAACCATGTGATTTGGAAACATGGAAAGCTATTGTATGAGCAAAGCATTTCATTGGCGATAAGGTATTTTGGAAGGTAAGAAATAGAAGGCAGGTTGATATCTTTAGTGACAAATGGATTCCTGATCTAGAGCTTGTCTCCCCCCATTGATCCCAGAAAGGCTAGACCTTTTAAGAAAGTAGAAGACCTTATTGACTGGGGCAGTGGAATAAGGTCAAACTCTCTATCTTGTTCTCTGAAGAAGTAAAGAGCAAAATTCTATCCATTCCTCTAAGGCATCAAAATCAAGAAGACACTCCAATCTGGCTAGGTTCGAAGAATGGCAAATTTTCGGTCAAGTCAGCATACAAAATGCTGCAAAGAGATGATGGCAACCAATGTGAAGAAATAGTTAGGTTGGCAGAAAAATCTGGAGGCTGAACATCACCTATGCAAACCAAGGTTTTAGTTGGAAATATATCTGAGGTCTTTTGCCTACAGCAATAGAATTATTTAGACAAGGAATCAGCTCTAAGCCTCGTTGTGCTATATGCCAAAATGTTGAATAAACTGCGGATCATGTTTTATTTCAATGTGAGGTTGCAAGGAGTACTTGGTTTGGCTCTCCAATATCACTTAGGTCAGGAAATTTTAACCTGCACACTTGGCTGAAGATTGTAAACCATGTGAAAATCAAACCATCTTGCCAAAAAGAAGAATCCGAGAAGTTGGTGGAGCTCGTGACCAATATGATATGGTTATTATGGAAGCAGAGGAACGATCTGATATTCAGAGGAGTAGAAGCAAGGCCTGCAAATATAATTTACTTGGCTAATCGACTTGTTGATAGTTTAGAGAAAGCTAAAACTAATTCATAAAGAAAACATCTTGCGCAGCAAAAGGCTATTGGTGAAAAATTAAGAGCATGGCTCTCTTCTAAACCCTCTTCTAAAATCTTTTTATCAGATGGTGCATGGAAGAGTTGGGAGTATGCTGCCTATGCATGGGTTGGTCTTTCTAATGATTTTTCTTTCTGTGCAGCGTTTGCCACTTCAAGAAGATGTGACTCCTCAAAAGACGCTGAAGCCTGGAGATTGATTGAGACAGTTAAAACAAGCTCTGACTAAGAGGTGGGACAATGTTCTTTTTGTTACAATTTCTAATCTCATATCAGATTTTCTCAATGGGGATTCAGTAGACATCGACTGGCGTATTAATGATCTTCTGCTTGAATTAAAGAACGACTTGTCAAATTTTGGCACAATAGAGGTGTTTTTTTCCCCTACAGCTTTCATTTACCCTGCTCACATTTTGGCTAAATTCTGTAAAGACAACCTATGTGCTCTACAGTGGCTCAGCAAATGCTCTCTTTGATTTCTGAATATTGTACATAGACGGAACTCTTTTGTAAAATAGTTTAATGGAATATGCTTACAAAAAAATAAAAAGACAAAAAGAAAAGAAAAGGAGATCAGTAAAGTAACCGCATTTTATATTCACTTTCTTTCTCCAATTCAATCCTACTCTTGCCCAGGTGATATGACAACCGGTTAAGATGAAATTTAACAAAGAAAGGTGGGGATTTCAATCCACACATAATAGCCATATTCCATGTGTGAGTTTCACGGATGCATTTCCATACAAAACTAGGAGCTAACTTTATACACTGACTATAGAAATTCCATCCTTTCGAAAAATATGCATGGTAACAGTAGAATGGTCTCTTATTTTGGAAAATAAACTGATTAAACTATAATGAACTGGAAGAGATGAATCTGAAAAATAAAGCTTCTAAGTGGATATCAACCCAACTTAGCAATTGCATAGAATCAGTAAAGTGCAGACAAAAAGATAATGGTGCTTCAAATGAAAAAGAACAGGACAAAAAAAGGGTGTGGGGGGGGAGGAAATAAAAACAACTAGAACATTTGAAGTCAACTATACAGTCAGCGTCGTGTTACCTCAAAGCTAAAGATGGACCACTACTGTTATGTAGCAACATAGAGTCATCAGCTTGATGAATTTGAGAAGAATCAGATAAACTTGTAATGGTAACTTCTAAACTTCTGCTATCCGGTTTTGTACTGACATCATCATCCTCTCCGTGTTGGTTTTCAAGAGTATAACCATGACCAGGAGTATAGCCATTGAGTTTAACTCCAGAGATTGGAAAAAAGGCCTCTGGTGGACAGAAAAGCGCAGCAGCAATACTATTTGACAAATCTTTGATTTTGACAATCCGCAAAATGCAACAAAGTAAATAAAGAGAGGTAGTAGCACCAATCAGCATTTCCTGGATTTGCAAGCAACAAAAAGTACTAAAAAATGCTCAAATATGTAAGGATAATGTAAACCACGAAGTAATATACTATAGAAACAAGAAATGCGGTACTTACATCTGTAGGCTCCAGTCTTAGAGAAGGAAGAAGTAAAGGAAATACTAAAAATCGCAAAATATTGTCCGTTATCAATCTTCCTAAATCAGGAACCCCAGCAGAAATAACATCACTAAAATAGTAAAGATTGTCTTCAATTTCATCTACAGCAGCAAGAATGCAAGATGTTGCTTCTGAACTTGGTTTCCTGTCTCAGTAGCCAAATGATACTCTTTAGGCGATAATAAGTACAATAACCCATCTCTGGTATCAACTTTTACTCAACTGAATAGAAATACTAAATCTGTCAGCTATCTATAAGTAAAATTCAACTATTTTGACTCTTACTTTGAACCTTCAGATACCAGTTCATCCAAGCTGATGCACTGCTTCCGGAAATATGCAACCAAATTTGAAAAATAATTTGCCAAAGGCATCCGCGTGACATATCTATTAACACATTCATCTCCAACTGGAAGGGAAACAGGGGGGGGGGGGAGGTAAGAAAGGTAAATAAAAAGTATAAATTGACTGTTTCCGGCACGACTTCTAAGTAAAAGGGGCACACACGCACACACACATATATATATGAGAGAAAGATAGAGAGCAGATATCTAGCAACTTACCATGATAGACATTAAGTGTCAAAGCACGCACTGCAATGCGAACCATGCTATCTTCGTGAAAAGCAAATTGTATTCCTTCAACGTACAATGGAAAAGAAACTACTTCATCCTGAATCCCAAAAGATTAAAAAAGACTGAAGAACAGGTTCTTACAAAGAAGAGGGGGAGAGAGAAGAAACAAATGTATTCAAACTCTAAGCAGAAAAATAATTTAATAAAAAATAACAAGTTGAAGATAGTTTTAAAAATTATTACAGGTGAATTAGCATGTAACATTGACCTAAAGAAGGTTTATGATCATGTGACAAAGAGTTCTCTCATTCAATTCTCAAGACCTATACATTCAGTTGTAGCAGAAGGATTGTATTCTAACAACCTTTTCCCATACTTTCTAAGGCCCCTGAAGGCTTTAAGAACAGAAAGACCTCATAGAAGTCCATGTACTTGCCATTTTCATTTGTATCATTGTAGCTCAAGCAGGGTTTTAAATTCTGCCGGCATGCAGACGAAATTTCACCAATTTCCATTTTGGTGTTACGACGACATGTCACCGAGATTTCACATGTGTACACATGTGAAACTTAAACTTGATTTCCCCCTTTAAAAGGGGACATCATGGAAATGTCACCAGATTTCGGCGACATCTCCACGAAAACTTCTCCCCCACACAAAATTTCGAAAAAGAACACCCCTAATTTCTTGTGGTTCTTACGTTCTCTTGAGATTCTAAACACTATGAACAATCTTTTTCAAGAATTAAGCTTTTGGTAGCTTGTTGGAGGACCGTTCTTGAGCCAACTTGAAGTAAATCTATTTTTTTCAAGTTTTGCGAATAAAAATTTAAAAAACGACTTGAAATCATTGTGGTAACAACACCCGATCTACCAATGGGTGTTGTTACTTTGATTTTTCGAAAAAAATTATATTTAGTATTTTTTAACAGGAAAAATTAATTAAAATTAAATATTATCATAAAATTGTAACCAAACGAACTGAAATAAATATATGTTGTGTAACAACACCCAATCTATCGAAGGGTGTCGTTACTTTGATTTTTCTTCAAATATTTATATTTATTTTTTATTATTTCAAAAAAATAAAGTTACATACTATTATAAAAAAAATGAATATATTATTCATAAATACTCCAAATTTATTTAGAAAAATCAGTGATAAAAATTTAGTTGTTTAGTCAATTTCTATAATAAAAAACTTAATTCATTTTTTTAAATAATCAATATTTTATTTGAAATTAAAAAATATATATTAAAAATACGAATAAAAAATTGTTTAAAAGCTATAAAAAAAAATAAAGAATATTAGTAGACTATGAACAATCAATTACTCATCAAATTTAGTTAACAATTAACTCTACAAATCTTATATAATTATAAAAAAAAAAATCTAAATAATTCAAAAATACGGAGATGTTAAAAACGCTTAGTGGTCAATTACTCAATGAGTAATTGGCCATTAATTAACTAAATAAGTATTTTAATGCATAAACATTATTAAAAATATAATTAAAATATTGAAAAATAAGAAATTGTTAAGAAATGTTGACTTATTATGTTCTCACTTCTCACACTTTCCTTTTGCTTCTTGTTGTGCTTGTTACAACTTATAAGATTGTTTCTTATTTGGGAATTGGGAGGATATATCTGATATGGCAGGCCGGATGACGGATAATGGTTGGAGCCATGGCACGCCATAAGAAGGTGACAAAAGCAAATCCGTTTGCAATTAGTGTCACCAAATTATTAAGGGCGAGGGGTGCCCAAATTAAAACAACATCTTGCATATGGATATAACAATGTCAATAATTGTCCCAATGTGTCCCCTGAGATGAGGAAGATGATGAAGGCCCACTTGGAGGGGCAGCTACCAGTAGAGAGGAGAGGCGAGATAGACAGGAGGAGGTGAGGAGGAAATTGGTGCAACCTATGCATCCTCCCGCCACTGCAGAGAAGGATGATGACAACATCGTTTACCCTCCTGATTGTATCACATATGCAAATAGAGCAAGGCATAGAGCTGCATGGCGTGCCGCTTTACAGTCTAATTGGGAGAGGAGAGAAGCCGAGAGATATGGATTTCATGGGGGAGGCTCTTCAGGAACTGGGCCTTCAAGATCAGGAGTTGAGCCTTCAGGATCTGGTGCTAGGCCCACATGCAAAAATACATTCAAACGATCCTAGTGTCAAGATGCCGCAGCCACCCATTGACCCTTCATTGTACAAATCTAAAGATGCCAAGCAGAAGAGGTCAAAGGATGTGTGGAGTTGAGGTAATGTGAGGGAGAATATGAGAAAATTTATCTCAAAGTTCTTCATTTTCAGCCACATTCCAACTAATGCAACGGCCTCTTCTCATTTTAAGAACATGATAGATGTTGTCCAAGAAGCCGGGAGAGGAGTGGTGCGGGCGGGGGGGGGGGGGGGGGGGGGGGGGGGGGGGGGGGGGGGG